>JAWLRI010001089.1:600419-619094 GCA_034781795.1 Crypturellus tataupa
GTCCCCAGCCTGTACTGGTGTCTGGGGTTATTTCTCCCCAGGTGTAGGACCGTGCACTTGGCCTTGTTGAATTTCATAAGGTTTTTTACCACCCAGTTGTTCAGTCTGTCCAGATGCCTCTGGATGGCAGCGCAGCCCTCTGGGGTATCAGTTACCCCTCCCAGCTTTGTATCATTGGCAAACTTGCTGAGGGAGCACTCTGTGCCTTCATCCAGGTCATGAGTAAAATGCTGTAAAACCCAATATATGAGCAAAGGACTCCGGTTCAAGAAGCTACAGGCACAATAAGGAAAACCACGCTGCAGGTTCAGCAGGTAAGCTGCAAGGTCTTGCACAGATTGTTACTTGTGCAGGATGCCCATCGCTCCCACTGCCCCAGTACCCTCTAAATACAGAACATTAAATAGGCAGGATCAAACAAAAAACCTGAATGGCAGAGCGGGAAGATGTAAGTCTGAACAAGGCAGCCTTGGGTGATTTTAATAAGTTATTTTCAGCTACATTCTGGGATAAGTGAGAAAAATTTTTCACACCCAGAGACCCGCTCAGACCTATAGGTCTAGTTATTAGGGATGAAATTACTAAACTCTTAAATTGAAACGAGCGTGTGTGGTAGAAGTTTCCAGGCATATTCTAGGCTATCTGGAATGTTGCAAGGGGAAAAAATCTGCAAGTGTCCATACAGAAGCCTCAAGGGCAGGATGTGGGAGGCAGAAGGCAAGATTCATATGCTTTGACATACTCCATCTCTCACATATATGCCACAGATTATTTCTGCTCTTAGTAGACAGAATATGCACCTCAAGGTTGGCTTGGTAGCACCCACATTTGTATTTCCAAATGCAGGTTAGTGCTAACCTTTGCGTGGACACAACAGCTGTATGGGCAGGCACAGAGCTATCTCTAATCCCAAGCAAAAGCCCTTTTCCCAGCATCTTAGCTACTATTGTTATCCTCCCCGTCTGGAGGAAAGCCAAAGGGGGAACGTCTGTTCCCGTTGCCGTCTAACTGCCTGCTTCCAGAGTCAATATTAGCTCTGAGTTCTCAGAGCTTGGGCAGAGAGACAGCCAATGATCAAGCTTTCTCTCCAGAAACACCAGCCCAGACGGAATGTGATAAAAACAATTTGCAAGATAATATTACAACTGTATTACAACTTGGTCATTAGGGCAATCAAAAGGCTTGCTTATACTGGAAAACAAATGTGCTTTCTTCTGCATGAATCCAGAAAAGCTGCATTTGCCACTCCACATAGACTTAAACCAGCTTAGCAGCAGGCAAAACAATAGATACATCTGAGAAAAACCCACATGTCTTTCTCTAAGATTACCAATATAACTCTTGAGAAAGTCAGTAACTGAAAATCTTTATTCTTTGGCAGCTGACATTTACTTGAGTAGTTGGTAGTGCTAGTGGATCACAATTTCTGGCACACACACGCACACACACACAAAAAGGCAAAGGTGGTCTTCCTCAGACAGACTGTTGGCTATGACAGGGTAGAAGATAGAAGCTGGTTTTGGCCAAGTCTCTGCTGCACTTTCAAGACTTAAATCCTTTATGAGCATGAGCACAATTAAGCTGGAACATTTTATTCTAACAAAATTTCCTGCAAACATTTCATTCTGACTCTACAAGTTTGCCACATTCTTAGCAATACTGAGCAGGATTTATTTATAAGGAGTGCCTGAAGTCTGTGGAAGCTCCCTGGCAAGTTCTATGCAGTTACAGAACTGGTGCTGTAAAAAAAAAGTATTACATATTGTAGCGTTTGGGGCAGCATTTTGTAAGTGTACATAGCAGCTATATAGAAAATCATTTTTAAAGATGAAGCATGCATTAAAATTAAACACTGACTACTACTTTATTGCCATATGCATTCACCTCAGGGCACTTGTAGGATACTAATTTCACACATGGTTGCACATAAATACTAACCTGTTTTCCATTTCACCATCACAAATATGTGCAAGAAAAAAATAAATAAAAAGCTTTTCCCTGGGATACAAAAGGTAGAATAATTGTGCATGTAAAAATACAGACAGTGGGAGCTCAGTTCATTTTTACAGAAAGTGATTGGATCTTGCAAGAAATTCGTAAAAGTATTTAGGCTTTGGGTCATCATAAGAAGCTCAAATAAAACAAATTATTTGGCTAAAACCAAATAAATAACCTCAGAAAATAAAAGGATTCATGCATTCTTACTGAATCAGCGATGGTCAGTGCTTTACAATATCTTCAGCATCGAAGATGTACGTTTTAACATTCATATGATCAGATTCCAACTAGCAAGCAGAATGTTTTTTCCCCTAAACTACCCACACATGGATAAGGCTGATTAAATGGGGTGGTTCTTCCCTCCCACACATATACATACCTTTTTTTTTTTTTTTTACACACAAAAG
Source organism: Crypturellus tataupa (assembly GCA_034781795.1). Classification (NCBI taxonomy): domain Eukaryota; kingdom Metazoa; phylum Chordata; class Aves; order Tinamiformes; family Tinamidae; genus Crypturellus; species Crypturellus tataupa. The sequence continues at coordinate 602,825 of JAWLRI010001089.1, forward strand.
TCAGCATCACACATATAGTATCCGGATAAGTCCTGTTCAGAGCCTCACATGAGCACCAATTAACAGATGTCTCTCTTTTTAATATTCATTTTTAAAATATAATTAGTGTTACTGAAGGCTGCAACTAGTAAAGTACCAAGGCTAAGCTGGAGTGCTGGTGTTATTGAGTGACTTTGAGTTTTTACCTCTGCCATTCCTTTTCCTAGGCCTCAGGGGATGCCATAACTCTTGCTGACACAAGGAACAAGGTGTCGATTCCTCAGAGTCTCACTGCCTGTTGGCAACTTTCTCTCTGGAGAGCTTCAAGAGCCTTGCTAAGCAGATCTGCCCTTCTGCCACTTTTCCCCTAGATCTCTTTTCAGCCTGGCTTACAGCAATGACCGGAGAGTTTCCAGATTTCTCCCTCATTCACTGTCCTTTCAGTCCTCTCTTTTCCACCATAAGTAAGCTTCCTTTCTCTGCTCTTTATAAACAAAGACATCCACCTAGTTTCTTGTCAGTATTGCTTGCTACAGGTAAGCAAGAATGAGGAAGGACAGTCTTGGCTCGTGAACAAAAAGCGAACATAACTACAACAAAAACTCAATACTAGGCAAGGAAGATCAGCCCAACCAGACACATCCTCCTGGCTTTCTGGCCTCCCTGGCACACAGGTCAGCCTTCCACTCCATAACAACCACAAACCTAGCACCCAACTGTCTGTGGTGGTACTGGAGACCACACACAACTCCAAGCCCACTTAGCTCCGGGCTACATGCCTTTGCTGACACTGTATCTTGCTTGAGTTCCCTTATTCTCTGCCGCATATTAAGTCAGAGATTATTTTCCATGGTTCACAAGGGGGCCCAGACAAACAGAGAGAATACAGGCTTACGGTACACTCAAAATTCCCAGTAAAGTCTGGAACAGCTCAGAAGACTACGGATGCAAATGCCTTTGTACACTACAAGAGCTGCCTCAGTGGCAGAACATTTCAAAAGGAAACTCAACGCCCAGAAAGACCCCAAAGCTTCTGTATGTTTTCGGTTTTCAATACAAATTGCCACTTTGGTATTTTCTATTAGTGTTTTGAGTGCAACATTGACAGGACCAAAAGCCAGGCAGAAGTATAGCTCTACTCTGCCAAGAGCTTTGGAAGAGAAGGATGGCAATAAAATTGGAGAGAAAATAAGGACCTACAGGGGGAGTCCCAGATAATATTTTTCAGTAGATGGAAGTAGCAAGTACTTTCAGTACTATCTTAACCCAAAACAATACTGTTCCTAGCTGCTATGATACTCTGTGAGGAAAGTCAAGCACATGACAGGCAGCCAGACTGACATATGCATTCTGCAACAGAGAGATGCCTTTAGGGTAGTTATTCCTGTGCCTTGGTCTGTGAGTTTGATAGAAGATAGTATTAAAATTACCTCCAGGAAAGATGCACTATAAATTCTTAAGGACCACACATGATATTCAGCATCTTTGAAAATATAATGCCTCACAGCTGCAAAATCTGAAATACTTCATTCTTCTAAAGGTCAATCTTCAGTGGTCACCTGCATCTGCTTAGAAGCACTAATATTAGCCATGATGATGCAGGGAGCTTCCTTCTGGCAGATATCACAAATATAAACATTGCAAACACTATGCACAAGTGCCAACCATTTCCCCTTCTTGGGCTGTATCCTGTCACTTATTCCCTAATACTCTAATAAAAAGCTGGAAAAGTCCGAACATACACTGTTCCGCACTAGGAAAATTTCACAGACAGCTTGGTCATCCAAGCTGTCTGTGATCAGAAGCTACCAGTCATATGCCTACAGAGATCCAGCTGCTTTTGACCTGGATCCTTCCTCCCAGTAGCAGAGCTTCTGCCTTGCTAAAAGAGCAGCAAGCTTGGTGCACAAGAGGGACAGAGATCTTCAAAGCCCTTTGCATACTTCATCTTTGCAGCTCAGAGCAGGCGCAAAAGCTTTCATTAGACCTCCACTTCTTGAGCAAAGCTACCTCGTAGGGAGACCTGTTAGGGAGCTTTAAGGTACCAAACAAATAGGGAGGAAGGGATGGCTGACTGATTTGTTACAGTGCAAGGTAGAGCCGGGATAATATCAATTTTTAACATATATGTAGCTTTGGCAAAACTGACTTAAACTCCGTTTTGCCAAAAAACATAAAGAACTCAGTGTTCAGCTTTCTGTTTGACCCTCCATCTGAAAGTCATACTTTTTTTGGTTCAGAGAGATTTCTTTTAAGCAGCTGGCAACTAGACAAGCCAAGTATCCTAAAAATTGGAATAAAAATACAAAGTACCTGTGTAGTTCTATCAGTCAAGACTACTAATAATGCTCTGAACACATTCGTACATGTAGTATACATACAGCAATATTTGATATACATCCAGAAGATAAGACTTTCTCCAGTACCAGAATAGCAGATATATATTAGATAAGAAGAAATATGGGGAATAAGAATTCTTAGAATCCTTTCTTTTTGCTATGAATTATACCCTTTCAGAGAACCTTTACCCCTCTAAGTAATAATTTACCTATCTGCAACAAGACAGAGTGCTCTCTTACCTTCAGTGAAAGGCTTAAATCATTGGTTTAGTGAAATACTCTGAGATTTTCAGCTGAATGACATACTATTTCAGGATGAATTTTACTCTTAAGAAAAGCCCTGGCAGATCCTTCGCACAGAGGCAAAGTCCATACTTTTGTTTATGTCGTACAGCTAGAGCTATAGCAAGAAACTTTGGTGCCCAAGACACACAGATTTTCTCTCTGGCTTGTCTACTCCTCCCAGTCAGCATCCCAGCATGGTAGGTACTCCCAGGCCACAGGTACATTCCCTCCCAGAAGTGAAACCCAAGAAGGAGCCACCTCTGCCCCAATCCTGACATTCTATAAGCACTAAAGAATATCAGATTGTGAGGTCCTGCCAGGAGAAGCTTCTATCTCAAAGATAAATCTCTTCATCAGTTATAAAGTGGAACATCACAGCAGGACAAATGAATTTAGATTCAAACGTTGATATTGCAAACATACAAGGCTTCCCTAGGCAACAGGAGTAAACATTGCCGTCATTAGCATCCATGCAGTCAAATATCATTTATTTGAAACCCACGATTTCATATTTGTTAATATCTAATGGCATTTTAAACATTTGATTTTAATCTCTTGCCAATGCCATTTCGCCTGCTCTGTATAGATACACTTCTCTGCGTGTGTGTTCGTACACATAAATATGTATTTTTTTCCATGTGAAGAACCAAATGAAAACTAAATTCAGCAGTGAAGACAATTTTTCTGCTAGATAGTCTTCTGGATTTTCCAATGGCTATTATCTTGTCTACATTGTTAGACTAAGGAGGCTTTCAGTCGGGATTGTATCTTTTATGTCTGGTATCTGCACCCCAGAAAAACATTAGTATTTAAATAAAGAAAGGGTAAGCAACACACAGAAAGCAGAGATCTTCACACTTTTTAGTCAATAATGTGCATAAACTAAGTAGTAGATCTTCTTCTAAGATCTTCTAAGGATTTCAGCAAACCACATTGTTCAGTAACTCAGGCCTCCACCCAGTACCAGTGTACTCCAAAATCTTCCTCACTATCTCCTTAAGTTTCAGTTATTAGACATTGCACTACTCATAATACCAAGATCTTGCACTTGAGAAACTGAAGCTAATTTGTAATTAATTAGTGCATACAAGCAGCTTAAAATATTTCCTTTGATGCATTATCTAGAATTGATCCTCACTGAGCTTGATTTGCCATCATATTGCCTGATCCAGTTTTAATAAATCCTTCTGGACATTCTCCCAGGTCTCCTCTATAGTTCCTTGTTTAATTCTACCACATCCTTATTCAATTCATTTTCCAGTTCACTAATAAAGGGTATCAAAAGGTATGTTTGCACTATAAAGTGATTACTCTTAAAACTGAATTGACTTTTTCTGCAATACATTTGGTGGCACAAAGAACAACCCTGAAAGTTTCAAATAAAGACACTCCAACATGTATCCCTAAAGAAAAGGAAAGGTAGTTGAGTTTTCAGCCTTGCCAGCGGTAGAAGGGTTTGCTGTTTCAGGTCTATAACACTTTCCAGAATTCATGGTGTGCCAAAACACCAAACAAAATACAGCTTGTGACTTCCAACCCTTCTACAGGCCAGGAAGAGCTGAATATTGCAGCTGCACCAACACTGCATGCATTTGCTTCAATCCTTCTATCTGGGGGACATCCCACAAACCTGACACCACGCTCACAACAGTTGACAACTGCTGCAAACCAACGCTGGGACAAAGCTGGAAGCAAAGAGGAGGGAAAGCAAGTGTTATCAAACTGGGTTCATGACCAGCACCCAGTGGAATTAGGCATCGTCTTCAATTACAGTTTAGTAGTTTAGTAGAAGTTAAGCTCCAAAGCTCCTACAAACCATTTGACACATCCTCTTCAAAAAAAAAAAAAGAAAGAAAAGAAAGAAAGAGATTATATATGAAATATTTTGCCTGGGTATGGAGCTGTCTCCTTACTGTCCATAACAGTGTGGGTGGACAACATTTTCAGACACTAACATCAGTGAAAGAAGCTACTGACTCAGAATCTGCTGTGAACTTTTGGTGAGCAGGATTAAACTCCCAAGTCTCCCTCTGGAAAAGATTTTTCCACAGCCTCTGAAATTTATCCACAAAAAGTTTTCAAAAGCCTCCATGTGAGCCTACCCATCAGATACCACCGTCCTTCCCTCCACCCCCAGACACACCCTCTGCTTGGAGGTCCAATATAATTTTTATAGATATCAGCAAAAAGACAGTTCAGGGCAGTCACTTCTTTTATTTCTGGAAATAACCTTAGCAGAACAAGATGGCCATTGACTTCCTTCCAAGTCTAAAGCTGAGAAGCACCACAGGGTTTGACTCTTTGTAGATTCTTTAGGGTACTGCTTCCTGCATCTCTGATGGGCAGTTTTCTACCCATGCTGCAGATAATAAACATCATTTTTTTCATATACATTGTGATACATCTTGATAAATATAGCAAGACTTGTTTTCAAGGAATGGGACTTCTAAAAGCCTGGTGATTACACAGGTTAAAATGCCACACATGAGCTCGACAGGACCGGCAACCAAGTGGGACAGAGACCACGTCCCAACTTACTCCCCAGGCTACAGGCCCAGCAGCCTCTCCCCTCCCACCAAAGTGGCTTTGGTGATCATGCCCAACATGCTCTTTATATTACTAGCATCTACCAGGAGAGTTGAGCTACAAAAAGCACGTGGTAACCTGCCTGCACCAGAATTTGAAAACTAATTAGCCAGATAACAGGATCCAACAACTAGTCTTTTATGCCTCAGAAGAGAAAAAAACAAAAGCAGCAAAAGAGAAAAGTGAGGCAGTAATCTCTGGTTCTTGCAACAGTTCAGCTACAGAGTTGCAAAGCAACCCTGACCCAGTCAGTTCTGTGCCATTTTCCTGTACTTCTGCAAAATGATTTTAATGAGACTTATTTGCCTCACACGAAGAGCAGGGAGGTCTCAGTTCAGTTTATAAAGTGCTCTGAGAAGTACTCTTCTTCCAAAGAAGAGTAGAGAGTTTATCGGTTCATAAATTGTCAACCTTGCAGTCATCCTCTTAGGTCAAAAGTAGCTTTAATAAGTCAGCCTGAGTTTATACAGAAATAGGCAGTTTTTTTAAAGGCAACGTGTGAAGCACTTGTTTACTGAAGCTTACCCCAAAACTCGTATGTAGATGTTTATTAGGAGACACCACTCGCCAGAGACTTTCAAACAAGCTTGGCACAACCCAAATGTGAAAGCTATAGCACAAGCTACTGTGTATACACTACATGTACTTTCTGTCAGTATACTATAATGCTTATTGCTTGATGACTTTATGATGCAACAGTGACATCGTTATGGAGACAAAACTGTGTTTCCATGGTTTTCTCAAGATGATGTTTCGATACCAGGATGAAACAATGTCAGTGTGCACTGTGTGGAAGCAATGCTGGATCGCCAGAGTGAAAGGAAAGGGTGGGGCTGTAATTTGCTAATGAACAACCTTTCTCAGGAAAATGGAAACATCAATACAGTGCTACAAAGATGGCACGATGTCCAAATTAATCAGAGACACTCCATTTAAAGTGCTCTATGAATAAGAACCATTTATGCATTTGTGATTCAGCTTTTTAAATGAGTCAGTTACAATAAATGATAATGTTTTGACAGTCCCATCTTGAACTACAAGATGATATATTTTTTTTAAATCTTCGCCCAAACATATTATAAAGTATATTTCTAGTAAGAAGAGTGGTTTCATAAAGACAGCACTCTGGAGATCAACATTTATTCATCATCAGTGAGCTCCAGAATAAAGCTCTAACCCTACATTTTTTGCCCATCATGCCTCATTTTTATTCTTCTATCTACAGAGTGAACTTACCTTGCCAGGCAGTGTCTAAACTACACTGGATATAGTCCCCATTTAAGCTTGCAACCTGAACAGTAGAGCTCATTGGAATTGTCTTTCAAGTATTACTCCTTAAGGAAAAAATATAATCTCTGCAAGAATCGAAGTTTTGCAGTACATTTTTTTCGTATCCGTCTACATTTCTTTTCAATTTTATGACAGAAAAGTCTAAGCTAATTCTTTGATTTTGGTCAGGCCACCATTAATTGTCATCTTCTCATAGTTCCACAGTGCCTCACGAATACCACTTCCTAGTCCCTGCACTCGCACCTTAATCTAATTCTCCAGCCCAAACCTCTTGCCATTGGTGTCACATATCTACCCTAAACAAACTGCCACAGCCTATTCAGATCCAACAGGAGAATTATCCTTCCTATAATGAAAGAAATGAAATATCCTTTCACTGTATGAAAGATGGTCCAGAAAAGGTATCTCAGAACAGCATTTGGTTGTCATTTATGTTCTCAGCAGCATCCCCTGGACAGACTTAGTGAGACTCAAAATCCTGCACCTACTCCCAGCTAGAAAAACATCCTTCTGAAACCTGCACTTCCTACACACAAATACCCAAAACATCTTCCTTTGAGAGAAAGGGATTGATTCATATACACTGCAGTTTTTTTCCCCATTGACTATCCAAAGAATTAGTTAAAAAAAAGTAATAGTGTTAGATTTTAACTATAGGTTCAAATGTATACACAACTATACACACAATATATATGTAAATATAAGTCTGAGAAGGTAGATGCCTGTTAAAAATAGCCTGTGAAACATGTATTCTGTCCTGAATTAAGATACTTATCCAAATGATTCTCCAAGCTTTTCTGACTGCCTCCTGTAAAGAGGCATGTGGCTGAACAAAGAGATCATGAACTGCAGTCACCTCCAACTCCCTTCTGAGCATTTAGAGGCTTCATCTTGCACATACTGCAACACCACAATTTCCATAGCAACACCAGAACGGTCTTTTTAACCACAGGTAGCACAGAGACCAACAAGAGTTTTTAAAACCATTCTAAAATCTTTGAAAGGAAGATGCAAGACACGCTGATTATGAATTAAAATTCACAATAAGAGTTTTACCACTACTTTAACACAACCCTCAAAAGGAGAAATGTCAGGCAAAACCAGTGGAATTCTTTAGCTCATCCAGCTCTGTTACAGACAGGGTAACTCCCTACACAAAAATTTCTGCTTTTAATAAAACAAGGCATTATTTTAGCAATACTAATTGTTATAAATCTTTACTAGAGAAAAGACTACATCATTTCATCTAGATATATTTTTTAAAATACGTGCTATATAAAGCTACAACACAGTTGACACAAAGAGAAATGCAACAGCAACAGTGCTATTGCTCCCTCTACTGTAAATATCCATTATTTCATCCTGCAACTGATTGATTTTTACGGACTTGGTCTATCTAAACACAAAAAGTCATATTTTCAGATGACATAAACAATCATTTTCCCTAGCAATAAAGTAGAAACAAGATTGAAGAAATCAGATTTAATGCAAGTTATTCCTAAAACAAACAAACAAAAAAAAAACTAACAGTAGTCATAGATAAACATTAAGCAGATAGCTATATCCATGATAAAGAAAAAGAAGACAATACATGAGCAAGCCTTTCTGCAGCTGATCACATTCTTGCTTGCCAGCAGCAAAGGCTGGAAAATAGGTGAAACATCAGTACTAAGGAAAACAGGGAACTGACCAGGAAGGGAGTGGGGTTGCAATAAACAAGCAGGTGATTCATGAGAAGATTTACATGGCTGAACTCTGTGTGCTTGGGAAAGCAGATTAAATAATACAGACTTCAGGTCCTTATTTCTCAGCCAGCCAGAGCAAGCAGAGAACTACACATGCACCCCTTGCTGCAGTGCCAAGCTCATGTAGAAAGTCTTGAACTCTGACACTGTTATCAAAAAGACAAAGAATCTCAATTTAGCTTTATCCAAAATGTCTAAAATTTGTTTGCTATCAAGTGGAGAATAAGAGTTACCCAAACTGTTCTCTTAAAAGACTCTATTCCTTTGCAGACAGGGATTTACAATTAAGAGTGTCTTTTGCCTTTCCTGCAATATCACAGAAATGCAGAATGAGAATTTATCTGCCTCGCCCCACCTTTTAAGTGCAAAGTTCTTGATGCCAGGATAATTAAAGTTGCCTTGACTCTTCTGCAAGCTCTTCTGTGGCACAAAGTAGTGGCAGCAAAGAGGTTAGGGCCAAACTCTTCTCTGTGGTGGCCAGTGACAGGAGAAGGGGTAGTGGGTACAAACTGAAAGACAGAAAGTGTTCCTGTGAGGAAGAACTTCTTTACTGTGAGAGTGCCAGAGCCCTGGAAGAGGCTGTCCAGAGAGGTGGTGGAGTCTCCTTCTCTGGAGTTCTTCCAAATCCATCTGGATGCCACCCTGTGCCACATGCTTTGGGTATCCCAGTTGGAGCAGGGATCACTAGCTGACCTCTAGAGGTCCCTTCCAACCTCAACCACTCTACTATTCTATGACCTACTGAGAAAGTCCTGAAGCTGGGCATTTGCAATCTCTCTGAGAAAAATCCTCAGGATCCTCAGAACAGAAGAGGTCCCCACAGCTCCACATTTCCCAAATATATAGACAATAGTTTGAGAGTTAACTACTCTTTCATCCTTTCTCCAAATTATTTCTCTAGCTGAAGGAGGTGATTTTCAGCCTCCACTAATGTTAGTTACACCAGATACAGCTCTGCAACCAATTCATTTTAGCACATTCCCTATTTCTGCTGTCAGGGGCTTTAAAAAATCCACACTTCTGGTCTTAAGAGCATTGAAATCAGTGGTAAAAAGCCCTCACTGATTGCACAGAGCTCTGGATCAGATCTTTGCGCTCCGCTGCCTTCAAACATCTGAAATTGCAGTGGCATTTTAATCCAGAGCAGTTTTTTCTTTGGTGCCAGGCAGCTTTGGCCAGGGTGTTTCAATCATCATTCACTCCATGCTCGGCTGCTCAAGGAAGCGTATGGCTCATTGTGTTTGAAGTCTCATAAATCTGCATTACTTTAAAATCTATGAATGTGAATCATTAGCCTAAGATCTCAGAGCTAGTAAAAGAGTACAGGAGTTCAAGATCCCTTCTCAGCTTCCCTGAGTTTGACATTATCATGATGAAGCACAGAAAACACCATAACTGCACGTTCAAACGTATCACAAGTGCTTTCAGGGCAGTTTTTTCCAAGGAATAAAGATTTCGAAAGTTAAAAAATTTTTTTTCCCCCACTCTTATGAACCACCATGGACAAATACCTTATTAAGATTAGACCTCCAGAATAGCAGCACCATTACTTGAATCTAATCAAAACCATTTGTCAGAAACATATTTTAAAATACAATAAGATCTGTAAAGCCAGCCTTGAGTTCAAGGTACAATTATTTTGTCCTGGATATAATTAGAATCAAAGAGATTAATGAACACATAGAGTTAGAGTTTTTCCTCCTCATAAGTTTTTGATTTTAAGGGAAGAAGGTAATGTGCCATTGAGGAACAAAGTAGGAAAAAAATAAGGCGACACGTTTTGTCTTTATGGCAACACTGAAGCAATGAATCCCCAGTTAGCAGGAAAGAAAGATTTGGCCAAGTTTGGAAATACTTTTAAAAGTACTTTAAAAGTACTTCTAAATTGTCTCATGATAACTGGTCGGAAACACATTGCACTCTGATATATTTGTTTTGAGGAACACAGATTATTTTCTTAAATTACACATAAAAGCATGACATATTTAACCACAGCTTAATCAACAATAGCCCTTTAACCAAAGCAAAGAGAAAACACACCTTAAAACACAAGGTGGGAGAATAAAATTCCCTCTTTGCATACACCTACTTTTCATTACATTTATTTCTGATCAAGATACAAGAACAAAAACAGAGAGAAACACATTAACAAGGTCACTTCTGATTACCTGGACAACTTTCCATTTCAGACATTCATAAAAACCTCAGCTCCTGCTTTGCTCCAGGACACAAAGCACCTCAAAAGCACCAAACTCCCACAGAAGCTGCCCCCTCTAGCCCTAATTAACTTACCTGATGCTTTTCCCACAGCAGATTGAAGAGGGAGAGGCAAAAGGTTGTTCCAGCTTTTCCACATCACAGAGGATGAGCAGAGCTAAACATGTTAAAATGTAAAGTTCCCATATCTTAAAGCACAAAAAGAGATCAGATCTGTAAAGACAAAAAAAAAATCTTTTATTAGCTCAACAGATGCAAGTGGGAGACAACAGATGTGCTCTTGGGTGCATAAGCCCTCCTTTAGGCTGTGGAAAAGCTTTTCCCTAGGTTGAGGTTTGCATTCCCCAGAAGATATCTGTTATTCCTAGTGATATCATCTGGCTACTACAGTGTACAGCTTTTTCCTACATCATTTGTCTTACTTGTGTTCTTAGCTTGGATCATCAAAATTCAAATATCCCCCTATGGTGAGGTTGAAATTTACAGCATTTTCTGTCATTTTAGCAGCTGGTCAGCAGGTAGGAAAACTGCCACTTTTATATTACTCCAGAATGGCTCTCTAACAGTAATCTTAAAAGATTTCCAGACACAAAGAAGTCTAAGACAATAAGAAAAAATACAAAAGATAAAAAAACAACCATGTCAGGCATATGCTCAGAGCTCAGGGACTCTGACCTAGCCATTACAGTAGCTATTTTAATTCGTAGATGCTATGCCTTAATGGGACTGTGCATTAGCCTAACTTTTGTACTCTCAACCCAATCCAAAACTAGTCTTCTCATTACTTTTCATGAATATTTGGTACAACTAGAATTAATGAAACTCATTCAATCCATATAAAATTTCTCTCTTATTGGCATTATACACCTTGGTTCACTCACTTTCCTCCTAAGGAGGTATTATTTTACAGGCTCTGATGAGGACTGAGCCCACAATATACAAGAGGGGATTTGAGGAATCTTTATGTTTTCTTTGCTTTTCCCATGTATAGATAATACATGATGGAGTCATGTTGTCGTCAGAGTTACCCTACTGACAACTTGTCTTTACAACAAATAGCTGTATTTGTTGTAAGAAATCCAAGCACTTTTTGCAAAGTTAAAAAAAAAAAAAGAGGAAAAAGTAGACACTGGTTGCAGCTAGACTAAATATAATTTTTTAAAATGCCACCAGTGTTTGAACTATCAACAGTTCCTTCCTCACAATTTTCTCTATCAGGCTATTTTTCTACAGTCATTATTTTGTTGTTTGTACAGTGATAGTTGTTTTGCAGGCTAAATAAAAGGCCCAATTTCTTCTGCAATGTCAATGGGTAATGTGGGGAGTGCATCCCAGGCTAGCGAGGACAAAGCCATGTGCAGGGGCTTTGCACAGGCAAGTCACACGAGAGCTAGAAAAGCTCTCATTTCCAAATGGCCTGAAGAGGAAATAACAAAAAGCACAGGACAGAGAAAAGCAGGGCTGAGCTTGGTAACAGCATGATTACATGATTCTGCAGCTTCAATTTGTGTTCATATTTATCAGACCTTTTCCTAAATTAAAGCTGTGATTTAGTAGCCTTCTTAACTAGTAAATGACTATTATACAGCAGGAGTTATCTGTTATTTAAGTACCAGTATTAGACCCTATCTTTTTCCCATGCTAGCAATTGAAGGGAATTACTAAAATGCCTGGCTCCTTTCCCAGGACCACCTCCATCTCTTTCCTCAGCTGCAACCTGGACACTACCGGATTCTGCATCTTCCTGCGCTCCCCTTTTCAAGCCCTGGTCTTTCTTCACAATAACTTTAATTTAGGTTTAGTACCAACATTAAAAAAAAAAAAAAAAAAAAAATGATTTGATTTCTTATGTTGGGCAAAGTCCAGAGGCTTTTATACAGCACCCAAGATGGTAAAAAATTAAAATATTCTCAAAGGTCATGGAAATTCCGTTTGTTTTTGCTCTGAAGTTTGAAGACATCTTGCATTTCTCCTGGTTTACTTAAGTTCCAGAGCTTTTGTGAACTTATATTAAAATGACATGCTATGAATGAAGCTGTTGTAACTGTATCGTTTACAACACCATTTACTGAAATGAGCCCTGTAGCTAATCTGGTAAATAAAATTGCAGTTTTACCCCATTTTTCTATGGGCAGATGAGAATTTGCTATTTGCTTAAGAGATGTTATGACTCAAGACCAGCTTCTTCTTGCTTCCCTGTTTGAGTGACAGAAGAAAGACACAACTTTAGGACAGGGTTAACCCCCTCCCAAATCATTACCTCTGAGTATGGTTACTCCAAGCTTACAGACAGCCTAGAGTGAGTTTAGCTTCATGACAGCATCTCCACATCTACTAGCAAGTCCCAACATCCCAAGCAGCCCAAGAAGCCATGTTACTCTACAGAAAATATTTCTTGCGACTGACTCTAGGAGTGTTTTCCCAAATCATCATCCACTGTAAATGAGATTCAAACAAATTATTTGCTACTTAACAGCAGGTAAAAATCAACACCTTGCAGAGTCAGTGATGAGCGAGGATTTCTTCTCCACCATAAAAGAAAGAAGAATATCTTTCTTTCCCCAGCTGGATAGAGCAATAAGCTCCTGTCCTGCTGCAGAACTCTTGGAGTTTTGAAAATGGTATAGAAAGATTAATACTTGACTTTGGGCAAAGTATGCAAAACCAGTGGCAAAGGCCCCAGACTTAAACCCTAATCACAAGAAGATGATAGTGCCAAAGGTGTCGTTAATGCCTAAAAGCTGCCCGATTGAGCCCAGCTTACTTTTAGATAGCACTTCCATTTGGCTGCCAGAAGAGCCAAATGGCAAGTGGCGAAAAGAGCTGACACTTAGTACCAAATTGGAATTAGCTTGCCTTTTTTTTCCCTCTCCTGAAACTCTAAAGAAAGCACTGCAGAACCACTCAATCTCACCCCTCTCCCTGCCAAAACTTCTTGGGAAGCTCTTGCTAAACTTGCCGGCTATTGCTCCCTTTGGATGTGCAGGAGCCTTGTATTTTTTCATGTTCAGCCTCAGTTGCATGTGTCCATCTCTACCAGCTATGGAAACCTGCTAGAGCAAGCAGTAACTCATTACAACATGTATTTTCCATAGACATATATGGCCATTTTTTTTTCCAGTCTGGCAATGTTTATCAGTTTGTGTTACACACATATACAGGCATAGACAAGTCCTCCACAAAATACTGCTGAGATGCCCACCAGCTGAAACTCATTATAGTCATCACTGGAGGGGAGCATGACCTATTACACACGCACATAAAATTCTTACAAATTTATTGCCCATATTCAACATCAGAATAATATAAGGGTTTTCAGCTATAAATAGAATTAGATTATTATTTTCATCTCAGTTTCAAGATGCATTATTCTCCATTTTCTTTTAAGTATCTCAAGCACCTAGTTTTCACACGAAGCCCATTTTTTCTTGCGTTTTACACTGGATTATATTCAGAACTGAGTCATACTCAGAACAGAAGAGAGTCCTATGGAGATGCTAAAGGATTTGGTTCAAAATTTAACAATACCACTGACGTTTCCTTTACTACCTCTGAGTCCTTTCTGCAGACTGAATGCCAGACAAATTAGCCAATCAAATCTCAATATTTAGCAGGTGAAGCTGATTTCAATATTACTTCACTGATATATCATCTCTTAATTTTTTCCCCTGTTGGGGGAAAAAATGTTGGGGTAGGGAGTAGCTAGTGGGTGGTCTCCTGACACTTATGTTAATGGCACTAAAACTGCAACCATTAATACTGTTATTCAGTTCACTGAAAACAGGCTGGATCTCATCAGTAATTATGATCTAATGAACAGAGCTCATTACAAAAAAAGAATCTACTCCTATCAGAAAATGAGAAAACTCATTCTGGTCTCTCCCAGTCTATTAGTGCGTTACCTGATAACCTAAAGGTTATCAGTCACCTCCCCTTCCTGGGCCCAAGTTCTTCAAAGCAGAATCATGTTTATCAGTAATTTCTCATGCATTTTGTGATTTTTAACTTGAAACTCAAAAGAAATGGTGCCTATCTATTGTATTTTAGGCAAAAGAGGTCTGGCAGACTGGTCTTCAGAGAACACTAAACCAGTCAGCTGAGCTAATTGCTCGGGAGTCATTCGCTGGAGACACTCAACTGAGCAGAGCAAGGAGAGGAACGAGGCTGTTGCTCTCCTTGCTGCTGCGAAAGGATTCCCAGCATCTCTCACAGAACAGCTGAAACCAAAGCTATTACCATTTTCATTCTTTCACTGCCACCATCCCTTGATGTAAATGCCAGCATGCTCCTCCATTCATCAGCCACTTTGGTTTACTCTTCTCTGTTTCCCCCCAAGTTTTGTTTTACTACCTTTTTTCATTTATTTTTTTTTAGTTTCCCTTCCTAACTGTGCACCATTAGGACTCCTCTATTCTAGTCTTCTCCCCAGCCGCTGAAAATTATAATCATACTTTCTAATACTTGGCTTGCTTTCCTTTCATCCTTTTTTTTTGCCTTCCTAGTAAGCCACCTGACCCCTTCACATGTCCTCCACCCTCCTTTTCCTTCATTCACCTCCTTCTCTTCTTTCTCAGCTGCTTTCATCTTCCTTCATCTCTGTCCTCTGACTTCCCAGTTTATCTTCTCTTCAGCTAAAAATATCCAGTTTTTAGTGTCTGGTAAAGCCTAGAAGCCAAAAAATGACATCTTTAATATCATTTTCTGATTTTCGGTATGGATTCTATTAAAATAGAGTGCCTGTGGTTTTCCACTTCTCATTATACTGATACAGCATTATCTAGGAGGAGATGGTTATCAAAGTTGGCAGTTTTCTGTTGGTGGGCTGGCAACCAACCATGCTGGAGAAGAGGACAATACCAGAGCCAGGACATTTAGCATACCTTGGTGGCCCTCCTCACGCAGTGCATGCCTGGGTGAGACATGCACTTGGGTTGCACGTTTGGTGCTGGAAGCTACCCAGCTGCTTCCAGTTTGCTCAGTTAAATCATAAGAAATAATGGCTAGACCAGGTAAGGTAGCTTTACCAAACCAACAACATGGACAGAAGGAACGTCCTTAGCAAAGAAAACACAGCTGCTTCCATCCTTCCCTCCACAGTTCTACCTCTGTGTAACCTCTAACTAGTTGGAATTGCAACCAGACCTGCTCCTATGTGAGGTTTCTGACTCAGCACAGCAGCTTTGCTGCTTTCAAGGAGCACATCAAAGAAAGGTCTCCATGTGAAGGAAGTAAGCCAAGGTACAGCCCTCCAGCAGGTCACCAGCTGTATGCTTGGAGCTTCTAAGGCTTATGCAAAGGCTCAGACACACTAGACACACATCCTTTTCCATCAGGTCCCTCTCACGTAGCAGCAGGAGCACATCCAACCTGCTAGGGAGGTACTAGACTCCTTTGAGGAGGGGATAATATGTGGCCCATGCTGCTCAATGGACTCCTGACACTGACCCTTGGGCAGAAAATATTTTGGTTGATGGCTCCCAGGAAGACAATGGCATGGCAGTGTCCTCCTTGGTGTAAAGGGGGCACAACTAGGAGGGGGGCAAGGGCTCCCCAAAGGGAAGAGGTGTGGCAGCATATGGGAGCTGGCTGCATAAGGCTGTTGTAAAGATGCAGATCATCATCTTTTCTTCACTGTTCACCTACCAAACCTCTTTTCTCTATTTCCTAATAATCTCCAGTGGTTGATCCCAGAGGCAGGAAGGAAACCTGTGTGTTCGCACACCAGAGGTGCTATGCCTTCACCTTGCTTCTAACTTCATAGAATCATAGAATCATAGAATCATAGAATGCCTAAGGTTGGAAGGGACCTCTAGAGGTCATCTAGTCCAA
>JAWLRI010001089.1:619194-637178 GCA_034781795.1 Crypturellus tataupa
CGGGGACGGAGGTGAGGCTCACCGGCCTGTAGTTGCCCGGATCCTCCTTCTTGCCTTTTTTGAAGACTGGCGTGACAACTTATGGTCCTTGACGTGCCAATTTGTCTTTGGAAAAAAATATTTCTATTTCATGATGAGTGGAAAACAGGAAAGCTTTCATCTGGATCAGTGTAGCCAGGCACCTCTCATAGTAACTCTTCTGTCTTCACTTCCCTAGCTCGGACGCAGCCACAGGGTGGCTCGGGCTGGAGCCCGAGTCCTCCTGGTTACAGGGGCACAGCAGTTTCTCTAATGGATGACAACACACTCAAAGAGAGGAGATGATAGAGCAAAACAGTCACTCTGGCTGCTTTGTTATCTGTTTCTCACCAAAGCACAGAGTTTTCAGGAGAACTGGAGGGAAGACTGACTAGATTCAAAAAAGCTGGTAACATAAAGGACAGCCCACACCCGCCGCTCAGATAAGCCTAAGGGTGATGAGACAAGAGAAACCAGAAACTAAGACACATATGTCATTTTGTCTTATCCTGCAAAATGTTTTGTATGGTCCAGTGTTGCTGTCAGGCTCGTGGGCCATTTGGGACCAGTCATAGCTCACTATGCCACAGCCATGCCTATGGGCCGGCCCTGTCAGCACCACTTCCACCTGCAAGTTGGGTGATTTCCAGTGAACTTTGGTGAAGTTCTAGTGAACTCTGTTCTTCTTGGTCAAATTGAAAAAAAAAAAAAAAAAAAAAAAAAGCAACGATTTTATAATTAATAAACTAATTGATTTAGACCTGCAAGGCTTGCTGAAATATGTATCCTTGGAACAAAGACGGGCAGCAATTGAGTTTCAGAATACACGAGCTTCAGTGAGTTTCAGAAATGTATTCAGAATTCAAATCTCTCCCACTCAATACAGCTTGTACCCTGCTAAGGTCAAAGAAAAGACAATATATGCATGACTGCAAATGCAAGTTATTTCTGTTATTTCTATCACTGTGGTTACAAGTAGGGAAATAAAAATTATTCAAGTGTTCCCTCTATTTAAGGTGAAATAAAAATAGCAAGCTCCTCTTTATTGTCTTTCTCCCATAACTCTTACAAACTATTTGTGCTTTCTGAGAGACAGGACACAAACACAACATGTTTCTAGCGCAGGGTAGTTTGTTTTTATTTTGGTTCTGTCCAATGATCCTGCTTCTTCAATCCATGAAGGAGTCATTAGCCCCTTTTCTCTTCTCACCGCCTTGATAGAATATGGATTAAAGAAGTGTAGACCACTAGCAGCAAACTGGGGGAACCTTCCTAACACTAGCAGCATGCCCACATGTCCTCAACATCGCCGCCTTACTTCTGTTAGCGGTAACATAGTTAGCACACAGCAGCCGCCTTCCAAGTGCTGCTTCCTTTGCACTCCCTGCCCCACGCATCATTACGAAGCTTTTGTTTGGATTACAATATTGGTGTGCTATGCTACAGCAAGAACGGAGGTTTCTCTACAAATCAATTATCAAATCAGGTTTATGAACTGTTCTGTATAATGAGCAATTATGACCAAGAATAAAGTATGAATATGAAAGGCAGCATAAATCATGCAGATTGTTTGATCAAACCTCACACACACAAAACCCTTGCTTAATAAAATATTCTCCAGGAATAAGTATCTCTATTTGCAGTTTCTTGGATTAATTTATTTTGCATAAACAGCTGAGCTTTGTTTCTGCATTTAGCAATCAGCAGAAAAAAATTCCTGTGCCCTTGTTCTACTGTGTTGCACTCGCTCAGCAGTGATACGACTGCTATTAAAGCTTCCCTGACAGCTGTCTAAAACTCACAGATTATTCTATTTTTTTAACTCTGTTTCAAATGTTGTATCAGAAAATGTCTCCAAGAGAAAACAGAATGAAACAGGAAGGTTTTTGTCACAATATTCCACTTTATCAGGGCACACAAAACATGGTTTAAAAATATCTGCCTAAATAGCAGTACGTTTTAGAATAAATACATATATCTAGATACAAAGAAATATGTATATGCAGCCAGGGTGACATTAACCTTGTATTTTCCAATGACTCTCAGAGTGGAAGCCTGGAGATAGGTGTTAATTTTCCAGGTCAAGAGAGTCTACAAAGAAGATAAAATCTACCTTTTGTTTCCAATTTTGTGGAGGCCAGTGCCTCTTGCAGACTGTTTACGAGTCCTAAAGAGAGGATTCCCTTCTTCTGGGCAGGGGGAGGGAGAAGTATTAGATCAACCTTCCCTATAGAGTATGTGGAGGCAGTTCAGAGAGTAGTCACTTGCTCCTGTCTTTGGGGTTCCTCCCACAGGTTTTTCTACACAAAAATAAGGATGCTATTTCCACCACATTAAAGTACAAAAGCCTACTCTGACATAAATAGAAAAGGCAAAGTAATATTATTAGTGCTAACTGGTTAGCAACAAATCTCCCTCGATCTTATAAAGCATAATTCCAACTTGAAAAAGGAACCTATAAAAGCATATATCCACATGTGAGAACACTACCAAACTACACTTTTCTGCAACACGTTTGGCACATTCATCAGTTAGCTAAATACAAATAATCAGTACAGTTCAGTGAATGGCAATTTAACAACATTATTAAGCTTCTTATATCTGCAAAAGAGTAGAATCTGTTTGAAAGGAGAGATACATATTCCTGTTGTATGCACTTGCATATGAGGTCCATTATCTACCTGAGAATCTTTGGCCTTCGAAGCTATGTCAGGATCGAACTTCATGCGAAGGCATTGGGAAGAGAAGAAAACATTGTCTATGCGAATAAAATAATAACTTCTGTTTAATTTGTAGACTAAAGCCACAAAAAGAAATCTTGTCAGCTTCCTGCAGCAGTTATTTAAAATTCACTGCTGGACAAACACTCTGCCTAGAGCAGACCTTTTTCCCGAACGTTAAATCACTGGTTTTCCATACATTTCCAGAAGGTTGCAAAAATGAGATTTTTCACTGTGTTAATTATCAAAATGTACAATTTCTGATAGATTTCTGTTCCAATTATTGCTTTATCTCTTTTCCATAATAGCACAATATTATTATTATTTTCAGCACTCATTGCCTTTTGCCAGACCTCTAGTTTAGTTTATATCTATAACTGATGGTACATAATGATAGTACATAATTCTAGGGGTATGTACCATGCTTCTCAACACTAAGGTGTTTTTCATTTGAAAATTCTTGACTGAAGCATCCAAGCAATTTACAAAGGCAATATGCAATCCTTAGGAATTACTCACAGCATACTTGTTTGTTGGTTTTGGGCTAAGATTACATATCATTGCAAGCAAAATCAACAGCAACCAGGCCTCACCATGACCCTGCCTTCCCTTGGAAAGCTTTTACACTTCAGAGTTCAGATGACCTCCTGGAGCTATTGCTTTTAGGCAGCCTGCCTAAAATAATTCCACTTGAATCATGTTTTCAAACAGGGGATTTGGGGAATACACAAAGATTAGAATAGATATTTTAACATAAAACAGGCTCTAATTTAAATATACAATTCTAGAAGCTGATACCCTAACTGAACCTTCAAATTATACCACACACTGTCCTTTTGGACTGGCACACACACGTCACATTTGCTGAGAAATACATTTGCAGACTATTCTTGTTCTTTTTATTTTTTTCCCCAGTCCCTCTTTACTCTGGTGGAGCATTTGTCTCTCAAACACACAGTTCCCTGAACTGAGGGCCACTCTAACCTGTTCTGTGGGTATAAATCTGTTCACAAGTCGCATGACAACCTGCATGCAGTGTAACTGTCACCCCACTTCATGTATATACCCTGGTTGCTAGACTGAGGCATTCCTAATTACGGGCTGCACACAACTGGTGCCTTTTTCTCAGTCAGCTCCTTCCCGCAGCACTTTGCCTCATTCCACTTCCCAGTTATCCTGGCTGTTCTCTAAACACCCTATATATGAGCTTCAAATCACACCTCCTCGCACCAACTCTCCTGCTCAGGTAGAGTAGCCTTGAGCACGTTGCCCAAGATTGTGTCCAGGCATCTTATGAATGTCTCCAAGGATGGAGACTCCACAGCCTCCCTGAGTAACCTTCCAGCCACCAGTCACTCTCACAGCAAGCATGTTTTTCTTCATGTTCAGATGTAACTTTTGGTGTTTCAGTTTATGTATCTTGTCCTGTCACTGGGCACCACTGAAAAGACTCTGGTCCTCTCAACATGTATAATTATCTGAAAAAAAAAAGAATGTAAAGAGGATGCTCCTCTTTACATTCTTTTTTTTTTTTCAGATATTTATACACGTTGATAAGAGTCCTCCTATGTCTTCTGCAGGCTAACCAAGTCCAGGCTTCTTTCTCTTAGCCTCTCTTCATATGAGAGATGATCCGTTTCCTTCCCCATCTCCCAGTGGTGGAGTCCTCTCCTCCTCGCCTAGTTACAAGCAGTTTCAATGTGCACACCCATTTCTTTGCTAATCTCCAGCACTATTGTAAACCACTTTTTTCTGGAGGCCCCTATAATCCATCGGAACTCCCCATCTCCCCCCTCTTATGGGTGAAACATAGCTGATGGTGTCAGACCCTTGTGATGTGGACTGTGGTTGCCAGGACACGCAGGAATGCAGAGAACGAGGAGCCTGTCCCCACACGTCCCCAGACTGCAGCTGAGATGCCAGGGGCACGGAGCTGCTCATAGAGTCGAGTCTGACGGTCCTCCCCTGAAGACCGGCCAAGCTCCCCAGGGAGAACCTCAGCCTCTGGTAAAATTGGAAAACAGGGAAGAACTCAGAACCGGGGAGAGAGGAGCAGTGGGTGGGCAAGCAGCTCAGAAGGGAGACAACTGGACTGAGCATGAACATGGAGGAAAAATGGTACACAATGGACTGCAGTGAAGCAGGTGTGGTAAGGTGGAAATTATGCAGGGATCGGGAAACACACTTTGTGTGGAAGCTGGTCATGGAATGGGTAGAACTACCTGCTCCAGGGCAGTTTGGTGGGGAAGTTTAAGAGCTCAAGGAGGTATTTCAGGATGAAAATTTGCTAACTCATTTTGAAGAGAAACTATAACCTGGACAGGGGAGGAATAGCCCAAAAAAGGGAACTAATCAGCTCAAGGAGAGAAATGTGGGAATTCTCAGACATATACTGTAAAACTTGAACTAAGCAGAGCAAATCTCATACAGTGGTGCGAATTTTTCAGATATAAGAATATAGGTGTTCCATGCCTGGAAGGGGTCAAGTCATTGAGAGGTCTTTTTTTTTTTCCATTGTGACTTACAAATATTTTGGAAGTTCAAATAACTTTCTTTGCATCACTTGTTGATCCAACAACTTGATGAGCACTCTGAGCAGTATGAATGCATCTCCAAAATTGTTTTTTTCTTTTACTGGTTTTGAGGTAATGCTTTCCAAGTCTGCTTTTGTCTGTTACTATTCAGTTGGTAGATTATTACAACATGATATTTTTTAATTTGTTTTTCATTTCCACTGTTAATCATATTGAACAGCAAAAGTAAATGAAACATTTTCAAGACTGTAAAAAGTTGTTTCCAGTTTCATCCTTTGGTTCTCATGCAAAAGACATTATCCAAATACCAAACAAAATATTAAAAGCAGATCTGCCTTCCTGACTTTTTTCATAAAGCATTAAGACATTTGTTTAATACCAGGATCTGTAAATCTTTTGAAAAATGCAAAGCCCACATTTTTAGCGTTAGTTAGTTAATAGTAGTTCAAGCACATTTAGAAGCCACTCTTTCTGCAGTCAAGGTTTAAAGGCCTATGCCCTACAAAACTCAGGACATGGTAACATAGATCACAGATGCAAGAGGAGGAGACCAGATGAGACAAGTAGGAAAAAGCCAGCACTGAAACTTGTAAGGGAGACTTCACCATAACATAAGGGCTAGCCCTTTTGGCACAGGGAAGAAACAAACAACTAGCAGAATCAGAAGGTGGAATAGAGATGTGAGTGCAGATGAGAGCTTCAGAGGGAGACAGCAAAGAATCCACTTATTCTGGTCACCTGCTTTCTTTCTTGTGATAGATCTGATCACATCTGTGATCTGTGATAGAATTACAGCTCTGTAAATCAGGCCTAAAAGGAATAAATGGAAAAAAAATCCAGCATTTTGACAGAAGTCCAATAGAAAAAAAAAAAAGCCTATAGATTTTACTCAAAAGCCTCAACAGCCCCTGTATTTCAGGACCAGCTCTTCACACCCAGGCTGTCAGGTCAGCTTAGCCTTAAGAAGTAGACCTTGTCCATCTGAGGAAAGCCTTGCAGAGCAAACAAGGCGGCCCATGCCTTGACATGACAACAGCTACAATGAGTGTGAGCTCAAAGTCAAAACAAGCAATGAAATTGTCAGAGAAAGACACAGAACACAGCAGTTACCTTAGATATGTTCTCTTATATAATTCTCCTATTTGCTTCTCCAGATGTGAAGGCACAGAATTCAAGTTTCCCTGGCCTAAGTCAGCAACATCCTCCAGCAGTAATCTGAGGAGATGACTCATATTAGAAAAAGAAAAAAAAGAAAATCTTTCTTCAAGTCTTTATGTTTCCAGTCGTCTCTGCTGTGGAAGTCATAAATTAGGCTAACATAGTCAGTGGAAAGTAGAATAAGATCACTAAATTCATTTCACATAGATAACCATCAGCTTTCAGATGAGAAAAGATCTTTGGTCATTCTCAATACCAGGCTAGGCAAAATTCAAGACAGTGATTTGTAGACAATCTTTTTTATTTTCTTTTCCCATAAAAGAGACATGACATAAATCCCAATGAAGATTTTGCAAGTATTTGCCCTAAAAATTCAGGAAGTATGATCATAAGGATATCATTGAAGGTTTAAAATGCTTGCTCCTAAGTAGAAGTAAAAAACAATTTCTTGAGAATTTTAAGAAATATTGCCAATGAATCAAGGTAGAAAGTAGACATTCACAGTAAAGATTACATTGTAGCTAGAATGCAAAAAGTGAAACATGGCTCTCCATCATACAAAGCAGAAGCTGGGAGAATCCTATTTTAGAGAATAAAAGATTTTCTGTGACTAAAGCATCCTTGAAATCAATTTTTTTCTGCATATAAGATAATTAAGGTGAAGGTGACCATACTGATGATTAAATGCTCTTTGCTCCTCCTGAATAATTTAAGATGAAGACAGCTTTTTTTCCTTTAAGCTATTACTTGGATCCTTTAATGTAGGCAAGGTAATCAGAAGACAACTATTAAGTAAATAGTAAGCTTCCTAATTATTTCAAATGCTTTAAGGTCTAGGACAAGTCAAAAATAGTTAGACCTCTGATGAGATCTGATTCAGAGAGCTCTGGTAGTAATGCAGCAGATCTGAGCTCAAGCCAAGTCAGAAAGTCAATCAGTTTTCTTATATAACACTAAGAATCTAACTACTTCTGACTTATTTTTCCAAGAGGAATTAGATTTCTCCATTTTTCTCAATTAAAGACAAAGTATTTTACAAAAGTATCATTTTTTTCTTCACAGGTGCTGTAATTATGTCGTGTACAAATAAACAAGCATGCTGTTTTACAAAACTGCGAGAAGTGTTAAAGCAGTATGCAAAAGCTGCTATGCAAACCCAGCCTCCAGATTTGCTGCAATGGTCTGCAGAGTACGTTAATTTCTTTTCTTTTTTTTTAAATTTATTCTTGATAACAAATGATTTGTGCTGGAATCATAGAAGTCTTGATAATTTCTGTCTTCTGTCCCTTGACACTTAATAGAGCTACCTTGCTTTATCCATCTTGGGGACTGAGCTTCTAGCTGTAGTAACCTAGCAGCCCTGTACAGCAACTGGACATACACATTGTTGCAGATGGCAAAAGCAAAATACTGGCTTGTATTTGCAGTAGGCTGACTCTTATTTCACATTCTTCTCAATGAGTGCAGAACCAGTGAGGGTAAATATCTGTGCTTAAGTAGTTCAACCTGGCCAAAACTGTTTGTGATCACTGCACAATCTGAGTTTAGACTCACAACAAGAATAAGCTTTCAGCAAAGTTTAGAGTTAAGTCAATGCTACATCGCTGTCCTCACTACAGTCTGTTCAGACATACCAGAACTGGTTTTAATGCAGCTAAATTCTATACTGACAGCAATCGAGGTAGAGGGCCCCAGAATAAAGTGTAAAAACCCTACGCAGATACAGAGTAAACAGACATACTACAATGAATCCATGCTCCTACGGCAGTCTCTGAAGTGAATAAATCTCTCTACAGTCAGTGGAAAGACTCTGTATTGATTACCATGCGTGTCAGATCAGGTCCTGAAGGCACTACCTGAAATCCAGTTTGCATATGAATAACCAAGCTCATTGACAGCACAGAACAAAACAGTGCTATTTAAAATTTAAACAGTTAATGGATAAGCCAGACACTTATAACCCATCACCTTTTGTCTAGCAACCACAAGTTCCTCAATAATCTTTTAAAACATCTGCTTTGATTAAAAACACCTGGAAAGCAAGCACCTGTTTATCTTTTTATCTAGTTACTTTACTGCTGTGGCCCGTGGTGATATTCCTCCAGTAAAACAAGAACAAGAAAGGGGGCCTTGGTCAAAATGGAAAGATGTCACACCAGAGCTCTTAAAAATCCTACATCAAAGGGTAAGAAACACCATCCTTACTTTTGGGGCCAAGAAACAGATTGATAACATATATATATATGTATATATATATATATATGCACATATATATGTAGGAGTTTATTACACTACTCCAATAATATTGTTATGGTGGCCACATTTTCAGTTTGGATAGCCTGCTTTCCGTTTTATACCTATAAATATTCTATCTAGTTCATGCAAATACAATATATATGGGAAAAAACCTAATGTTTTAGCCATTTCTATATAGTGGAAAGCAGAATTATTTCCTCAGCTGTGCTTCTCTTGGCTCTGACATGGTTTTCATGCCCAGTCATACCACTGTAGTCACACAGAAAATTTGCATGATGAAATGTCCACTAACAAATATAAAATTGCAGTCAGGCCATAATTCTGTAAAATTAACATCCTTCCAGATGTTGCATAAATAATTATTTCTGTTCTAATACTGTTAATTTTACCTGTATTTATATAACTCGTAATCATTATTCACTTCCACTTTTTTTCTCTCACTTTTTTTTTTATTTTCTTTTTATTTTTGCCATAATCTTTCTTAGCTATCTCAGGAAAATGTGAGCTTCAGGCATCCAGGTACTCTCCAGTATCACTGATGCTGCCTTTAAGTATAGAACACAATTATCACATCTTACTTCAAAAACAAAAGCCTAGGTTTAGCCCCATTCAAATATTCTGGGAATGTTTTGGATTAAATAAGATAAATTCTTGTCATATTGCAGATTAGGACAAAATAGCATTCATTATCCTGAGATGCATTTTTATTTATATTTATTTCCAGGTTGGAGGGAGGCTCATAATCACTGCAGATGAATTGGCTCACATGTGGAAGTCACTGAATCTCCCAGAAGACTTATTCACGAGTGTAATGAATGTTGGGCGTTTTACGGAAGAAATTGAGTGGTTGAAGTTTTTAGCCCTGGCATGCAGTCCAATTGGCATGGTGAGATTCTTCAGAATTTTATGTTGTTCTATATGAATATTTTCTTATATATTGATTTTGAGTTCACATTTGGGGCAGGAGTAGTGTAACTAATTATGCATTTTAACCATGTCATTGACTAACACAGCGTTGTTTTTTAAGTCGGGAGGAAATCTCTTTTAGGAATAAGGGAATTATTTTAACTGTATTCTTTCAGGGATCAAGGCAGCCCAAATACTTATAGCATGCTTTTTTTAAGCTTTTTTCCTTCCAGCCAATTTGCAGCAGATTAAACACAGGGGAAGGAAGTTAGAAAGACAGTGACGGAAACTTCATTTCACAGACATTTTTGCAGTGCTGTAGCTATGAGGGCTAAAACAAAAAGAGTTTCTCTGTCTCCAGCATCACTCGGCAGATATGACGGATGAACCGCTCAGTCTTGCTGTTCTTCACTCACTATGACTTTGTATAGGTAATAATTTGGAGGAGCGTAGCAAACTTCTTGTGTCAGGGGAAATAACTTTTCATCACTACGTAATATTCAGACAATATCTGTTGAAGAAATTTATGCACATTAGGGACACTTGGTGTCATAACGCATGCTTTCAGTTCATGCTTTTCTGACCCCACAAAACAAAGAGGGAGGTAGTACATTTGGGTCTAATGGCAATGGATAGTCAGGTATGGTAAATAGGTTGCAGTCTGCTCTCATAATCTCTAGACAAAGAATATATATAAAATATATTTAAAAGGTATGTTACTGTCAACAACCTAGTAAATACAGTCACAGACTTCACTGTGTTCAGAAAAGTACCTAGCTACTTCTCACAGTACTTACATCACTTCTTTGATTCTCCTTACCATTTCATAAAGGAAATGGATTTGTGATTTTCTATTGGCAAACCAAAGATGACAAGAAGTTACTGAGCTGATCCAAATAGATGTATTGATGCAACTGATTCACCTGTAGATATCATGAAAGGCCTTCTCTCATTCCACATACCTGCAGGGCAGTGTTCGCATGCTGGAAACTGCAGAGTTCTCTAATTTGTAAATGATCTTATTTGGAGGATTAGCAAAGCATTAGTTATGACACCATTATTATATCCCTATATTCATATAACTAACCTCATTTTATAATTGAAAGCCTTAAACTAGATGGGATTGGATGGATGTAAGCTTGGAGAGAGATGATGTTCAATGGATTTGGGAATAAAAGATAAAGTCCAGAACAATATGATGTGTTACAACTCAAACAGAAGTTAAAGCTTAAAGTAGACATTCATGGATGAAGCTCTCTGGGCTGTTTACACTATCTGTAGATTATTTTAAAGGTCTCTCAGAGATTAGAATTTATTCACCTATGTCACTTTTAAACCTTGGTGGGACATACTTCCTTGATTCTTGTCTTCAGGATATATCTGCCAGCACTAGTTCCAATACCGCAGGAACTCATGAGAGTATCAGAAAATAGCTGAGTCAATTCTCTTTAGAGACTGTATTTGCTCTGGCTCTTCTGTTGTTTCTATCCTTTTTCCAGTTTTTTTATGAAAATGAAAAATGTTTTTAGAAATTCATCCGTTAATATAGTTTGTAGTGATAACTGTAGTTGTGATACTAAACTTACATGCTGTAGAAATAGTCTATATGTTTATAAAGATCATTTTGATGTCACAGAAGATATTAAATGTAGTTGAGAAACAAAATATAATCCAATGAAGTTTCAGTAAAACATTAGTACTATTTTCATATACAGTCCTTCATTAACAAAACATAAATCCTACCAGCACAATTGCCTGCAAAGACAGGTTTTGACAAAAATTCTATGAAATGCCAGCGACCTTTTTCCTAATTTTACCTAAGCAAAAAAGGTTGTGAATTGATTTATCTTAAAGAAATGATGAGTCTTTTTTTTTTTTTTTGAGTACATATTGTATAATCAGGTGGCACCATCTTGTGGTACTTCAGGTAATATAGTGTCAGTTTCCTCATTTTAGATTGTTTATTAAATTCTCATTGGCTTATGAAGTATTCATAACTCAGCCAGCTTTTCCCTGGTTTATATTTTGAGACTTTTCTTACACATCTCTTTTTTTATATTGGCCTTGTCACTCTTTTCTAAATTATCTCCAATTGCTCAGCCAGCTTCTGGTGGGGAGAACATGATCTATCACAATAGAGCTATAGAACTCATTCTACCACAGCTCAGCTAGTCTGATTTGTATGAGTAGGTAGTCCGTTGGACAGTGAGCTGCATTAAGCTCTTACCTTCATCATTTTTTCTCATAGTTCATCATCACTACTTGGTCATTATTTCCCTCTGTGTTCTTTTTTCCTAATGAATAGTTGAGTTGTTTCTGTAGGATATATCTGTTCACATTCAGAGTTCTAAATCAAAGCGAAGTTGCACATCAGAGCCAGCATAGAGTAGGCAAGATTTTCTGCAGTTCTAAGTCAAAATTGCCATCTTAGAAATACATGGAAATCAGATAAAAAATCAGAATAAAAAAGGTGAACTTTAAAAGCTAAGTGACTATTAAGTGGAATATCTAAACTTTCTCCCTATATGCATCACATATTCATACTTATGACAGTATTTGTTAAAAAAGAAAAAGTTATTCTTCCTCACTATCGACAATATAGTCCTTATATCTTCACATAAACAAATTCTTCAGATATGACATAAAACTTGAGTTAGATCAAATCATATAAATCCAAGAAGCCGTCTTCATCTATCAAGGACATTGCTGACACCATTATACTTTTTCATTTGTGTCATGTTTGCAAAGAATTTTTTATTGCCTTTGACATTATTTGCACACTAAATGATATTTACTACTGGTATCTTCATTCACAATTCTAAATTGAATCTTTTTTTTTATTGTTTGTTCTCTTCTCCAATAGACTATTGCAAAAACACTGAAAATCATATGCGAGGTTTTACATGGAGATCACGATCAAGGACCCCCACGTATTCCTTTCAGCACTTTCCAGTTTCTCTATACTTACATTGCTGAAGTGGATGGAGAGATTTCAGCATCCCATGTCAACCGAATGCTAAATTACATTGAACAGGAGATGTAAGTACGATCACACATATAGTTTGCTATACTTCAGCTATGAAAATGTAGAAAGAAGGATAAATACAGCAGAAGATGAGTGAAGAAGGTTCAAGATACAAAATAAAATACAGAAATAATAAGCAAATATTAAGTAAAAATGGTGAAGCAAAAAGAATGACTAAATCCAATGAGGAAATAGTAATTATAGGAGACACAAAGTTTAAAGGGTAGAAGCATAATCATTGTTATTTATTTTATAGCATCAAAGATGCTTCATAACTGTCAAAGATAATGACTCTGATTCAAAAGTCTACAGTATAAATAACACTTTCTTATTTGGATGCCCAGGAGCATTGCTTTCCAATTTATTATGTAACAATTGTTTGCAAACGTGTTCTCACTATATTACAAACATAATAAATTACTGTGCCAGTTAGTTTAGTCCCTAGAAAGTTGGTAGTGTAATTAGTCCAAATTTTATAGTCTTCTGGAAGTCAGATGCTGAACAGATGATACAAAAGAAGAGACATGTTTTAGATGCTGATCAATCTTTACAATAAAATGTAACTGTCATATAATATTTTAAAAAGTTATAGATTTTAGTTGTTTAGGTAACAGTTCATTTTTTTTCGAGCGAGTTAGTATTTCTTAACAGTAAGGTGACTGAGCACTGGAACAGGATGCCAAGAGAGGTTGTGGAGTCTCCTTCTCTGGAGATCTTCAAGATCTGCTTGGATGCAGTCCTGCGCCACGTGCTCTAGGAGACCCTGCGTGTGCAGGGGGGTTGGACTAGATGACCTCTAGAGGTCCCTTCCAACCTTAGGCATTCTATGAATCTATGAATCTATTTATTTAAATGAATGAAGAGATGAAGAGCCTATTCTGTGTACAGAATGCATGAAGAGAAAAGTCATGAGGAAGCTTGCAGAACGTCCAAACCACTTCTTCCCTCCATAATATCAATGGAAGAGTATCCCTCAAGTGTTGGAATAGGACCAAAGAACAAAGCTTAAAGAGCTATTTCAACAGAGTTTAGGAGAAAAAAAATCCAATTGTATTGGGGAAATTTATAATCAGCATTATTTTATAATACTTTATATTGAAAGTATAACTTTAATTAACAGATGTAAATTTTATTCTTCATACAGCATTGGACCAGATGGCCTAATTAAAGTGAATGATTTTACAAAGAATCCTCGTGTCAAGCTGGAGTAAGTGGCACAACCTACTCCAAGACTCTAATGAAGAAGGATGAAAAAACACACGTCACAGATATTCCTGTTACCAGCAGAGTTCTCAATGTCTTTTTTTTTTTTTTTGTCTCTGTGAATAAATGTGCTCAAGTCAACTAGAAATTATATGTGTGAATTAAGAGAAACCTTGGGTGAAACATAACATTTTCCTGAATCATTGTTCAGAGAGGACATTATTTTTTATGTAAAATGACATTTCAGTGTTATGACAGTGTTATGTCAAGGAGATTGTAGGTTAAGTGGCTGTCCTCATTTTCTGCACAAACTGCCATACTTGGTGTGAAATTAATCTGATAGAATGAGAAAAAAATCTGGAATCAAGTTATTATATCATTTAGCCATATTAAAAAAAGCCATATTCTCTGAGTACCATCTGTCAACTGCAGACCTACTTGTCAGGGAATGGGTGTATGTTCTCCTCAAAAAGAGAACCCATGCAGCCCTCTCATCTTGCACTTGTGATAGTTCTGTGTGGTCTCTGTTCAATGACTAGTTATGTACTGTCATTAAAATCTTTTTTTTGACCAGCTGACAGAATTTTCTGTTACGGAGGTTTCTGCATTTCCCACTTTGCAGCAACTACCTTTACCTTTCCCCACATATAGCAAAGTGAACCTGGTGCCTAACTGGGGATTCCACTCTGTATAAAACTCTCCAAAAGTGGGTTTTGCAGTTTTGAATATGACTGCTCCATTGACTTATATGACAGGGATTTCTCCTCAATGGCTTTGCTACAAGTATCTCAAGTCTCCAATTAGTGCCACAACCAATATTTTCTCTCCTAAAAAGATGGAGGTGCAAGGTGACTTCTCTCTCCTTAATGTAATTCACGTATACTCCCTCTAAAAGTACACAACACAGAAGCTACTCATTAGAAATTACTTACCGAACCTTTCAGCAGAGTCCAGAATCTATTCATGCCTTTGATATTAATACCATTTGTAATAAACACTTCATTATTTGATATTAATACCATTTGTAATAAACACTTCATTATGGCTACCAATCTTCTCAATTTATAAATCAGAAAAGTGAATAGGAAAAGTGGTTTCCCTGTCTAAACAAAACACTTAGAAGCAACCTTGATCATGAGAAAATAACATGTTGGGAAGCTGAAAAATTGTCATAGAGTTTGCTTTTACAGTCCCATTATATAGTGCTCTGAGAAATAAGGTGCAGCCTCAGTCACATCTCAGATTTTGTTACTGCAAAAGCCCTAGAAATGTTTAACCTCTAGCAAAAAGCAAGAAAATATGGAATTTGTTTAACACAAGAGAATGGTATTTATTTTCTTCTCTGAAACTAAGCTCAATCATGAGCATGAATAAATAATATTCTGCACAAATGCATCACATGACAGTAAAGTATTTCAGTGTGTAGGGCAGAGAAGTTTTTTTATCATACTTTTACAATAATAGCAGGAAAGGATTTCCCAAATTGCTTCAGTGAAGGAAGTCAATAGCAGAAATAATATCTGCATCTTCTCATACTCAAATCTATGCTTAGAAAACATTTCTACTAACTCTTGTAGTCTTATTACAAGCCTGATGAAACTGATTTTTCCTTTAAGGATTGACTACTTCAAGGTCTGTAATTTTAAGAGTTTTATTGAACTTTTTAAAGCAATTTTCTCATTTTCATTGTGCATTTATTTTTTAAATATTTATAAGTCATTTTTGCAATTTCACAATTCAAAATGATTCAGTAGGCAAGAATATACCTTCCTAAAGCTCCTTTTGATAAAACAATAAAGTATGATTCTATGTGTCATCAAATCATCTGTCAAAGAAAAAAAAATGGGATTGTGGTTTGGATGACTCTTTTTGTTGTTGTTATCTGCTAGCTATTGTTAAACAACCTAAGATAATTCCTCCTTAATTTTTAAGATTGGTGCATTCATGTCTCCGTTCAATGAGAATTCACTTGCAAAGTCCCATAAAATCCCTTAAGAAATGAACGTATACCAGTGGTTGTGGACACTGTGTCAGTAATAGCCACATATCTTTAAACCATTTTTTAGGTTTTCTTCCTTGTTTGTACTTCTCTCTTTAGCACACAAATAAGGAATTCTGCTGTTTTCCACTTACAATGATCTTACTATTTTTAATTTTGCAAAGAATAGAAAAATTGAACCAGACTTCAGATTCCTTTGAGAAAAACCCTTTTATCTGTTTTGACATGATAAATATCTTCACAACATGTGTTTTGTACAAGTTGAGCACAGTTTCAGTGTAAATGTTAATGCTGCAATACATAATAATGACACAATTTACACATTCGGAGAGTACAGAACATGTTGAATATTTATATGCACTTCTGCTATTGTACTCTTAACAGTAATGTAACTACATTTTCAGCCTGAGTAAATATAATTGCTTTTAATGCTAAGTCTCCGGAAGGTCTATTTAATCAGCTAATAAGAGCAAATTTACAAGGAATACTAAATACGCTAGTCAGCTATGATACCTACCTGGTGTTCAGAAAATAATTCCTCTTTCATCACAGTTTATTAACAAAGTGTACAACCATCACCCTCCCTAAATATGATGATATATGGATGAAAAACACTCATCACATTACTCACCCTAACACAGAGACATTCCTGCTCTTGCCTCTGTTTTATGGGTAGCCTTCTCACTTCCCCTGGTATATTCTCCTTTCCTAAAAGAAAATTTTAACAAAGTGGATTTTGAGGATTTTTTCTACACTTATCCAAGCATCATGGGCATATGACTCGTAGCAAATTAAATAACTAATAACTAAGCAAACTAAAAAAATTCAATGTGCATATAGAAGCATCAGAATAACTGTATGCACACGTATCATATTGCAGCACATATATACAAAACGTATAAAACACTTACCCGTGTAGGAAAGCACTATTTGCTTTGGGTCACCTCAGTTCTGATTATTTGCTGCCCTGTTGATGCTTGACTGCATCACCAGAATTCTTTAGAGACATTTTAGTTTCTCTTCAATTTTCTAATTAATTATTATTATTTATTAATAATTATTTAGTTTCTCTTCAATTTTCTAATGCCAGGAAACTAGCCTCAAAATTTCTTGTCAGAACCAGGTAGAGCTCATGTACTGTCCTGCTCTTTTCATTTCCCAGTTTGTTTAAATTAATGTACTGCAATACAGTGAAAATATCATATATTGTCACTCACTACCTATACAAAGAGATGCAGTCTTGTTGGATGGTCTCCAGGTGACTCATTTTGATGACAGTATCTCACGTCAAAGGCTGCTGGGTTTTGTGCAGTATTTTCCTCTCTTGTACAGAAGTGTATCATTTGACATCCTACAGTGAATACACTGGATCTCACTCTTTGCATGACATTGATCTCTGGCTTGCACTAAAAGCATCACCACTACCAGCCTTTCAAAAATTAACAATATCAGTCTGCACTAGTAGGATCTGCTGATGCATTGGGCATCCTTTACATCTCATGTAGTGTTTTACAACATTGCTGGAGATGATTTCACAATGGGTAGAAGAAGCAGAGAACTGAGCACAAAGCTGCTGGTTTGACCATATCTAAAAAGTCAGTGTTTCACTTTGCCTTCCTATCATCTTGCTTACCATTTCTGCCCCTGAGACTTTGCAGAATGGAGACAGAGCCTAAAGGGCATCTTTGTAAACCTTTCCTTGCCCAGACATCTCACTTTCCCTTGAGGGTGGCTCACCCATCCACAAGGCCTATTTTTCAAACTAAGTTAGGAGAGCACAGGCGTTCCTGCGCTGCACGGTTGCTGCTTGTCAAAGGTCTATGGCGCCTCAGATAAGTGCCTAGGCTGCCCGGTGACAGGCAGGGATGGGGAGGGAAGCACAGCCGAGCCGCGGGCAGCCGCAACGCGACAACACGGCCACCAACGGTCCCAACGGTCCCAACGGCCGCGCGGTCACGCTCTTCCTCAGCGCCGCACTAGTCCCGCCCTTTCAACCCATCCCCTCCGATTGGCTCCCCTGCGATCCCTCTCGGCCAATCCCTGCCCGCTCCCCGTAGCACCGCCCCTCCGCCCTCCCGCGCGGGCTGCCGCCGGCGCCCGCAGACCCGGGAGGGGCGGGGCGGTGCCGCGTAGCCTCTAGCCCCGCCCCCTTCCTAACGGCCGCG
>JAWLRI010001089.1:637278-669900 GCA_034781795.1 Crypturellus tataupa
GGCGCGGCCTCCCGCCTCTTCGCGCCGGGGCCATGGCGAGGCTGGGCGCGCCGCGGCCCTGCAAGGTGCGGGCGGGAGGCCGGGCGGGAGCGTGCGGGGAGGGGGTGTCGTTTACAGCCCCGTGCTGACCGGGGCCTCTGCGCTCTCCTTGCGGAGCTCTCTAGGCGTGGGGACAGGTGGCGGCTTCGCGTCGCCGTTGCCGGGGGCAGTCTCTGGGCGGGCTTTGGCGCCGCGGTCGCTGCGTTTCCTTCGTTCCCGCAGCCGGTTTGTATCGGCCGGGCTTCACGTTGTGTGTCGGCCTCTGGACTTGCCCGCGTTGTTCCCATGCTGTGAATCGTGCTGAAGAGGCTCGGTTTGCGGAATGAAAAATGCCCGTTCGGGTCCTGGTGGTTGCAGTGAGCTGCTTGGGTGCCCAGAACTGCAAGTTGCTTTTAACTGACCTGTCCCTGAAGCCATTCTTGAAATGAGTGATTCTTCAGTTCCACCCTGGGAGTATTTCATGTAGGTGAAAGCTGTTTCTTTCATCAGCAGGCGCTGTCTTCTGGGAGACTAGCGGGAGCGCCCAAGCTAACAAATGGACGAAAACAGTAAGACCTTCATCACAAGTGCTACCTGAGACGGTGTGCGGGCCCTGCCGTACCTCACAGCTAGCCAAAAACTCTTTGCGTGTATTGGCAAGGCTCTTGGCAGGAAGGCCCTGTGGCTGGATAGCCCAGGAATAAGCAAGATTCAAACAGAATCTGAGTTCGACTTATATAAACACAGAGCTGACCGGCAATGCCGTGCACTTATTTAGAAAAGGTTAAATGTATATAGTTACTAGCCTAACGCGAGACTGCCGAGTAAAGACCGAATCCTCCTTTGACACAAACTGTTAGTATCTGCTAAATACATTTGTTGAAGCAGTACAGATGGAGTTTGCAAAAAGGAAAAGTATTTTGTTTCTTGATAGAACACTATTTTTTATTTTCTTTTTTTTTTTAACTTTGTTTTAGTTTGCTATTACTGAAAGTAACTTTTTGACTTTGCATGCTAGGAAATATAGTATGAACAATGACCTTTTTATTTGTATTTTTTTCAGGTTAGGCTTAAGAAAAGGCTGTCATTCTGATGTGGAGTCTGGATACTCTCTCTATTCAACTGACTCGGAAGATCAGGTAACTATTGACTCTAATACCACCATCTCTCCTAATGTAGACAGAAAGGAGTATCTTGAATAATAAAAGAATAGGATAATTCAGAGTACTGCATTTGCGCTAGACAGCTCTTGCAAAGTCAGCTGAAGTGTTTGAACTGTATAATTTTGGTTGGCTTAGTGAAATTGGCTCTGATGGAGCTTATTACAGGGTCTGTTTTAACAAAGCTTTGCTGCTTGCAAGGTAGAGCTGGCCCTGGCAGAAGCACAGCCATAGTTGTGAGATGTTGTGTCAAAAAATAGTGGCACAGGGTTTATGCTGCTATTTTCATGAAGTGTTAAGTCAGTGTATCTTCAAAGTAATAATATCCTGCAGATAATAGTTTGACTGTTCATGCAATAACAATAAAAAAAATGCATACACAATTACAAAACAAAATCCACCAAACCAACATACATGCAACAACACAATTTTTTTTTGCAAAAAGTTCAGACTTTTATTAAATTGCAAAGTAATATATTAGTAAAATAATATTTTTTGATCATTACCACAGTTCATTTTTTTAGATTACAGTGTGAAACAGTCCCTGAAATAATATATTCTTTTTTACTAACAGTGGTGCTTAATTTCTAATGGCAGTTTTCTTTTTGCAGGTTGATACTATTCATAATGGACTTGACCGTTGTGCAGCTTTACTGCAGAATATTTTACAAAATGAGACTACAGGTGGTACCTATTAAAAATTTAAGTTATATTTTTAGTTTTCTGCAAGACTTTTTTGTAAGGTTTGTTGACTGACTTTTTGTTTAAATTATTTTAGTAAGAGAGAATGTTCATAAACAACCTGGGAGAACCACTTGTGTTAAAACAGTTTCCAAGCCTCTTATAACCAAAGGAAACACTTCCAAGAAGAAAGGGTTGAAAAAACATAATGTCACTACACATGTGCAAAAAGAAATCAGTAAGTGGATTTTCATGTGCTTAACTTTTTTTTTTTTTTTTTTTTTTCTCCTCAATATTAATTTAAACTACTTTCTCTCCCTGTCAACCCCACTTCCTTTCTGCTATGTCCAGTCTGGGAGGCATAACGTAGAATTCCTACAGGCAGAAATGGCAGACTAATATGTAGTAGAATGTTTATTTAGGAAACTACAGAAGGGGAGCATATAGATGATAATGTATTTCTAGCACTGTAAAAATACAGTGGTTTGGATAATAATCAGCAGGAGAAATTTTGCTTAGGCGCATGCTGTATTTTGGTTATTGCCAATGACCCTAAAGGACTAGGGAGCAGCTAAGCAGAGACTTTAAGAATAGTATTTTTAAACTGGCTTTCTGTAGGAGTAAATCTGCATGTTTCCTTCAAGAACAGCACTTTATCCAGCTTATGTCAAAAAGGGGAAACAGAAGATGGATTCATTTGCTGCCAGATAAATAGCCAATTGTAATCTTAGGTGATAGGAATTTTTTTTTGTTTTTATTGTTGTTCAAAGGAATATACCTGCAGAATCTGCCTGGTAACACTCTAGGTTCATAGGTTCTAGGTTCTAGGTTCATGTTGTGGTTTTTTTTTTTTTTTTTTTTTTTCCTTCTTTCAGTAGTGCCGGTATCAAGTAGGAAACAGGCCTCATCTACCACCCCTGCTGCTGGTAAAGAGCTCTGTAATGCACCACAGAATCAGATGGTTGAACCAACTCATGTGCCTTGCAGTCAACACCCTCCTGTTATGCACCAAAAATTATGCGAGCATGTGCAAACTCAGATGGCTCTGATAACTGGGCAACTCTCACAGGCCTGTAATGAAATTCCTTCTACAACTCCTTATTCTGCCTCAAATCTTGGTTAGTGAAAATACTGCTTTTGAGCTTGCTCTCGTTAATGCAGATTGCCCACATTTGTGACAACATTCCTTTCTTTCAGGTTGTCAAAATGTTACAGCTCTTAATTATCAGTTATCTACCTCTACACCAGCCCTGTCCCTGCAGCACTCAGCTAATCCTTTATCTTCTAAATCTGTAAGTAAAAGCTTGATTCAGGTTATTAATGAATTTTACAATTAACTTTGCCTCATTGGTTATATTTATTTAAATACATGGACTTTTTTTTTTTAAGGAAGAAAAAATTGCATCTCTAAACCTATAGAATGGATGGAATAGATAATGACAGAAAATACTGCTATGTAAAATATGTTTTATTTGGAGATGAAGAAATTCCATTGGGGCATTTCTATTGGCTGTGGGTTTTTTTTTTTTTTTTTTTTTCCCCTATGCTGTGAATTCTGTACTGGGCAGCAGCCATAGCAGGTGCAGAAAGTTACTCACTATTGTTAGTAGTTACTTTCTCAACAATGCATATTGGGATCATTAACCAACTCCTGGTAAAGAAATCATATTCTTCAGGTAGCTGTAAGCTTTTCCCTGCCAGCAATCAAGTTTTTACAGATAGTTTGTAGTATCTCATAGCCACTTTTTAAAATACTTATGTATTTCAGGATATAAAATAAAACTAATGGAGAGTATCAACCGTCACCTTGGGAAGTGTGGTAAAGGGCTTTCACCTTGAGACTGTAGACTTACCTTGTATCTGCAGGCAGTCCATGTATTGTTAGCGCTTTCCTTCACTTTTAAGAAATTCACCTTCTTAAATTAATGAAAGGTAGCAGTGTTTTGTTTGTGGTGTTTTTTTTTTTCCCCTTCTTTTGCTTAATGTCAATATTGTTCATCTAGGATGTTCCTGCAGGTAGTACTCCTGAATGTGTGCCCCAGATGGGAGGAACTGCGGTTTGCCCAGTAGTTTCTGCTCCTGCTACCACTTCTCCACAAATACAGGCTGTCACTACTCCTCCTGATAAGATGCCTAGCCTAGTATCAGGTGCATCAAGTAACTCTACAGCGCCTACATTGGTCCCATCTTTTTCTAGTAAAGACACCACCTCAAACCAAGAGCACTGGATCAAGGAAGCAGATTTGATAAAATGCATACAAGCTCATCTGGCCTTGTTGCAACCACATGAAATGAACAGGAGGACGGAACAAAAGTATCATCATCAATGTCCCACACAATATAACGTCTCAACTAATAAGGAAGGGGACGTTTCGGAAGAACAAAGCGAGGACACTATCAGTGAAGAAGAGGAACCGAATGTACTTGACATTGCCCCCATGAGAGATACAAGCTGTCAGAAAAGTTTCGTCAAGAAGGTTCTAAAACCTAAAAGAGAAAGTCCAGAAAAAACAGCCCATAAAGTTAGAACTGTAAAATACCTTTTGGGAGAGCTGAGAGCTCTGGTAGCAGACCAAGGTAAAGACATTTCATTGCGCAGTAGAGTGATTACCCACGAATAAGACAAATTATGTGAAAGGAATGAGCAGTCTTCAATTTCTGGAAGCTGTATATGTCAGATATGTGACATCTTAGAGTGACTTTCAATAACTTTGTTTTTAAGTTTCAGTGCGAATAAGGATTAAATGATTGTAACCACTAGGACAAAGATCGTTCTCATATCATGCACAATGTTGTCCCTGCAAGTTGATCAGGAAGCAGTTCAGGCACATTTCCACAGCCAAGTTTGACTGGCATGCTGCTCAGTGATTTATTAAGCACACAGTCAAGCTTTTAAGTTTTGAATAAGTAAAGATAGATTGTGAAAATCAAGACATTTTTTGCTTTAAAGCATTTTGTAAGTTACTGTCATATTACTTTTTTTTCTATTTTTGTTCTCTTGCAGATGATTCAGAAATGTTAAGGTTGATGAGTGAAATAGAAGATTGTATATCATTGCTCCCAGCTGTTGTGGGAAGTACAAATATACAAGCTGAAATAGCACTAGCTCTACAGCCTCTTAGAAGTGAAAATGCCCAGCTGCGTAGGTTAGTAACTTTTCAATAATTCTGTATCTTATTCCAAAAAACATGTAAAACATCTTTAATTGAAGTGCTCTAAACTGCATATTCTCATATACTAATCTTTGTCATTTTGTTCTTTGTGCAGTATTTATAGATTGCCAGCTGTATTATGACTATATACCTTCAAAAAATACTTAAACAAGAACTGAAACAAGATATCAATTAATTTTCGTAGCATCATTTTTGTCAAATAGTGGTCAAAATTGAGAAAGGGCCAGTCATAATGCTACTGCAAAACTTGCATAAGTCTGGTTGCATTCTCCCTGTAAGACAGCAGCAACACTTACTATTTTACAAAAGTATTTCCAAGTTTAACACATTTTTGTAAAGTGATTTGAGAGCCTGTTTAGAATACTTTGCCATATCCTCCATGATTGCGCCTTTTTCCAAGTGAGATGTTCTGGTTGAAAATCTCAGTATTAAGATAGTTATCTTGCTCATAGTCTTTCTTTATATTAAGATGTAAAAATGGAGCTTGTTTCATGAGACCTCTAAAATATATAGCTGGGTAGCCTTTCAGGAGAGGGCAGTATACCTACCAGAACATGCAGAGGGCCTGTCCTATTGAAGAAAGACAGGAAGGCAGGAAAACGTCTTATTAAAACTTTTTAGTACTTCAATATATTTAACTTTTTGTCTTTCTATAATATTTCTAACTTACATTTCTCGAACTTCCATGTGTTTCTAAAGTTTCTATATTTCTAGAACATTTTTGTTTCTAAAATAAATAGATGCTTTTTCCAAACTAATACAAAATGTGGTGGGTTTGAACATACTCTGAACTCTGAATATGGGCTTTTTCATAATTCACATTTAGGAGAATAAGAACATTAAACCAGCAACTCAGGGAACGAGAGAGATATGAGAAGACATCTGGACAGAACTGCAACTATGAATGTAAAGTACTAATAGAGACTGCTTGTAGGAGCATTTTGTGCTAAGGTTCAAATACAAATATTTAAAGATATAGATATATTTGGGTATTACATACTTAAATAAGTGTGTATTCACACTGTCACTGTCTTTTAGTGACAACTGAAGGGTCTGATCATGCACCTGTATCTATAGCCATGGATGTTTTGCCTGTTTAAAACTTCAGAGACACTGAAAATCAGATATTAAACTGCAGAGCAGATTAATTTTATCCCTCTTAAAATGCTTATATTCCTCTTAAAATGAGGATGACAGACTAGATATCTAAGAAGGAAGCTTATTTTATATTTATCCTAAAACTTTTTATCTCTAAGTCCTATTACCAAGTTTACTTAAAAACTTAAATCAATGTAGATATCCTAAAATTGTAGACAAAACACCTAAACTTTCTTTGTTTTTCTCCCGGTAGTAGTTTCTCTGCAGTCCCTGAATATGATGCTCCAGAGTCAATTGAAAGAATCACTAAAAGGCCTTGAGTCATTGCAAGCTAAAAATGAAGAGCTATTTAAAATAATAGAAAGTCAGAAAGAAGAAAATAAACACGTTGCAAAAAGTATCCAGGAGAAAGATAAAGAGTTGCTTGAAAACAAGCAGCAATATGATATTCATGTCACCAAGCTCAAGATTGGTATGTTTTTTGAGTGTAGTTATTCTTCATTCAATATTTATAAACTTTATAGAGATTAACTAAATTCTGCTTGGCATTTTAGAAGTGGAAGAAGCACTAGCAAATGTGAAGAGCCTTCAGTTTAAGCTGGAAGCTTCAGAGAAAGAAAATAAGATTTTGGGCATAACGCTTCGTCAGCGTGATGCAGAAGTTAACAGACTGCGCGAGTTAACCAGGTACTGCTGACTAAGCTAATTATTCTTGCCTCCTGATGTCACTTTTGTTTTTACTCTGCTTTGGATTACTGTAATCTTAATAACAGTACAACAGCATTGTGTGGGCCAAAACCTCTCGTTGTATTTTTGTTACACTAATACTTTAATAGAGGTTTCGTGCTCCAAATGGAGTTCTGCTGTAAAGTGTCTTGCCACCTGATGTAATTTATGTCAAGTTTTAGCTCACATAGCAGATGTGCCAGTAAGGAGCTCCATTAGAAATAGATGGATCTGGAAACAGATACTTGAAGCTGTAGCACATGGAGACTAACTCCTAACCTTAATTAATTTCCTTATATTGGCTTAAAAATCACTACCTATGAAAAGAGCTTGCAGAGCAGTCTTCCTTCAGGACCCTCAGAGCGTTCTTCCTACAGGACTGAGCAGTTCAGTCCTTGGCAGCAAATGACACCAATATATTATTTACAGGTGTAGGTGGGAGCTCTTGGGCCACTGAATTAAGGTGGCATTACTCAAAAATTTTGCAGAACTACTTTATATTGTCTCCTGTATACATAATGAAAGTTGGGAAGTTTATGGGGCCCTTCGCATATGCAAAACTATGTGCATAAAATGTGTACATTACGAGTGCAGGAAGCTAAGTAATTTTCTGTTCTGTTCATAGTTAATACTGATTTGAATGGCACAATATTTTTAATTGACACATTATTTTGTTAGGAGTTTATACTCGCTGCACTCTTCTGTGACTGTTAAATATTGACCACTAGATGGTAGTATAATATCTTATAACGTGTATTTGTATATGCTGTATACATAAGCATTAAGCATTAAACATTTTTTTTTGCTACAGAAAGTA
The DNA here is from genome assembly GCA_034781795.1 of Crypturellus tataupa. NCBI lineage: Eukaryota > Metazoa > Chordata > Aves > Tinamiformes > Tinamidae > Crypturellus > Crypturellus tataupa. The sequence goes on from JAWLRI010001089.1 coordinate 644,952, forward strand.
AAAAAAAAAAAAAAAAAAAATCCTTTATTAAATTTCTTCTTTTTAATATATTCCTTAGATTTAGAAAAAATTTCTATAGGCTTTGTATTTGACAACTTTTTACAAATTATTTTATTCGGTAGTACTTAAAGCAGGTCAGTCTTGAATAATTTCAAAAACTGTGTTGTGCTCTTTTATAGACACTTCACGTTTTCATTAGTATTTTGTGCCATCATACTCACTTGTGTGTGCTGTAACTTCACAAACTTCACTGCAGTCTAAATCTGGTCTGCATTTCTATAAATGTTTTGAAAAATAGTTGCTAAATCTAAGTTGATGAATTGATCTTAACAGAACCTTGCAAGGCAGCATGGCCAAGCTTCTGTCTGACCTCACAGTGGACAATATCAGACCTAAGCCTGACAAGGGTCTCTCGAGGTCTCTTTTGGAAGACTATGAGAAACAGATGCAGTTTGATCCATTTCCTGTGAGTACTTCAGTAATGACTTACCTTAAAAAATTAGACACTGATCGTATTTTGACAGAAACAGAACCTCAGTTCTCAAACAAAAGCGGGGAATTGGAGGAGTCAGATCCAGCTTACGGAAGAAGTGCTGCTGAAGAAACCAAAATAAACAGTATCTTCTCAGAAGAAGAAGCTGGACCTCCAAGAATTCTATCAGCCTTACTGGAGCAAGATAGAGAAACACTGAGTGATTCTGAGGCTTTACTAGACAACCAAAACAAACTGGATGAGACTATTTATATTCCATTAACTAGCAGTGCCTCTAAAAAACATCTGCCAGTCTCTGAGAGAACTGGCATGCCATCCCAAAGCAGAGGGGCTTGTAAGACATTGGAATTCAACTATGAACTCTCAAACTCTGAGCAGCGGAATGGATGTGATATATCAAAAGACCTCCCTACTTTGGATAAATTAAATGCTGGAGACAGTTTGAAAAGGGCCATAGAAAATTCACTTGAAGCTACAGGGGATACAGTGAAGCTTGAAGGGGACAAAGTCCAAACAAGGTCAGAAGACAGTATGAGTAGAGCTGCAAAAGACTTTACAGACAAACTAGACCAGCCGCAGCTTGGTGCATATTCTGGTGTTCCAGTGTCCTTTCACAAAGAGAATTCTAGGAAAAGAGGCAGTGCAATATCTGAAGTTTCATTTGATGATATGTCGGGAAGATCTGAATGGAGTGCATCCTCTTTCTCAACCTTTACTTCTCGAGATGAAGAGGACTTTAAGAATGGCTTAGCAGCCTTGGATGCCAACATAGCTAGGTTACAAAGAACTCTGCAAAATAGCATTATGAAACAATAAGTATGAAGAAACAAAAGGGTGTGTACTTGTTTAGGTAACTATTTTTTTCTGAAGCATATTAAGTATGGTGCTAATTTTAATATTTGTATTTTTTGTATGAAATGACTAGCTCCTAGCTGTTTAAATTATGAATGAAATTTGTTCCTCATTAAGTTTTGGTGCTGCTTCCCTTGATGTGTACAACTTCTGATAACTGGTTAAAATGTCTTTGCCTAAATTAATGAGTTAGCTTTTTACTCTAATTGCAAAATTAATTCTTAGCACAGCATTTGATAACTCTTTAAGAAACTAAGGTGCTGTTGGTGATTCAGTTTTTATATTAAACGATGCATATTCTTACTTGTTCCATGTGCTTTTCAAAGTACAAGAGCAGCATTAAGATGCCTTTGATGTCAGTTACAGATATGGTGAAGTATAGAGAAACTTTGATTTTGTTACCTGGCTTGTATAAAACTGGATGTATGGTTATTTTCATTCTTTTTGACTACGAACGTGTTCAGACATTAGTCTGAACCTTCCCATCCTTGCTGGGGCTCATCATAAAAATGCCCAAACAACACTATGGGCTTCAAAGAAATAGGTGAGCAGGATTCATGAGCAGCATTACTACTTGATCCAAGTTGGGCTTAATCAAGAAGTGGGAATTTAAGTGTTAAAAGTAGAGCTGGATAGAATTTAAACAGTCCTATGCCTTGACTTCAATGTTCTTGAAAGGAATTTAGGTGCAGAAGATTTAATTGAACTTCTATTTTTTTTCTTTTGTAAAGAGCATTTGCAAAATATCATGTATAGGGAGGAGGTTCCGCAGACAAAGGCCTGGGAAGAGCAAGCTGCTAGGGGCAGCTCTACAGGAAGGTTGAGAGCTGTAACAGGGCTTTGGATGAGCTCAAGTCAGTGTCATGCTGTTAACCAAAATGTGGCCTTCATCATGGAATTTGCAGAATCTGGTAGATCTTGTAAATCATGGGAAGTAATCATTTACTACTTATTATTGGTAAGACTCTTTTTTTCTGTTCTGAACACTGTTCTTTCAGAAAAGTTGATTTAAATGTTGAATTCAGGCGAGGAACTACCGGAATTGTTTTGTGTTACAGTTTTGTTTTAGATCATAGATTTTTATAGATACTTAGTTTTCTCTAAAGTAGAAGAGAATATAATAACTGCAGTAAACGTGGCACAGTGTGATGCTGAGGAAACAAGCAGTAACTTTCTGCTGACACAAAGGATAGAGATTAGGTATTAAAAACTGACAAAGTACTACAGTTAGTAAAGCTCTAGTATAGACAAGTCATGGAACTTTTGAAAATCTATTTCTGATAGAGATTAGCAGTATAATAATCTGATTGCTCTTTTTGCAAAGTTATTCTTTTTTCTTCCCCTACCTCAGAACAAAAATACAACAACAAAAGTACTTTCTGGTATAGAGCTTTTCCCTAATGTATTTCCTGGTAAATCAAAGGTGTTAAGTCTTGCTAGCTTGAAGATTTTTGCTTGAAGGAGCCAATTTTAAAGTTAGGGCACTACCCACACCGGACCGGAGTGCAGCAGTTCTGCGATTATTTTAGTTATCGGTAAGTGAGCAGTAAAATGCTATGAAGGCAACATAGGCTCCAGGAGCTGCCAACTGGCACTCCTACTGTCAGAAGGAGAGTTAGACTAAATAGTGACTTCAGTGATCTAGAATGCTTTTAATGCTTGGCCTTGATTTCATGCTGTTCTTCACACGATGCTTGCTCAGGCTTCAAAGTAAGGTTGGTGGTATGAACTTAAATACTACTTAAGTATTTACAAGCAAAGCAGAACTTAAATTGTGCCTCTGACATGGGTTAAAAAACATCCACAACTAGTTCTAGCCTTTCAGACTGTTAAAAGGAAAAGATGACAAATACCTACACAAAGAAGAGGGTTGACGAAAAAGAGGTTGTCTTCAATAAACTGTTGAAGAAATATTCATTAGTAGACAGACTAATTCAGTTTTCTTTGTTGGGACCATTATTCTACTCAAATATCGAAGCGGGATGTTTAATCCCACAAAGCTAACTGCAGGCTGCCTACAGCAGCTCTGATACCAACATACCCATGTGCATTATTCTCACAGTGAGAGCATTTACTCTCAGGGCTGGGTCTACTGGCAAGATGTTACCATTTTACTTGTATCTTACTCAATGTTACAAAGTCATTTCTAAGTATGAGATGACTACTGCCCCATTTCAGAATCACAAGAGATATGTGTAGATTTCCTTATCCCTTTAGGAAAAGGAGAAGCTAAAAAACAAGAAGGGAGAGTTGTCTTTAATACAGTTATTTTTGTACTTAGGTAGGTCAGAGCTATTGCAACTTTAAATGAATAACAAAATATTTATGGATGCCTTGTTTATGTATGCAGTTCTAGTTTTAATCACATAGCTGGCCGTACACTCAAGCAACTATTCAGCAGAGCTTTCCAGCTTGGCCAGTACAGTTGGTTACATGCTCTATCCATCCATATTTTAACTTCCAAGCACAAGGGATATATGAAATTTGTATAGTCAATATTAAATCATTGTTTTCAGTAGTGTTCAGTAATTGCTGTTGTAAAACACCATTCCTTTTCCAAGGAGTAACTTACATGGAGCAGCTCAGCTGCTGCAGTTTTAGTGATCATGTAGCCTCCTCTGTTTTTTGTTTGTTTCTCTTGAAGCCAGGAAGAATGAAGATACACGAGGGTGTGTTTTTTTTTGTTTTGTTTTGTTTTGTTTTTTCCCCCCTCCCCAGAGCACTTTCTGGAGTTGCCATCTGCACTTCCAAAGCTCAGAAGAGCCCTCTGAGCACAGCTTTCATTAGACCGCTAACAGTCATTTTCCTTTTATGGTCCTTTTTACCTATGAACAAGTGCAGGTTTTAGCAATATTCCAGAATCTAGGATTCACCCCCCACTTCATTCCCTGCTCTCATTCCTTGGATAATGGCTGTCTGTAATCCAGGGTCTTATTCGAAGAGGTGGGGAATGATAGCTCCCTACCCATGCAAAGGAGAACTTGGCCTTACTGTGCTGTCCAGAGGGTTTCAATGCCTTCTAGGGAACAAAAATATCTGATTTACTGGAGCAGAGCAAGTGCCACACCTGTGTGTGTAAACAAGCTACCTTGGGCATGAGCTGTGGTAAAGCCCCAGATGCCTAGAGCTCCGTATGGGCAGGAAGCTTAACAGGTCAGGGTGTGTTTTGTCAAGTTATGCTGCTTGCTACTACCCTCTGAAGTGCCTTGCTTAAACTTGAACTTACCTTAAAAAATAGGCATCCTTAATCTGCATGGGTTTGTTTCTTTCTTAGTAAGGGAGAAAGATGTGCTTCTTCTGTTTGAACCTGACTAACAGGGATCAAGGAAAAAAATTGACAGTCACTTCAGCACTCTCCCCAGATAAGAGAGAGGAATAATAAAGTTTGAATCATCTTACTGATACTGCGATGCCTTGCTGAGCACTCTCACTCTACTTTGGACAGTCACGGTAGCTGCTGGCTAATGCTAGAAGCATTTTTACTCAGCTTCATGGAGATACTCGAAGGCAACACTGAGCCAGGCAGTGCAGTTCTGCACAACACTGCACTGCAACCAGACTGTGCAAAAACAGTTAAGAATCAGCTCTGGCGTGTTGAAGTGAGTTCTATAGAAACTTCAGTCCCAACCCAGCTTTGGTTCTCACCAATAGGCAGGTCAAGCTGCTCTATTAGAGATCTGCTTCTAATTAAGCTCAGGCAGGCCTTCTCACGTTGCTCTTAAGCAAGACTAACTCTAATGGTCCTGTAGAGTCATATTTGCCCTTCCCTAAAGTCGCTGTAGTCTTTCAGTAATTTCATTGCACAATGAAGACCCAGAGTCACACTTTCCTTCTGACAAATTTAAGAATTCTAGTAGTTTCTGGTAATAAGGGCAAGTCCTGTAGAGGAAAATGTTTGGGCAGAGTCAAAGATCAGGTGTTGCTGAACGTAGGTCTTCAGACTGTCTCCTTCTAAGGGGAGACCAAGAGATTCATGGGATTTGAGCTGTAGATGGGAGTGCCAAATAGATGCCTTAACAGCACACCCTAATCTATGTTTGGTCTTTCTTAAGAAAAAGTTAAAAAATAAATAGAGGTGTATACTTGTGCACACATGCACATACCCAGAGAATAATGGAGAAGAATAATTTCTTTAAAAAAAAACTAGAGATGAAAACTATGAAAATGAAGTCTATTTCTTTAATGTCTAACTTTCTTCATAGGCGAATCTTCACTGTAGCTCTTTTCATGTGTTGCTGAAGTATAGGCAAAGGAAAGATATCTCTGTCTAGGTAGTCCATGCCTTCAATTATTGGCAATTCTCTATTACAGCTGTAGTGCAGCTGTGAGGAGAACAGCATTCCTCAGATTATGTTTTTGCAGATATGGGTTAGTCAATCCACATGGTCGTCATGTCCTGTTTTCCTTTCCAAAGTTTAACAGAAGCACCACAATTACATGATCTGAAATTACATGATACTGAAAATGGTGCCAGCTCTAAACTTAGGATCTTCAGAGATACTGCATTCGTATTTCAATGCGCATCTTTGCTGAATAATTTCATTTGCTATTTGAAGATCAACAGCAAGCCTCACTGAAAGCTAAATGCCTTTGCCTTTGGAGATGCGTTCTCTTTGCGAGGACACAGAGTCAAGTGGAGAGCACATTATCCCATAGGTTTTTCAGTTATAATCGTATTTATCCTAGTCATAGACAAAGCCTCAGTCACAGTGTAAAGCCATATAACAACCCCAATCATAAGGTGGCATTAGTAGTAGGACAAGTTCATGAACAATGAGGCATGCTGAAAACTTCCTTTTTGCACTCATGCAAAACATGCATTATTACCCTTTCTACCTTCACATTCCTTTTGGAGCTGTGCTCCAAAGACAAATGTAAAAACTGATGCTTTACTGACTAGAAGAAGAGCTGCTTAAGCTAGCTAGAGTATAGCAGCCATCTGTGCCACAGTTAGCAGTGTGTGGTTTATAAACCCATAAAGCGTTTGCGTGTCCAAAGATTAGTTAAAAGCGCCGTTTCTTTTAAGTCTCCTGGTTTTGTTCAAGATGAATTCTGGCTATTTCTCTACTACAATAATATAGCCAAGACATATATTTTCTTACAGCCTCCTCCCAGATTCTGTTCTGTATTTAGAAGCTAGCAGTGATGGTTTTGGACTTTCAATAATGATATTAAGCTAAGTGTAAGATATTTGTCTTGGCATAGGATAGGCTATAAATAGCTTTAACATCAGTTTCAGGTTCTGTTCATTCCACAAAGGAATGCCAATTCTCTTCCATACTAGATCTCATACTGGATCATCCCAACATCACCCTTACCCTAAAACCCCTTTCCAAGAAACACAAGCCAGGGAGAGCTATGGACTCCATTCTGCCCTCCCAGACTCTGCACAGACAGTAGAGAATTCCCGCACATGCCCACCCAGTCTGCAGCGATGGAGCAGGATGCTGTGGTATTGGACCATCTCCAGCACTACTGCTAACCCCTACCTAAATCCGCATGTCCGTTCAAAGAATTTTTCACCACAGCATTTTACAGCTTCCACGGGGCCAAGACTTGAAATTTTAGGGCTACAAATTTCACTTTCCTTCTGTGACACTAGGTGCACGTGAGTGCTGCCTCCTAGCCCATCTAGAGCTTCAGGCTCATTTTAAGCAATGAACCTCCGTGTGAGACAGTGTCCTGTAGGGAGCAAAGTTACTTTCACAGCAGCCATTCACTAAGGAATGATAAACTCTGATCAGATTCTGAAGTGAGTTCCTTCAAGAGCACTTACTTGTCTATTAGAACAAAACAGAATGTCCATCATCAGTCCAGTTTGCATAGTGTATCGTATACTGGGAGCTGCCCATTCAAGATTCCTAGTTGAATTCTCCTCACCTCGAGGACTGGCCACAAAATTCTACCTTCTCTCTGCACGTGCAGGCAGCAACGGCCACCAGGACTTCAGGGAAGGCGATGGCCAGCAGCATGACTGCACACTGCAGAGTCCCAGCCAGTTACATTTGTTCGCTTAATTCAGTTAATGCAGGCTTCAGGGATAAATTCACTCCCTCACATGCCATCGTTATCTTTGTTTCCTCTTTTTGTCTGCCCTCTATGGCCTTATTCTAACAAGAGTTAAGATCTTCTCCTGAGAAAAAACTGCTCAAAAGCCAGGCTCCGAGTGCCTCCACCATGGCAGAGGCCACTCTCCTGGCAGCAGGCTGTGGAAACAGGAGTGGGAATCACCAGCGCAGATGGGCTGAGGAGACCCAGGCCCCATTCATGCAGACTGTCTGGGGCCATGTATGGAAGAAGTGCTATTGTTAGTGCCACTCCGGAAATATTCTAGGGAGTGTGTAATTGTTTACAGTCAGATTCTTTTATCAACACTTAATTAACTGCAGTTACAACACATGTTCACCATTAATATTTTAAATTATTGAGATAGTTTTTAAAGCTATTCTGTAGACATTCCACCAGAGGTTCCAAAAGTGATAGGCTGTAGTCCTATGCTCCAAGTAGGGGACCCTTCTTATAGAAAAGGACCTCATGTATGGCCATGTGTAACCTCTGCATTTCGTGTCCATTACAGTTCAAAAGGGACTATTTCTAGAAGATATCCAATGCTGATTTAATTCTCTTCCTTTGTAAACAGCTCTGGGCATGTCTAAAAAAATAATTCATCCAGCTACAACAAAAGCTGTTGTCATCCATTCCGACTGCAGAAAGTGGTTACTTTGGATTTGGCTGCATCTTCCAAATGCCCTGTTTCATCAGTCATTTGATCCAACAAAGAAGCCACAATGAGAAATATTTTGCTTCTAAAATCCAGAGACCACTTCTAAAAGTCCAAAAATTCCCTCCCCCCTCACCTGTTCAGCTGATCCCCAGTTGGATCCCCTTTGCTGAAGTAACTGAGCAGGAGCTTCTTCACCTTTTCATAGGTTTATATGTCCTCTAACTCAAATATACTGGAAGACTAGTTTTCATTTACAAAGACCGTGGAAAAATGCATATGAAAGTCATTTTACAGTGCCTGGGTTTTGTTGAACAAGCAGTCAGGGCTCTAAAGATTACCAAAAAAAAAAAAAAGAAAAAAAAGCTCATCCTTTGAAAATGTCCCATAAAGTTAGAGGCTTGCAAGAAGATTCATTGCTTGGGTCACAAGGCTTAAAGCTGATCGTTCTCAGCCTATTCTCTAGACGATCTGGCTATGTAGCACGCCTAGTCATTAAGGATTTCATGTTTGTGGTTTTGCAGACATTTAGTTTCTAAAGTTGTTGTTCTGACAGTTGAAGGGAACATTGACTACTCTGGTTGGTCCACTCACCTCTTGCAAGTAGTGACAATGAAATAAAGATTAGAATTAATACATTCCTTCCGTACACTGTTGCACTTATGGTTTAACAAATCTGGCCACTCTGTCAGGCCATTAGCATTCAGAAGACTGTGCTTTTATTTATTTATTTATTTTTTTCTCCTGGAAGACTTGTGCATTTCTTGATCTAAACTGCATGGCTTTATGCTTAGATCTTAAAGCCTCTCCCTTTCCTTCCTGCTGTAACTTCTCTCCTTGCTATTACCACAACAGACAAAGTTCTGCTCCTTGTCGATGTAACTGTTACGGGGATGAGACTCCTCCTTGGTTATCCACTGGAGGAAACAAATTCTTACCATAATGACATCTGAAAATCTGTGTCTAGTTTATTATAAACCACCGTTCTAGCTTCCAGAGACACCGTATTTCCAAGCCAAGTCCCCTCAAGGAATGATCCTAAAAGCTAATTTTCTTGAGATCAGATTAATATCAGTGATGCAAGCCTGTGAAGGCAGTCAGTGTCTCAGTTTTAGAATAAGGACCTGCCTTTTTTAGGTTATTCAATGCCTGCTCTATTTAATAGAAAAACAAATAATTTAAAGTATGTTTTACCCTAGCTAGCAGTTATTCTTGTTCTTTATAACCATCCATAACCAATCACATTTTCATGCTTCAGTCGGGTATTTAGCTGAGGCTACCATTGATCCTGGGAATCTTAGGACTACTTCTGGAGGGGATTTAACAGGAAGTATTTATTCCATAGGCAAAAAATATTTAACGGTCATCCCAGAATAAGCGAGGAGGAAGATTTAGCCCCATTCTCATTAGCTTCCTTTTCAAAGACAGCAAATATTTTATCCAAAACCACCTAAGACCACAGCAAAGTGTGTGCAGCCCTTACATGTGTGTTCACTGGTTGTCAGAATTTCTGTGTTGCTTTTCTACCATCCTTCCTCTGAGGTGTCAGTGCCAAGATGATCTGTTTCCTGGGCCACTTCTTATATGAGAGAGCTTTCTCACATACTAATAAGGTTAACATAAATCAGAAAGGGAAGGCAAATTTCTTGAAATATGCCCTAAACAACTGGAGTAAGTTCTTTTTATGTTATGTAGCTTTCAAAGCTTCCTAGCTGCCCTGGTATCGTTATGATCACCTGGAAGGTCATTTGAGCATGAATGGACGTTCTAGTAAGATAAGATAAAAATAACTGTCTTATTAGGGGTACTTATCTAGGAATGCCATCTCCTCCCTCACTGCTCAAGGGTGGGCCCAGCTTTCTACAGCTACAGTGAACGGCAGTGAAAGTCAGACTGAGACTGGAAACAGATGAGAGAAAAAAAAAGAAAAAGCAGAAAGAAGGAAAGAGAGAGAAAGGGAAGGAGAGATTTCTGTCATAGATAAAGGAGAAAAAGACATTCTGAGACATTAAAAATAGCAAAAAAAGACTGATTAGATAATTTGTCTTTTTATTTCCAGCATAGCTGAGTCACTGAGAACACCTAAGAGACAACTTCATGGTTATATGTCATCAAAATTGATGTTATATTCTTCTTCTCTGTAAATTTATTTTCAAAGAATTGTTGCTAGAATGCATTTGTTTTCTGTTTAAGCATGTCCAGTCCCATGAAGGATTCCAATTAGCTCTAGCAGGCATGAGGTATGTTCTTTCTTTGGAAAAATCAAATCTAATTAAAATGTTACTACAGATAAAATGCCCTTGGGTGCCTGCAAACAAAGACACATCTGGGAGATAGGATAATTTCCCATGGGTCTCTAAAGGTCAGTTTGGGGACTAGTAGCCTTGCTTTCCAGGACATAGAGAAAGCAGATGTTTAATAGTGCCCTCTGGCAAGGGACATAAAATGGAGAGATAACCAGTGACATCAGGAGTCCATAGACTGTCATCATCATCTAACACTATTTAAATGTTAAATATTAGTTGTGAGTGACTCTCAGGTGGGCAAAATTTCTCTAAACTGTTGCCAAACTGACTGCTTTTCCTCATGTGTCAGGTTTTAGCCGCTACGGAGCCTCCTCTGATGCACTTTCAGGATGTCACTCTCATAGAAGTGAAGGAAGTGGCCAGGGCTGTTCAAGTTACATTCATCCCACAATCATATAAGGAACAAGCACTTCCTTTGCAGTGACCTCCTGCCATGTGGTAACTGCTCCGAAGGTCTCATTTCTAAGTTGTGCTTGTATTTTTTTTAACATTGCAAGATGCTTTTCATTACATTTTTAAGGTTTTTTTTGTCATTTGTTTTTTTCAAGTTCCTTCCTATCTCTGGACAAGATTCTTTTCTCTTATATATATTCCTGAAATGTGCTTTCCTCCTTTTATTGTTTACCATGCGTGCTTCTAATCACTTTGCATTATTGCCACTCTTCTTTGCAATAATTCATGATGTACTGTAAATTTAGGATTTCATTAATATTCCTTTTTCTCTCTTATTCCCTAGTTTTACACTGGCAGTATAAACAGAACTTCTTGATATACTTCCTTCTGTACCATAATTTCACAATCCTTGTATCCTTTCTTATTTACTTTCTCTATGAATTGCACAAACATATAGCTACATTAAAAGCAGATGGTAACTGTGTAAAATACTAGTATTTGTCATTCAGCTTTATTGAACCCAAATGGGCAAAGCTGATTCCTTGGATAAAGATTGTGCACCAAAAGGGAAAGGACTTTCCAGTAACAGCTGTACAGGCAAAAGCCTTGGGTAGAGGTATGTTAATCTATTTGTACTTCACCAGTTTTCAATATATAATGAAAATGGGCAGTGTTTGTATAAAATCTATTTGTAGATCTATTTAACAGTTGTTATTTTATTCTATTTTTCAATTTGCCTTAATCAGATTAACTTATTAAAAGCCACAGTTCTATGAATAAACTAATTCACATGTTTATAAGCATTTAGCAAATTATTTTGAAATGTCCTCAGGAAAAAGGCAAGTGCACTGGAAAAACAGTTAAAGCTTTTGTTACAAGATTAATTGCAAACCATGCAGTATTTGAATGCTGATGAATAGGAGTCTGATATAAGTCAAAGACTCTGAGCTTAATTAAAGCCATGTTGTTGTGAAGTCAACATAACTATTCACATTGCTACAATGCTAAAAGGCTGTAACCTGGACTCTGCTTCCAAAGCTGAAGAACTCATGTAGAGAAAAAGACAGCGTCAATCTTGTAGACCTCAAAGTCTACAAAGAGTATGTGCAATTTAGAACTTCATTTTATAGTTGGGAAGCTGAGATATAGAGAGTTGCCCAAATCAAATTACACTCTAAGTCTGTGGTAAAGAAATTAAAATGTTTCTAGAGCTGTATAGATGTGGTAAAAACATTTCACTTTGATGTGACCTGTCTACTTCCAATTTCCAGTTAGCAAGAGGCTGATTTGTGTTGCTGAGGAACTCATGCTCCAGGATAAAAGCAGTATGTGGAACATATAAAGATGTTAAGCAGTTCTAATTCAAAATGAAACTCTGCAGCAAAACATAGGCTGTTTTTTTCCAGGGTTTATTTGGGGGATTGCTTTTGGAGCCTTTTTGGATGTTTCTAAAGGCAGCCTTTTAGGTGTTACAGAGCGGAATGGCTGCAGAGGTTGAATCAAAGTGAAGATGTTTCAAACTTTCATATGTTAACAGCAACAGAGCTAGCAGAAAGCCTCTCTCTCTGTCATTAGAGCATAAAAGTATAATTGGTATTTTTTAATGCCAATGAAAACATTTGGAATTGATAACTCTGGAGAGTGATACTTAAGTGTACATTCTTCTCTACATTTCACCTCTGTCTAGGAATTGTAAATGGCAAAGATGTTTATTCTTTCTAAAAACACTTGCTATTTCTGAGAAGATGGCCTATGAGTGTGCTAAATCAGTACTAGTGAGTAATCTCAATAGTAATCTGATTTAAAAGTAAGTAAAAGGCAACAGAAATGCTCCCAGATCGTTAAAATAAACCCACCTAACTTGTGTAAAATTATCAAGAGACCTTATGTGGTAAAGATAAACCTTATGGTGAATCTCATTAGTTCCACTAAGCCTACTGATCAGCCCACAAATATTACAAAAATTCATCTGAATCTCACACCTTTAATATAATTTCATTTGGGGCTTATTTTTATTTTTTTCATCTTCATGGTGGACATTTTGCAACAATCCAGCAGAAACATCCAATACTGATGGAATGACATCAGAGGCCTAGGTACGTGAACAACCTGTGGTTAAAAGATATTTGAAACTTTAGGAAACGCTTCAAGTTTGTTTGAAGAATCTGCCAGTTAGGATATTTCTGCGGTTCAACAAAAAAAGGCATCTGAGCTATCACAAGCATAAGTCTTCAGATATTTTAAGATCATTTGCTTTTGGAAATGATGATCAGGGTTGACATTTGCATTGTTATGACATCTTAGTTTGTTCTAGAGGTCAGAGAGGCAAAGTGACCACCATTTGCCAGATTAACATTTGGAAAGATCTCAGTCCTCTAATAAGTGACTAAATATTGCCTTAGTGATAAAGACAGTCAGTGTCACTCACGTATAGACACATGTATTTATATATGTATGTATCTATAGGCAAATAAATCCCAAAGGTTCAACATTATTCTTAAAAGACTGTAGTATTTTGTTCCTCTTTATGGTCAAACAATGGAGTATTAGTCACATTTTTTTCTGCCTGTGAAGCACTTCCAGAAAAGAAATCCACAAAGTACACACTTTCCCCAGAACCAAATTCCAGCTCCTCCAGCAGGGATATATACTGGATGCCGTAATGAATGCCAGGTACAAAATACCTATGCACAGCTGCCTTCCTTTTCCTGCTAGCAGCTTGTGTTGGAGCAGCATCAAAGCTGCCTACAAGCATAGCAAATGTATGCACCTGCACAGAGTAATTGCTGGAGCTCATGCCAGTATGCATTAGCTTCAGTGCTCTTGTGAAAAGAAAAGTATGGATTAACTCACAGCATTCAGCTTATTAGAGCTGTCTCACTGCATATCCAGACTTTTATGGATCCTTATAAAGTAATATCCATCTACACTTCTTTCTTATTTCTGATGATGGAGTCCTTCAGTTGTTAACTGGAGTGTGATTCAAAGCTACTCCTTTGTCTGTCTTTTTTCTTTTGTTGTTTTGATTTTCCATTTCAAACTTAGCACTGATTTGCAGGTTATTGTTTATGTTCTACTACCCCACATACATCTATTGATCTATTTATATCTCTGATACTTAATTTTGAAGGACTGAGTGAGTAGTGGTTTCTCCCTCATCATCTGATGTTTTAGGTAAACCAATGAGAATGTATATTAATCCCAAAAAAATTCTTCTAAAAAACAAGGTTGACAATCAGTACTGATTGCAGTGGACATCCATCTAACAAGTAAAGAATGTAGATGATCCTGACTTTTGGTCATTATCATCATAGGCTTGAATAAAATTGGATATATAGAAATGAAAAGCTGCCCCTTCTGTGGCCATCTTCCTGAACTATCCCCAAATCCACTTAAAATTATATTTTTATTGTGAAGTTAACAATTTCTTTTCTGTGAAAAGAGAGTAAAGATAAAAAATAAACAAGAGCGCGAATACCCGACCTGCTCTACATATGCCTGCTTTCTCTAGACTGTGAGCAACAAGAAGCAGACAGCATCCGAAATGTCAATTTAGATTTTTAGGGAAATGAGGCTTAAATGATCCTGGTATCTGTCTGTGTCCCCCTAATGACATTTGAACTCATTGTCTGATTTCAAACCAGGGTGACGGAAAGGGGAATAACCACATAATTAAATTCTCACAAGTTTCATGAAAATTAGAAGCTCAGTAAAAGAGAGAGAACATAAAAATACCTTGAAATGAAGTTGGCTGCAGTTGTTTGATATCAAAGAATTCATGCAGTCACCATCTTATACATTTGCACTTTGCAGGAAATAAAATGGAATGAGAAATTGTAATTAGTCGAGAGAGAAACAGCAAGTGGATCTTTGCTGGTCTGGTACCCTGGGCATTAGTTTGCTTATGTGCTAAGCCACAACAACGCATGCAGCAACACGTGGGAGGAACTAACCGCGTTAGTTCTCAGCAGCGCCCAGACCCTCCCAGTACTTCGCAGCAGAGTGGGGACAGGCACTGGGCTTGGCACCCTGCAGAGCTGGCCCAGCTGACAGGAGGCACAAAGCTGCATGCTGTCTGAAAGCACCGTGTTTACTAAAACCGAAATAACTTGTTTTTGGCTGCCAAAAAATGTAGAAACTGCAAGGGCATAAAGCAGCCCTGACTAAAGCGACTCTTTTGATCAGAAGAGACATGAATGCCAGTGCTTCACCACAGGGTTGCCGAGAAGAGAGATGCTCACTTTGATGTCTGCAGATTCTATACTGCAAAGGATTAAGATATTTTTTAAAGCCCCTTTTTCTAGTGAGTGAAAGGAAAGAGCCATAGCTGTGTTGAGAAGCTGCCTCTGGAACTGTAATTCATAGCCACATTGGCCTGGACCAACAGTGCAACACAGAGCATGTAAGGTGGGAGCAGAAAGACCAACAGTGAAGGAATGAGTAGATCTGAAAAGAGATGAGCTGCATTCTTCTATGGCACAGCGTGCTCCTCTGGGTTGCTACGCATCTTTGCGCTCAACCTCTCTCCGTTTTTAGCACAAAAGTTCAGGGACGCTCTGAAGTCATTTTGTGCTTAGCTTAAGGCTAAATTGCTGACAAAGCTGCTTTTCATCTGCTTTCCCGCTCCTTGGGGAATCGTGCTCCAGTTACAGCAGAGAAGTGAATCCTGCCTCTGAAGACCGAGAAGGTCTCTGCTTTGGCAATGAGAATTCATCCCTGCCTTTGATGACAGGGTTGTGCTAGGCACATGAAGTACCTCATTACCCCAAAGAAAGATGTTTCCCCGGTGTCACATTAAAAATGGAAATGTCTTCTCTGCCAATGCTAACATCGCAATGACAACTGTCATGCAGCAAACTCTGATCACTGTGATTTTCTGGTAGGTGGAACTTGTTGATCTTTCCTGCCAGCCCATTGCTACTTTACAAGTTGCCTTGACAGGCAGTTATTTTGTTTAGGGTATAGAGTGTAATTAGTTCGTTTTCTATCCCTAATTAAAAGTACACTCACGTGTACACTGCCCTGTACTGTTTTCTTCAAAACATTCTGCCAAACAGACTGCGTCTACTGGACCACCTGGCTTTTTGTTTCCACAGTCACGAGAGGGCAGTGTTAAACACGGTCTACCTATGCTTTACACCAAGGGCTGCTTGCAGCCTGCAGGAGCCGGATAGTTAGTAACACTGTAAAGCCTTGGAGCTATGTAAGAAAGTTTGCTCCCTGCTCTAGTTTTAATGTGTTTATTGGGACAGCATTGCTTCCTGGTAAGTCGGAATCCATGTGTGCATGGAGTCTTGTGAAAGAAGAGAGTGCCTCTCCTTCTTGAAGTGTATCAATGTAACTTACCCAGTGCTGCGCGGTGCCAAAGGAATTAGAGCTTGTCTCTTGTGGTTCTCAGTTTGCACCCGGATTCTAGAGCTTCTTCAATTTTCTTTGGGGAATAAGAGGAAGAAGAGCGTGGGGTGTCTTTTAGGCAGAAACAAAAGACAAACACAAACACAAATTACTCCTTAGCTTCCTTTTCTTTTGAGTTGCATCAGGCAGGCAGTAACCAAACAGTTGTTAAACACACTTTTTTGGAACTCACTGTGCCTGGAACTCACTGCCACAGGCTGAGTTGGGATCAGGAAATTAGAAACCTCAAAAGAAGCTGCAAGTGTTCATGGACACCAAGAACACTGACTCTTCATGATTAACATTATTAGTTCTGTAAAGGGGTATCCGTGCTTTTGTCTCACAGCTTAAATCCTCCCTTTAGAGAAGTTCTGCAGGAGTTGCCATTACACATTGCCCATTGCAAGGTAATTACGACACTCTGGAGTAAAGCACTGGGTAGATGGCACAAAGTCAAATGTTAGTCTGAGCAGTGCTGTGCTAATGTGGGACCGTCAGCTTCTGTTTCAGCCTAAGGTGCCTCTTCCACAAAGACAAACCTTGTGTCCTGTAATGACCCTGCACTAAAGCTCGTGCCTAGAGCATCACCTCAGGGCTGCACAGGTAAGAAATACTAATTTGGTATTCCCAAGTTTCTAAATTAAATATCATTTTCCGGATTGGTAAAACTTCTCTTGTGACAAATAAGCTTATGTCATGCAAACTGAGATGAAATAAATTCCAGTTTTCAAGAGCAGAGAAGCAAGGACAAGGATGCTCTATATTGCTCTTAAGATTTATTATTATTCCACATTTTAAGCAACTAAAACATTGTTTATATCACTGCCCATACACCAGAATTCTTAAGCAGATTTACTTTTTTCCTGCAAGCAAATGGAGGCCTTATGCTCTGCTGTAAAGCACTTCATCCTCACTCAATCCCAATAAGTTAAAATGTGTATGAAGAAAATATGTAAAATACTTTTGAGAAGGCTGTATCTTGTAAAGCAAATGGCCTTACTTGGGCAATTGATTATTCATACTGCAGGAGGCCTGTGAAGTCCCGCTGGGTGAGATGTTTTTGGAAGTCTGTAATAGAAAGTCTCTGCCATGGACGGAGCTGGAGCTGCACTCAGTGTTACAGCCTAGAAGTGGAGATTGAGTATGAAATCCTTATTTGATCTGGCTTCAGTGAGCTAGGTAACTCGACAGGTTGGAACTCTCTTTGAGCTCCCTAAATTTCCCTGCAGTTATTTCTATGCTTAGTTACTCCAAAGGCTACCCCACCCTCAGGAATAGGGTGAATTCCTAGTTTCTACTGGTTCCTGATAGCTCTGAGAAATGTATGTATTATCCTCAGTGGCACTACAGTGGCGTTATTCTTATCAAAGAGAACTAGTTACATAGTCCATGAATGATACTGCCGACTGCTTGGACGGATGAGTGCCATTCACTTTATTAGGAAAGCTACTGCTTTGGTCCTCAGTAAGAAGGCAGAGTCTAATAAGATGATGGCTTAAAATTAATGAAACTTTCTCTTTTGGCTACAAGCAGAAAAACAGGAAATGCTTTTAAAGGTTTGTTAATGCAAAAAGACTTGATCTTGCAAAAGAAAGTTGAGGTCTGACATAAAAAGGCAGCGGGAATTTGCTAGAGGAGGGGTCTCCAGATGAGTTGTAAAATTCCAACCTGCGCCTTGGGTATTAGATTTTATTATGTCTATCGTAAGGACTTGCTTACTGGCTACGTGCTTTTGAATGCTGTGGTGTGAGGAGAAGTGGATTTGAAGCAAACATATAAAATGTTCACGGTCTTGTGTAATTTTTGGTATGTTGACAGAGCAGTAATGAAAGGCTGTTTCAGCTGACCAGTTGGAATATACATAGAGAATGTGCATGTGGTTAGGAGATCTGCATTCAATTACTATCTTACCACAGCCTTGCTGCAGACAAGACACTTATTTTGTGCCTCAGTTCCCTAATTCTAAAACAATGATATTCCTTTGCCTGGTTTGTCTACTTGGATGAGACGCTCCTTAGGGCAGCAACTGTCTCTTAAAATGTTTTTCTGTTTGTTTGTTTTTTTGGCTAATATAAAGCAGCTCTGAAAATCTCAGTGCTACTGTAGTTCTACTGCTATGATTCAGAATAAGTGATTAATTAGTCATTTGTTATCTCAATGTTCCTTTTTTTTCTAATTTTATCTAATCTATGAAAAAAGTACTTTATTCTTGGATAATATAATCATATGTTACTTTTTGAAAATGGTCTCATGTGGTGTCTTTATTTCTATTTAGATCCTTTGCATTGAGATCCAAGAATGTCAGCTATTGTAGTCCAAATTCCCATACTAGGCCATGCAGACAACATTTTTTCTTAGTTTAAAACATTCTATTAGAAACAAACGTGTTTGGTTACCAACTCAGAATTATTTCATTGCCAGTTAACTGCCTGTGAATAAAGATGGAGCTGTTGGCGAATGTTTTCAGATTCAAATCTGAGAAACCAAGATATCACTAGCCTAGGTGGATTTAAACACTGTTGTGTAAATAAGTGTGTTATTCACACTCCAAATACCACTTTGGCATAGAAGCCACATGAACTGACTTAAAATGTTTAACCAAATAACAAGGAGATGTAACAGTCACTGGAAGTGTTTCCAACACGGCTTTCAGGATATTTAATGAGACCTAATGACTGAAAATTCCTATGATCATCAGATGATCAACATTCCAACATATTTCTGGTTATGTTTATTAAATATTCCCTTTTTTGGTCCTAAGAGTGAATGTTTGAAAAAAAAAAGCATTAAAAGTTATTCTAACCTACTTGACTTCGTTGGCACATTTTACAAAAGAAGGGGAAAAATGTGGAAGCCACTGAAAACTAAAGAGTTCTTGCTTTGGAGAAAAATATAGTTCAAACCAATGCTCCAGAAAGACTGGAATTCCTCCATGGTTTTAAAGGGAAAAGACTCTATTGAAGTGACTCTATCATTCAAGGGCAGCAAAGAAATTGTGTGCTAGTTCCACTTCTCACAGATTTAACACTGTGTAAAACATCTTTTTTTGAGAGAAGCCAGCTTTATCTTAAACACTGTCCTGGCTCAGTGATCTGTTCAAATTCATTTTTAGTTCAAAGTTTCATAAATTTGACACAGCATGGAAACTTTTTTTTTTTTAATGTCTAGATGGAATATTTTCAGCCAGGGTACAGGCGTATGGAAGGATTGGTTTCTCTCATTTTCTTGGGTAAGAAAAAACGTTGTTTCTCTCTCGGGGAAAAAGACAAAATGGGGATACTAAAACATTAAATTGCTCCTCCCAGCATCTATAAATTGCACTAACTGTGTAGGTGCACTACTCCATTAAGGTGAGTGTCTGGGAAATCCCTTGGGAAGCCGTTGTCTTAACAAGCTCCTATACCTGCTCTACAACAGAGCTCTAGCTATCAGTCTAGAAGCCTAGGTATATTTACAGTGTAATTGGGGTTGACTTCCAAAATATAGATGGTGAACTATTTATGTGGAACTCCTGCTGTGGAGTAGTCAGCAATCCCACATGTGCCTTGCACTAAGGTTAGGCAAGGGTTGCATTTCCAGATAACTCTAATATCCTCTTGCATTTCCTGTTTCAGTATCAGTTGAGAACTGCAACAGGATTTCCTGGCAAAAACTTTCAATTTACAAATGTTAAATTATTTTGTATAACTGTGGAAGCTTTGTCTAGTAACAACCTTATTGCTGTGAACTAGGCAACCTTCAAATATACCATTACAATATGTTTAATTCCTCAGTGCAACAAACTTTGATCACATGAGGCTTACCAGCAGTTCTTTCTATCACACTGCTCTTACTTTTCACTCCCTAGGGTAAAGCTGACTACTTGAATAACTCTTAAACACTGTATTTCTTAAAAAAAACAGTGCAAGAATATCATGTATCTATCTCTGTAATCATGCTATAGCCATTACCGGTGCTGCTTTCTTTAGGCTAGGAATGGAAATCAGAGACTGAAGGTTGCAATAAGAGTAAATTATACTCCACAGTTAGCCTGGCTCTTCTCCGTATGGAAAGGGAACAGGCACTAACTTCATATGTAATGGCAACTCTCTGGTTCTGCACCATGACTTGAGCAGACCATAAGTTTGCTCAGATAGGAATGGTTAAGAAGCAGAACCAGGCCTTGATTCCTCTTAGAAACTCTCTGGCAATTTGAAGTCAACTCTGCTGAGTGAGAATTCCAGAAAAAAAGGCTGTAGTTTTTCACAATAGGCAGTTACTGCCTATTCCAATTCCATACCCAAAAGGTGAAAGCTAACTAGAGAATGTGAAGCACAATTGTCTTTCTGTTTCCAAAATCTTCTTAATAACCAATTTCTATTGATCCAGTCATTTGTAGAGTCAGGCTAGCCTTAGTACCTGTTTCTCAATGCTTCTTTGCATAGCACACACTAACCCCTCTTTTTGCTCCACTTGACTTGCATGAAAACCAATAGTGTTTTGTGTATGATTTTATTCCAGCAATACATTCAGTAATTGTTAATGTTTTCAATGTTATTTATTAATGTATGGAAGTGAAAACTCTCTGGCATTGCCAGTGGCTTTATTCAAATGATTTTTTTGCAATATTTTACCAAATATTCGGTCTGCTAGCTTACATAGAAATGTTAGTTTTTAACATAAGCTCTATACTTTAGCTCATATTAATATCAGTGAAATTGACAGCTTTTCCCTATTTATGCCACTAGCTTCCACAATACTCCAGTCTCCAAACGCAAAGGAATAAAACATCTCCTTAGTTCCAAATCGGCAGCTTTCCCCAAAAGCCGAATGCCTCTAGCCCTCTTGCCTTTTTCCCAACAGTCCGGAATGTACAAATACACTGACACCTCCACATGTGACCAGACAAGCATAATCCACCTGTGAGGACTTTTCTTGAGAGACCTAAATTAATTTTTCCTGCTTCGGGGCTGAGTGAACTAACTGCAGTGTAAGTGCTCTGTCACCACTGCTGCTACACGGTGCTTGACCTAACGGGCCTGACCTCTTAACTTCCTCTCTCTCAGTTCTCGATCTCTGCTTTGTAGCAGGAGACTCACAGGCTCCCCAATGCTTTCTGCGTTCACGCTCAGTAAAGACAGAAGCAGGACAGGGGACAATCATGTAGTCCGCCTGCAGATTCGGGGAGATATTATAGCAGCTCACTTGTAGAGGATCATTTTCTAATCTCAAGAGGCTGCGCTGCTTTTTAAAATGAGTGCCTATATTCTGAAAAAAACAAACAAACAAAACAGACTTCACACATCAGAAAGAGAAAATAAAGAACCGTCTCTGGGGAATGTGTGAATGTGTTCTTTCCCAACAAAGTTGCTTCCTAAGGATCTTTGATTTTTACCACAATTTCTCTGTTTAATAAGGAGTCGTACCAAGAATAAGGCCTATTCTTATATAAATCCCAGAGAACAAGTTTGAGTGAGAAAGAAGCAAAAACAAAACTGCAGCTGTGTCTAGGCACCTTCTGAACTTTATCCGCAAAGGAGCCCAGAAGATTTTGCAGAGATTACAAGCGAGCAGCTGAAGCAGGAAGAAAGCACAAGGCAAAAGGAGAGGTTATCCTTACTCCCTGTGCTCCTAATCACCTGATAATCATCTGAACTCTGTAGTTCAGCTTCAGTAACTCACTTTTCTAACTAGGTAACTTCATCTGTCATTTGTTTCCTGAGCCTTGTCCTACAGGAGCGACATATGCTCTCCAAGGATTTTGCCAAGTTGCTGCCTGTGGCTTTTAAGTTACAGAAATGTAAATGCAGGTCACAATGAGCTAGAAACTTTTAAATCTAGCCAGGTGCTGTTTCCTAAACATGTTTCTGGAGCAGCCGCAGGAAGAATATTTACAATTAAAAAAATCCCCAAGCCCGGAACACCTCAAGCAGCCAGCTAAGAGCGTAGAGGATTACTCTAGGCAGCACTATTAATTTTCTAAATGTCACATCTGAAAATTCATTATATTCAGCTTGATCTGATTTAGGATCAGTATCTAAAGTGGCTCTTTCCACTTCTAGCCTCTGTACCTCCTAGGAGGCCCTGAGGGTGAGGACCCAGCTACAAAACATAAATGGCCCTGGTGAGGACTCTGTGGAGACACCGTGATGGGACGCGCAGCATGTGTCCACACTAGCTTTTAGTAGGATAGGAGGTATCTCATTCTGCCCCCTCCCCCCTTTTTTTTTTTCTTGATTTGACTTATACAATGAAAAGAACAGGAAAAAAGAGAGAGGAAAAGAAATATGTGAGTTCTGCTGTGAATGAGTCAATGCCTGGAAACCCAGCAGGGGCACCGTCTGCTCTCCTTATGGAGCTCAGTGGCTTTCATCCTGATTCAAGAGTCTCCTACTCCTCCCTCTCAGCTGAAGGCAGATGTGGGTTCACTGGCAACACTGGGCCTTGCTCTCTTTGAGTGTTTAAGGTTTGAGCCATCATTTTAAATTGAAAGCAGAGACAGTGATGCTATTACTAGATTGTCTAGAGCAGTGATTCCCAACTGGTAAGACATGAGAACATTTACAGGAAAGGAGTTTCATGGAGCCTAGGCTAGAAATCAGCAAGGAACAGCATGCGATACAAATCTGTGTTCTCAGAGTGCGTGCTTGAAAGTACTGAGAAAAATAAAATGCTTTCCCAGAGATGCTGCCCATACAGACCTTGGTCAGTTGTTGCATGGAAAGGGCCAGAGCAAACTTGTGGCAGGTTTCTCCCAAGGCTTCTCTCACTTTCTCATGCCAAATAATCCCTTAGGGGCACAAAGCAAATGTTTATATAATAGAGATCTCCCCTTTAACAGCTCATGTGCCAATAGCTTTACAGCTATTGGATTCTGTGCACGTGCACTTTCATTTCAAGAAGGGATGAGAATCAACTAGAGGGCCCTGCACTTCAGCAGAGGGCAGGCATGTGCGTTTGCTTTGCACCAAAGCCAAACACATCTGTACAGTCCGCACCGAGCAGGGGAAAAGCGTATCAATAACAGCCTGGCTGCATGTAATCAATTTAGTATGTACCTATAGTTGTGATACTGATACTATGAATGATGCTACATTATGGCAGTCTCTGGTACCTACTTACACTAAGCTATTGGTATACTTTACTTCATAAATATTCTTAAAATTTCCTTGATTTTTTTTCCTTTAAATGCCCCTGTGACTTTACAGAAAAGTAAACCTGAAGAGGGAGGCTCACTAGAACCAATAAGAATTATTCTGAGTCACTGAAAATAGAGCCATTTCCCTGAAGACTCTCTGTTCAGCCATTTAATTAAAAAATAAACGGTAGTCATATTAATCCTCTCTCTTTTTTTTTCCCAGACTCTCACAGCTTTGAAACAGTGCGAGCACTTTGCACTCCTAGCAGTTCATTTAAGGGAGTGAGGAGTAAGGAAATACCTCTACCAGCAGACAACTTCACAACGTAGTGGCAATTCCCACTGCATCTGGAGGAGAGGGAGTCAAAAGAGATGGCAGCAGCTTTCCATAGCCTCATGTGGTAAGTGCTCTCGCTCTCTGCAGAGGCAGTTCTCTATAACACGAATTAAGTGCTAAGAAAAAGCAGCATCCTGCACTGCCTCCTTGTCCAGACTGCTCAGGCCACAGGACACAACCTCTTCTCAGCAGCTGACTATATTCACTGCTGCATCAGAACGAAAAACACTGAGGTCTCTGCAAATACAAAACTGACACTATTGCAGGAAACTGCAGCTATTGGATGAGTTGTTTCTCTTGTTAGCTTTATTCTGAACAGGCTGCTGTATGGGAAATGAAATGAGGGTGAGAAAGAGCCTGTGGTTTGCTCCTTCAACCCCAGACACATGGTCTGGTGAAGAGTAGCTTTTTCTGCAGCTTCTGCTTTCTCTTTTCTGCAGCAGTTGGGAGCTACACAGTAAGATACCCAGCGAGGATTTGATTCCAGCACAGAACAACATGACAGAAAATGATGACAGAAAGAGGAAGCTTTAGCTCTAGAACCTGGGCTTTCAACATGTCTATCCCCACACATTTGTATGATCTAGCCATAATCACTGCATTTTAAATTAAAAGTTGTTTAATGTGTAAATGAAATTAATAAGGAAGCACCAGATTAGAAATGCTTTGAATATGCAGCATGCCTTGATTTCCCTGCTCCTCCCCTTCAAGGTCTCCAGTTCCGCGTTACAAATAGCAGTTCTAATGTCCTCATCTTGAAGAGGATTCAGTCTGTCCCATCTCTCCTGTGTTCTTTCCTCTGAACTACTTTAGCACTTAACTCAATTAACTGTAAATGGTTTATTAAACTAAATCCCGCTGCCCCAGATCCAGACGTCCCCGAGCAGCCGTGCAGTTGCCTCTGCGGATCTGCGCTGCCAGGCCTGCAGCCTGCCCAGGCACACGGTATATGCACTCATACAAACACCTCATACACACCCCATTCAACCTTCTTATATAAGTCCTACCTCCCCCGATAGACACCACATAGGACCCCATATGCATACTCCCATACGCGATACACAGAGCCTCATGTGCACATCCCTATACACACCCCACACACAGTGTGTAGAGCCCCCATGCACTCTATACATCCCCCATGCACACCACACAGAGCCTTATGTGCACACCCCTATATACCGCGCAAGCCCAATGCACAGAGCCCTGTATGCACAGCCCTGTACCCCCGCTCTCAGCAGCACCCCCGCGCCAGCCGCGCCGGGCAGCTGAGCGGGCCGGGGTGCCGGGGCGGCCCCTGCCCTCCCCTCCGCCTCTCCCCGCCGGGCGGCGACGACGC
>JAWLRI010001089.1:670166-684127 GCA_034781795.1 Crypturellus tataupa
GGACCGGCAAGGCCGGGGACGCTCGGCGCGGCGGGGCCCCCGTCCCCTGGGCTTGCGGCGGCGGCGGCGCTCAGCGGGCCAGCCCCGGAGCCAGCCGAGCGGGGTAGGCGCTTGGCATCTCGCGCGCGAGGGTTAGCGGGGATTTATTGTTCTCCGGCGGCGGCGGGTTGTTAAGAGCAACGTTTTACAGGCTTGGTCGTAATGGTCACCTCTTTCTAATGTGCCTTTCAATGGCTTTGTGGAGGCATATGCAGAAAAGTTCCTTCGCAGGGCAGCTATGTTTGTCTTTTATATTTCAGGCAAAATGCATTTCTTAAAAAAGTTTGCTATTTTCTGGGTAATTTGTACCATGTTGCACGATGCTTGTTGTGCCTCAAAAAGGGATAAATCCTGCTGTCATGACTCCACGAGTTGGATGCTTAAAATCATTAATTGGGAGAGACAGGACGGATCAGGAGGGTGAGATTGCTTCCCTGCGTGCTGCCTTCGTGCTGCAGCACTCTGTGCTTTTGGGCACACTCTGCACTGAATCGTTCCCATCACTGTGTGTGCACATCGCACCCGGGCATGTGTGCACTGCCTTGCAGAGGGCAGGGGTGAAAAGCTCTTCCCTTGCAGTTCACAGGCGCTTTTTAGCCCCAGCCCAGGGGGATAGTTCTCCCAGAGATGGGTAGGGAACGCAAAAGTGTTTTGAAGTCTACATTATACTTGCTACACCTGAGAGAGTGAGAGCAGCGTTCCCCACGCCCCACTGCTGAATGCGTCCGTGTGCTGAGCCCTGCGGAGGGGGTGCGTGGAGATACGTGCAGAAGGTGAATTCCCCACCAGAAGCGCTGGAGACTGTACTGTCTTTTACTGAACTCCTGGAAACACCATTTCTGTCAGTGGGGAATGAGCAATTCCTCTCATGCTTTAAATCCTGAACAGAGAGACTATCTCCCTTCCCCTGCTTCCTGCCCACAGGGGCCTTTATTTTTTCCTAATGACTTGTGTTATTATTTGCTGAATACAGTGTGTTCCTTCCTGTGCAACTTTGTATTTGCAGAGTTGCTCCCAGAACTAGAATCTAACAAAGTATCTTACAGGCTTTGTGTTTGTCAGACATAATTTTATTTACTAATAATTGTCAGATGGCACAAGAATTATATACTCATCTAACGCACATCCACAGCATCTTCTGTTTCCTCATGATATAATTCTTGTGTAGCGATGTAGCTTACTGGCTATCTGCGCTGTAGCTCTGGTATGAGATGCTCACTAGCACACCTTTCCATAATAAACCTCTCGTCCTCAGCATTTTGTGTCCTAAGCCTGCTGCACACGTCAAACTTGCAGTTTGAGTAGCTTCCCTGGCTGTAGTTGAGTAAGTTTGTCACAGGGCCAGTCTCTAGAAAGATATGTAACATGTCTGATCTTGTATGGGCTATGCTAATGCTATTTAACTTCTTTAGAGACACATAAGCAGGAAGAAGATGCCTGGTTTAATATATGTCACAGATAGGATTTTCTATAAACGTAGGAGGCTCACACTTGTTAATGTCACTGACCCAGTTTTTAGTGGTCTTGTAGGGAAATCTTAAAAGATCTGCTGCAAAAGAAGTTGGAAATGTGATACTCTGCTGTTGCAAGCATTTCTCCATTATTTTACTTGCCTTGCTATTCAGCAAAGGAGGATGAAGAAGATAAATCAGTGAGGTTCTGTTGGTTTGCTTGTATAATGCAGAAGTGAATTTATGACGTCTGAAATAAGCAGCAATTATATATTGTCATTAGTTTCATTAGATTTAAGAGATGCAGCTTTTCACTTGTTTTCAGTCTGTTTTGCGTTCAGCCTGCCTCCTCCCTCAACATCATTAGGACTTCCTCTGGGTGATGATCCTATTTTACAGTCAATCAAAGTCCACACCAAGGTCCTTATACAGGCCAAATACACTGTGTCAGACAGACTAGAAACTGACAGTTAAAAAATACTTTTCAGAGCACTACTAAAACAAAATGCAGACATAAATAGAGTTTAGAGTTGCTCTAAGTGCTGCACCCTAAAGTTGTGAGTGTCTAAATTTGGAAAGTCTGTACACATTTTTTTTTTTTTTTTTGCAAGGGCTATGTAGGAAGGCAGCTGAAGTTTTTGGTTATACTTTCAGAGACTTTGGGGGCACAGTTTGTAGCTGTTGAACTCTCCGAAGTAGTCTGGGTTCAGGCTGGAGTATGGGCTAGAAGGGATCCTGGACTACTTCATTTGGCTTTTGCAGACAGCCACATCTTATCTCCTGTATAAACTTGTCAAGTTTCACACCGAAATATCTTAGAGGTTTTTTTTTTTTTTTTTTTTTTTTTTTTTTGCTTTTGCTGTGTTAGAGCTCTATTCAATAGCTTTCCCAAACCTTACACCACAAATAAACATTTGGGGAGTTCTAACTAATATAATTTGTTTTATGGCTGGTGGCCCTCTTCACACGTAGTTAATAAATTATATAGTTTTAATCCCTCTTTGGAAGGCAAGCTGCTTTTACCCAGATTTTTATAGCAACATGTTGTTGCACCTGTTACAGTTAATTTTTATTTGTTTATTTATTTACTTACTTACTTACTGATTTTTAACAACTCTTTCTTAGCCTGGGTGACTACAGTAGTAGTCAGCAGACTCAGTCCCCTTCAATGATGGAAACAGTTCCCTAAGTAATATTAGAATTACATATGCTGTTTGGATTTTTAGCATTGCATGAAAGAAAAGCATATGATTAATACAGTGATAAATTAAAGAGTCATTAATGAAGCCAGCTGGATCCAGTTATGATAGAATCAAGACTCTTTTTAGCCAGCCCTCTGCTAAATTTGATGTCATCCATACTGTCTATGATTATAGTATGTGTTTTGCTAAAACTTGGTCTCTCCAGAGCAATTGTGAAGGGCCTGTTGAATGTGCTACAAGGTCTGTCTCCAATAACATCTTCATTATGTTCTCTACAGACAGAAGAGTATACTAATTGCCAGACTAACATCTCATTTGGCTGCATGAACAAGCTACTGAACACTAATTTATGAATGGAAACTTGAAAGGATCACTTGCAACCTGCTACATGAAAGAAAAATCAAAAGCTCTAACAGAAGTGCATTTGTGTCTCTGTTGTTCCCACTGCTATTAGGAATGGAAATCAGGAAGCTGATGTAGAATTCAGATTTAATTTTCCCAAGACTCTTAACTAATTTCTTAACTAATTTCATACATGTTTTTGCCTCTGAAGTTTCAGTAGCTGCTCCCGATAAAAGCTAGAAATAACAGGTTCTTCTTTAATAGGAGGAAATGAAAGAACTGAGCTCTACACAAATGAGGAGATTAGAGCTCCATGATGTATATACCCTTTAATTGATGCTGGAAACCAAGCCTCCTAGAATAATCTTAACTCTCACTTGTGGTGAGCAGAAATTCTAGAAAAAAAAATCCCTTAGTGACTTATTAACAAAGGCTTTTCAGGTTTACTGGAATTTATCATGTGAGCCTAATCTATCTTTTGTTCATCCAGTTGGCAGGCTTTAGGGTTTAAAAGGGTCTACAGAAACACCTCCCCCAAACTCCTTATTTAATTAAAGAGGTTTGGTGCATTATTTACCTTTGAGTCTTCCATTTATGTGGAAAAAATGAACTGGGATTAACATATTGTAAAATATTTGTGAACACCGTATTGTAAGTTGAGAAAGAGAAAAGAGACAGAAACTTTGGCTGTAACTTCAAATTTGCAGACCTACATGGCTGTTATACTCAGAATATTGGAGAATGGGGCCACTCCTACATAAATTACAACAAATTTCTTCTCTGCTGCAGGTGCCTAAAGAGCTTTGATGTGAGCTGGTCTTATCTGCTTCCCCGGGAGCTCTAGAGTCACTGGATGCGCAGATCAGGCCTTGCACGCACCGATACTCTCTATTTTTGGCTTTGGTAGTTCAATAAAGACAAACTGGTAGCTGTAGTTCTCTCACCGCTTCCCCCTTTCTTTTCCTCCCCCACTCCATTCATTGTTGTAACTGTGAGCATCAAGTTGCAGATAAAAGGACTTCTGAGAGAGCAAGGGGATGCGGCCCTTGCCAAAGGCAATTAAGTGCTTAGGATTACAGTGTGCTTTACAAAGTGTGTTCTTGCTGAATCCCTTTCCACTTCTGCTCGCTGGCACACAGCAGTTTGCAGCCACTTACCTTTGCTATAATAAGCCTTAGCATTGCTAAATTTCACTTCAGCGTGTCAGCTCCCTAAATAAGACCAGCAATCACAGTTTCTTATGTTCTGAGGACAGTCTTGCTTGGCGATTTTTTAGTAACAGTCAGCTTAGCCTCATCACCTCTTCCATAATTGGATTAAATATGCTCACTAGCCAAATACATGCTCAGTTTAGGGCATCTTAACTCTTCAGCTTGAAATACCATTCATAAGCACAGGTTTCTTAGTGCATTTTCAGTGTCTGTGTGACTGATGGATGCTTTCAGTTGTTTCCTTCACCTAGAAACAATTATAATAGAGCGTGTATTCTGTCTGAAAGTAGAACCTGTAACTTGGGGGTGGAAGAAGAGATGCTGTAGTTGCCAGTCACATGCATCTGTTGTTGTATCTTCATTTGAAAAGACATAAATTGCAAGTCAATTTATGGAGCTCTCCTAGCTGAGGAAAGGGAGTAATGGTGTGTGCTGCTTTGTACACCCACTGCAGTTTATTTCTAACTGTTGCTCAGTAGGTTATGGCTGTGGCTCTGAGTTATCTTTCACTGCTGCTTCTGTTATTCTTCTGCTGTTTTGTGACATTTGCAGAGGAGCAGGATACTACGTGAACCAAAAGATGTGCCCAAAATGATACAGGGAGTGTGTAGTGGAGGATAAGCTGGTTGTCAGGCCTGTTATTTCACCGTTCATGTATTGTCTATATCAGTATAATCCATCTGCCAATGGGAAAGAAATAGCCAAGTAATAAAAATCAGTATTACAATTGTTATCTCCAGTGAAAAGACAAAGGAATGAATGGATGATGGGGAGACCAAGAACTGAATTGCAGATACGTATATGCAGAGGATTGAGATTTGGATTCATCAAGAGAAAGACACTGGCACTTGATTTGGCATAGGTGTCATCTGAAATAAGTTCCATATAATGAAAGGCTTCCTGTCTCATGAGTTAACTATTCTTATTATATTGTTTATTTTATGTGATGTTTGTTTCTAAGGCCCATAAAAGCAATATTCTGAAGGTTGTGTGAGTCAAAGGAACTATAGCTACCAGTTCTCAAGGTTTGATCACAACTTTGTTGCATTTGATTTTTAAGGTGATGCTGTCCTGTTAAGTGCTATAAATTAATGATAATTAATGGTGCAAATCAAACCTGATAAACCAGGTGAGGCAGGGATGTGAAGTTTTTCATATCTGCCAAGTAGTAGGCACAATTTCATTTACTGAAAGATTATTTGACTTTAATTCCCTATTATAATATATATGTAGCTGTGCTTTCTAAAGGGTTAACTAGTATGAAGTTGCCTATCTTTTAATGGAAAATATATAGAAATTCCATGAATACCTTGTCATGATGAAAGCAGCTTGTTAATATTGAAATAGAGGGAGAAAAAAAAAAGTTGAATACTCTCCTAGGTAAGGATAAACAGTCTGACTTGGATGGAGAGAAATTGTGAAGGCATATTCTATAAAAAACACCCACAAAGTATAAGTTAGTGAGCCACTGTCTGTATGGTTTTACTCTCTTGATTATACCAAAATTACATAACAGAAGCAATAAGCAGACTGTCTATGTTTAAAACACATGGTAAAGACAAAAAAAGACGCCTCCTTTACTCAGGTTATTTATTCTAGGATTGTTATGAACATAAGCTTCCCTTTCCTTTGGTAGGAAAAGAGGAATATATAACATAAATGCTTCATGTCTGTGTTACTAGGTCTCCACATCACTACTTGGAAGACTACTCTACTTCTGGAAGCGAGAAATGAAATATCCACCCCTTTATGTTTTTTGCAGTGTCAATTATTCTAGTATATCTTGGTGATACCTGCTTGTATTCAAGCTGTCATTACTTGAACACTGTTGATCTGGCTATGGTGGTGTTAGGGAGTGTATCTCACGTAGAGCCCATGAGGCTGTAGGGGAGGGAGCCTGTCTTTGAAATGTAACGGTTGGTGGGTGTCTCACCCTCAACCTTGGAGCAGTGCAGTTCCACTGACCTTAACAGAGTTGCAGCATTCATGTTTTTCACTAATGTGGGAGCGAAACTGGACCTATATTCTTCTAACTGGTCTATTTAGCAGCTCTTTTCCATATGCAGTCTCCATGCCAGTGACAGGAGCTTCCTGGAACTGACAGGAAGCACAAAAGACTCTCTTCTCTAAATCACTGGACCTTAAGAATGTTGAAAGGATGTTACAACAAGCCTTATAATACACCATTGTCGGACTCTCTCTGAAGATGCCTACAGTGGTATCATACCTCTAAGCTTTCCAGGGGGGTGTGATGACCCCACATGGAAGAAAATAGAAGAGTAATGGTTTGGGTGGCTGTAAGGAATTTTATGGTACTAACTCCATTGGCTGTAACTTGAAACCAGCTGGAGGTATTTACTGCTGACTGAATGCACAGAAGTAGGAAGCTAGCAAATATTTTATCGTATATATCCTGGTTTTAAGAAAGAGATGCTGGCTTGTACGTCTGTCCATGCCTGTATGCACAGTGCTGACTGATAGGGAAAAGGAGAAGGATGACTTATTTGGTCGTCATCATGTCCCTTTCTTAGTACTCATTTTGCTCTGCCCACTTGGTGTAGCAATTCTTAACACTGCAGTCTGTGCTTGTGAGTAGTGAGCACACCTGAATGGGAGAGGGTCCCCAGGGTCTAGAGTACAAATGACAGCACTCCTTGAAGACAGTTTGTGGCAAATGGCCTATGTGTTGCTGACAAAACAGTTTTCAAGAGATGTTATTGTTTGATCAAAAATTAAGGGCAAATTTCCGATCAATGATTCTGGCATTGAGGAAAAGGAAGACATAGTTATAAAATCACTTACATAAACACTTTTCAGATCTTTTCCCCATATTTTCACCTTGGCTTACAGAATTGCTGAATACATGGGGCTGGGAGGAGGCACCTCCTCCAATACTCTTTGCAAAGCTGGATGAGCTACAGCAGGTTGCCCAGAGCAGGCTGTGAAAATCTCCAAAGACAAGGACTTCCTAGCGTCTCTGGGCAACCTGCACCAGTGCTCAACCACTCTCACAGTTAAAGAAAAACAAAATACAGATGTATAAATGGTACTTTGTGACCCACTGTGACCGGGCTTACACTCCATCCATCTGTGTTCCTGGTGGGACGCTGAGGTGGGCTATATCACAGCTTTCTTCGAGAGCTGCTTCATCTGCACTTACCTGCAATTAGCTGCTTTGTTCCTGCCCGAGTGTCCGTGCCCTGCAAGTCCTGCTCACCTATGGCACCTGGGTCCGTTTTGGCATGGAGGTCCCTCGCAGCGCATCGCCAGCCCCAACAGCTACGGCTGTTTTTTTTTTTTTTTTTTTTTTTTTTTCCCCAAAAAGCGCATGAACCAGTGCTCCGCTCAACGGACACTTTGGCACGCCCTGGCAAAGCTTCGCTGCCTGTTGGTTTCCTTTAGCTGCTGGTCACCTGGTTGGAAGTGAGTGGAACCGGTTTGGGGCAGTTCATGCCAGTTCCAGCGCTGCGGCGGCTGCTGTGCTGGGCCAGTCTGAGGGTCGCCTGCTCTCAGAACCCGCTGCAACCAGTTTGGGGCAGTTTGTACCGGTCTCAGCGCTGCAGCAAGTGCTGTTCACCCGTTTTCCAAGCGGTCTGGACCTGGATCAGGCG
Source organism: Crypturellus tataupa (assembly GCA_034781795.1). NCBI lineage: Eukaryota > Metazoa > Chordata > Aves > Tinamiformes > Tinamidae > Crypturellus > Crypturellus tataupa. The sequence goes on from JAWLRI010001089.1 coordinate 678,023, forward strand.
GTTCGTGCCCGTCTCATCTGCAGTTGCTGCAGTACGATGCAGTGCAGCTTGTTCCTGGCAGCTGTCACAGGGTCCTCCTGTGACAAGCATGTGGGGACACGGCTGTGGGGGGGCGGCTTGCGTCTGGTGATGAGACCTGGCCATCCTCAGGGATGGGTGAGGAGATGGACCTGCATGGTGACGTCCTGAGGGAACAGCTGGCCTGAGTGCCTCTGATTTATAATCCACAAATAGGGAGTCCTAGTTGACAACAGGTGAACCGTGAGGCAGCAATGTGCCCTCGTGGCCCAGAAGGCCAATGGCTGCATCAGGAGGAGCGTTACCAGCAGGTCGAGGGAGGGAATCCTGCCCCTCTGCTCAGCTCTGGTGAGGCCGCACCTGGAGTGTTGGCTGCAGTTCTGGGCTCCTCAGGACAAGGGGGACTTTGAACTTCTAGAGATGTCCAGTGTAGAGCCACAAAGATGATTAAAGGACTATCCTCATCTATCGTATGGGGAAAGACTAGGCGAGCTGGGCCTGTTTAGTCTGGAGAAGAGAAAATGGAGAGGAGATTTGATCAACGTGTTCAAGTACCTGAGGGGTAATTGTAGGAGGATGGGGCCAGGCTCTTCTCCCTGGTGGCCGGTTACAGGACGGGGGGTAGCGAGTCTAACTTGAAACATAGGAATTTTAATCTCTGTAGGAGGAAGAACTTTACTGTAAGGGTGACAGAGCACTGGAACAGGCTGCCCAGAGAGGTGGTGGAGTCTCCTTTTCTGGATATCTTCACAACCCACCTGGATGCCACCCTGTGCCTCGTGCTCTGGGTGTACCTGCTGGAGCAGGGGGTTGGACTAGATGATCTCTAGAGGCCCCTTCCAACCTCAACCACTCTGTGATTCTGTGGTTCTGAGGCTCTGAGGTACTTGCTCTATTATCCCTTTGGTTCAACCCAAATTTTATAGCAGTCATTGGGAACTTTTTTGCTCAAGTTAAAAATATAAGGGAACGCAGACATAGGCATTTGGGTTGGGGCTGTTTAGTTTTGAATAAAGCCCATCTCACACTGAGTGAAAATCAGTGTGACTGTTTTAGAGACTATTTTACATAGATTTTCTTCAAGTATTTCTAAACTTAGCTAAAGTATTGCTTAATTTTACATGAAGTCATGCTATGATATATTTTATTTTAGATGACTAATAGGCTACTTAGCTGCATCTATTAAGTTCTAACCATTTATGAAATTCTAAATTGTATTCTTTCTTGAAGTATTTCCAAGTGACAGCTGTGGACATTGAGATTCAGAAGTAGTTTGAATCCAAGTTGGACTTGCTTCCTGATCAGATCATTGCATCTAAACCATAGGACAGAAAGGCAGAGAAAGCTGTGGATGGTCCAAGAGTTTCCTAGGTAAAACAGTATGGGCCTTGTGTCTTTCTCTGCATGGGTTTTTTTTTTCAATCTTCCACTTAAGCGGTTTATGACAGTAGAGTTCTTGAGCTTCTTAGACTCAGTGTAGAATTCCCTAACTGAAAACAATTACTTCATCTGTTCTGTTTGAGATAGCAAAGGCAAACCTAAATGTACAAGCAGATTGTAGTGCTTGATACTCTATCTTAGATGAATTATGCTATTCTGAGACAGAAAACTATACTCTGTGTATGTGAGTCCTAATTTGACTGTACAGTTGGTTTCACCACTAAGGTACCTGCTTTTTAGAATTGTTGTGATAGTTCATCTGGGCACTGAGTAGAATCTTGTACAGTTAACAGGTATTGTAACTTATAGAGATGCTTGTTATTGATAGTGGTGTATATGTTATAGTAAGAAGCGGACTGTATTACTAAAGTTAAGAAAAACGCTCAGTATGCTTCATGCCCGTTCATGCCCATTATGGCTTGTGTGATGAATGGAATTTGGTATATAAATTGTATAATGCTAGTTCTTTTTTATCTGTTTTTATTAAAAAAGCATGAAGTTTTGAGACTGACTGCATCAGGAATAGCCGTAAGAAGCATCTTTGTCAAACTTTGCAATTTTTTGATCTTTGTTGGATATAGAGATTCTCCCCTCCCTCCACAAAGAATGAAATGAAAATATTTTCTTTTAAAACTGTAAGGTTTACAAGATAGCAAGGAACTAAAATGTACCTCAAGACAAAGATTTTATTGTATTGAAGATAAACTCTCTGTAATTGGACTTCTTGTGAGGTATTTTTCACTCTGCCCAAGCTTATATTTCACTCACAAGACAGGAAATACAGCTCTGTTGATTAAATTTTTTTTAGCTATAAATAACTTACTGTTTTCAAAGACTGTCTAGATCTGTGCATCTGAAATGAAATTATTTAATTTAAAAATTAAATTAAATCTTAGTTTACCTGGAATGTTAAGGTGATTATTTATAGATATCTGTAGTGATTTTGCAGATGCAAATGGTGTTTTTAAGGGGAAAGGGTGTTAAAAGAGAAGCTCTGGCACCTGTGTTTGGTCTAAATTGTTTTATTTCCTGTTCTTTGTTGCTCTTGTTCCTTCCATCCTGTGAGCAGTAATGTATATGTTTGCTTTCCATCAGCTTGCTCTTTTGTTAACATTATAATAGAGATGAAATAATAAAATGTATTCAGAAACTGCATGGGAGGAAGAATAGCATCAGTATGTTTTTTTTTTTTTTTGCATTTATTATGTATAATTATCTTTAGTCTCTAAGAAATAGTGGGCAGCCTGCTATGTTGCTACGTTGGAAAAAAAGTAGGTATCTGATAGCATATTCCTGTGCTAAGCCATGCGATGAATTCTGGTTTGGTTGTCACAGTGGCCGGAGGTTGTTTTCTGAAGCCCTGATGAATCCTGGCAGTTGCTTATCCTCAGGAAGAGGTGCTGTGTGTAGGAATGCTGAGTCTAGCCAAGAAATAAATAACATTAAAACTGTCTCACTTTTCCTGTTAGTCCGGTATTGTCTGACAAGGCAATAGGAGATCCTTAAACAGACACTTTCCTACATTTACTTCTCTCCCCACCTACCTGGTTTCCAAAGATCTTGTGTTGGGAATATTAGAAAATACATACTTTTAGTTTTTTTAGTGTCCATTTAAGAACTTATTATCCAGGAGTTTGTTTAACCCCCTTTTAAGTCCATGGATGTCCTCTGCCTTTGCAGCCTCCTGTGACAGCAAGTTCCAGAAGTTTGTAATCTGCAGAGTAACCAAGTACTTTCTCTTATCTTTTTAAATAGCATCAGTCATTTGCTTCATTTGCACTAAGTTGCCCTTCTTTATGCCTTTCTCTGTATATCCTTCTTCAGTGGGAAGATCAGATTGCAGAACTTAAGTCATGAGTACATTCAGGTTGTATATAGTGGCAAAAAGATGCCCCCTTTCTAGTTCTCAATATCTTTTCTAATAATAACCTGCATTTTCTTGACTTTTTTGGCTGCTACTGCACACTGAGCCTATGACTTTTAGAGAACTGTGAATGATAACTCCAGTATCTGGGCAGGAATGGTTAAATTATTGCTGGACAGAATTACCTGAAATTTATCAATGCAAAAGCTTACTTAACACTTTTTTGCCTGGTTGGTTAGCTTTGTGAAGCCCTTTGGGAGTTCCCCTCCATCTGCACAACACTTCTGCACAGAGTTTAGTGTCATCTGAAGAGCTGGAGATTGTAGTCTTCACTCACATTTGCAGCTAATTGGAAGATGCTGAATAACACCAGTTCCAGCACTGATTGCAAGGCCTCTGATGCTGTCTCTTCTCCATCTTAAAAAAGCATCTGTTAAGCTTTGCGCTTTGTTTCCTTACTCTTTATGATGGACTTGCTCTGGCTAGAGATGGAAATGAGACTCCCCAGTCTGAACTTCCCAGAATCTCCTCCACAGGAGCCTGTCAGCCCCTGAAGCAGAGGTTCTCTGAAATGCAGGGGTTCACACCTTAGCTAACAGTTCTGCAATTTCACATTTAAGTTTTTTCAGAATTTATGTGAATGCTGTTCTGTCCCAGCAATTCATCAGCATCTAACGTCCTTGTTTGTTCTAGTATTTCCTGAATCTCTTCCAGATCCACTGGTCCATCCACTACAAACTGTGCAATGGAAATGGAAATCTACCCATCAATTTTGGGAGTAAAAACTGATGTGAGAAATTCACTGAACTTCTCTGCTACATGTTTATCATCCCTGTCTGCCCCTTTTGCTCCTTTGTTAGTGAACAGTTCCATTGCTTTGCTAACTGGCTTCTTGGTGTTGATGTATTTAAAGAATTGTTTGCATCCTCTGCCAGCATGTTTTAGATTGTTTTTTCAGCCCTTTTAATTTCCTGTTTATGTTTTACTTGCCATGTTTTATGGGCTTCTCTGTTTGCCCCTAGGCAAGCTATCCATTTTTTAACAGCTAATCTCTGTCCAACAGTACCTCCTAACTCTCCATTAGGTCTCCTGCTTTTGAACTGCTTTTACAGAATTTTTTACTTGCCACATCCCTACTGTTGAACCTTAATATTTGCTTATTTTTTTATTTTTATTTTATTTTATTTTTTGAGGATGACCGTTAGCATTAGTGCCATTCATCACATTACCTAGCAGGCTACCTTTGTAGCTTTCTCTGGTTTAAGCTGTACTCTATACTTAGAAGTGTGTCTTCCACTGGAGAATTGTATGTAGGCCTCATATAATGACTGATACTATACTGTTGCTTTCATTTCCAAGTAGGCCAAGGCTGCTGGGGTATTTCTGGGGTGTCCTCGTGTGTTAATATATCACAGTTATGGATAGCCATTAATTAAAAATAAAATTAAAATCAGTCTGTGTGGAAGCCATTAATTAAAATTTGAGAGACACAAGCTCTGTGTGAGGCTGTTTTGGGGGGGTAATGCTGCTATGTAATCTCTTTTGTTTACAGTATATGCAGTGATCATTAAAACTTCACACTTAAGTGTATTCTACCCCAGGGTTTCATGAAATTAAACCTCCTTGGACTTGGAACATCCATAAAAAGGGTATCCTTGCTCTTCCAGTTTTGCAGAACAAGTATATAACCTGAAGGAGGATACCTTAAAATTATGTGAAAAGTCTCTGTGGAACATGTTTAGAAGAGCTAAAGTTTCTTTATATTAATTTCTATGCAGTTACTGTACTGCCTACAGCTGAAGGATCCATACAGAAATGTTTTTTTTCTTCAGATACACTTAGAAGAGTTGCTTGCTCAGATTCTGTCCAATGTTGAAAGAAGATACACTAAACAAATTATAGATGATTAATACTGCTTAGATGCTTGAAATTAATATTGTCTAAGAGCACCCAGATAGCCAAAAAAGCTATTATTATGCTCTCTTTGTACTGTATCAGTGAAGTTGTGTATTGCTTTTAAGAAGAACATGGGAAAGAGGTTTTCTGGGCTATATCCTGTCCCTGCTATCACAATCACCTTGCATCTTACTAAATCACCTTACCTAAATCTTCCGATCCTCCAATCTTCCTTCACATCTAGCTATGGGTCTGTGCTTTGTTGAAGGTCTTGGATTCGAGCCTGTGTGGACCAGAAGGCTGTTGGAAATGTACATGCTTCTCTCTGTGCGAACCTGTGGTGGTGAAATGAATAGATGACTTTGTTGATGAGTTGCAGGAATCTACCATCATATGAGCAGCTAAATAATGAAGTGGAGTTGTATACTTTATAAGTTACTGCAAAAAATGAAAGTAAAATTGTCCAGAGCAATGTTTTCATCAAAGCTGACTGGAATAACATCTGTGGTGAAACCCTGTATCTCATCATTTCATTATAATATGTGGAAGGGAAATGATGTCAAATGAAACAGTCCTCTATCATAAAGAGGAACTGGACTTCACAACACAGTGTTTTTTTTTGTTTTTTTTTTGTAGTCTTGTTTCTTTTTAATAAGTTATCATTAATGTTTTCTCATCAGATAAATTCCTAGTGGCTGTTAGGGTCTTTTGAGATCGTTGGGGAACTGCTTGCCAGCTTGATGCCAGGCTTCAGAAGGATTTTGCTTGTTATCTAGTGTGTGTATTTGTATTTTATTTTCATAGAATCATAGAATGCCTAAGGTTGGAAGGGACCTCTAGAGGTCATCTAGTCCAACCGCCCTGCACACGCAGGGCCACCTAGAGCA
>JAWLRI010001089.1:684227-715166 GCA_034781795.1 Crypturellus tataupa
CTCCCTCGACCTGCTGGAGACGCTCCTCTTAATGCACCCCAGGATGCCATTGGCCTTCTTGGCCACGAGGGCACACTTTTTTTTATCTTACATTTTATCTTACTTTTTGATTTTCTTATTAAATTTTACAATCATACTGGTAAGCTTGTATGGCCAATCTGTCCAGACTTGGCCAAATATCAGTTGTCTGATATGCAGTTGTTAATAATTTCAACAGCAAATCTTTTTTTTTTTCCTAAGTGTAAAAAACATCCCTTAATGTGAATTTCTATTAGATAGATGTCTAATAGAATTTCTACTAGAGTTTTTCAAGTGCTGTGGTCAAACAACTAGTTCTTATTTTCATCACTTCATTTTAAATTTTTTGCAGAGGAGAAACATCAGAGCTGGACAGGACTTTGCTAAAGTCTGAGTAAAGGTAAGCAAGATGAATCTTCTGAGTCTGAATGCAAAGGTGCCTTATTTTAGTATCAGTTTACAAGTTCACTGAATAAAGCTTCTGAATGGATGCTTATATTACTCATAATCTGAATTTAGTCTAGGTTTGTCTTAATTTATTGTTGGGGAAGAGAAGTTACTTTTGAATGCAAGTGTACCCACAAGAACATTCCGGTTTTATTAGACCTTTAAAAGCTCTTCCTTCAGACTGTACGTTTTCATCCAGAATTTCAGGGATTCGTCAGAGAATTTGTTTTGTATTGAGAATGTGAATTGTCAATTTTCAAGCTTCATTCTCTGTGAATCTCTAATTTAAGACCTTGCTCTGGACTTACATCAACATTAGTTTTGTTGGCTTAATTGGATTAAATAAGTCAAAAATACATACTTTGGATTGGAATATAAAATATGTATCTTCCAAAAAAAAAAAGACTGAATCAATGTACAGGCTTTTTCAAAATGTAAATTTTGATATCTGTAGTTATTTCATCGTATTGTTTTTCTTTGCATGTTATGTCTAAAGAAGACCAAAAATAATCCAGATTTCTATAAATCTGACAATGAAGCTGCCACTAGCATTTATTGAAAGCTTGTACTTTGTACAATAATTGCCCATTTTTATTTATAGCCTGGTCTCCTTATCTCTTGTCCTTTCTGGAAGACATCTTATTTTTCATCTTCATATGAGAGAATGGGAATATGCTTTCTAGGAAAGCTTCTTTGCAAGACTTCCAGACTTACAGGAGACAGATTTCTGGAAATGAAAAGTGAGCTTATGAGAAAAAAAAAAATAAAAGCTTTGAACTGTTTGACAAATACTGAGTCTTAACTTGTAAGAACAAACTTGAGTTTGGGTTCAATGTCAGGACATACTGCAGTTATTTTGAACAGTTCTGCTTAGCTTTGTCACAGAACAAGGGCTGACTAATCCCTTTTGCATTATGAAGTTACGTAGTACAGCAGTAAATTGAATTGTGTTATGCCAGCTGCTGTGTGAATACTGAGAAAGATTTTGTCACTGCCCGCAAAGAGTTTTGCCTCAGATAATGAACTGCTGCTTACTTTTAGTGAGGTGATTTATATTATTTTATTTATCTATTTTATTAATGGAGAGCTGTACTGAAGTGATAAAAATGTATAGTTGTGATTCATTTGTTTACCATGGCTTCTGTTCTTTTTCTTTAATTTTCAGGAGCCTGTGTCATTTCATTAGTCTTGTAACATGCTCAATAACTTGTGTTGTTAAAATGCATCTGCCAGAGAAGCACCTACTTTTTATTTGAGGTGACCAAGATCCCATGCAAACCATTTTTTTCTAATTTGTTATTGTTTCTTATGCTTTAAAAGAAAACTCTATATCTGGATTTCTGCAGCTTCAGTTTGCATCCCAGAATTTTGGTATGACTTTGTCATATCATAAAGTGACATAACTTTACTACCTGGTACTACTAATTGGCATCTGAAAGCATTCCTGCTTCCTGTGATAAGAAATCTTTAAAAGTTCAGTTTAAAATGGCTATTAAGATTTCTGAACTGAACTTTTAAATTTTTTATATATATATATTTTTTTTTTCATCAATCCCCAAATAATTATCTTGGCACTTTTCATCTTCTCCAGATTCTTTCAATGCCCTTTTAGGGAATTATATGGATAACTCCATAGTCAAGCCAGAAGTCTTGTGACTTTCGATGGCTCATGTGTGAGAACACTTGCATTTGCTTCAATGAAGTGGGAGACATTTTCCATTGTGTATGTCAAATATACTGGAAAGTCTTACTGCACTTCAAAGCCCCCTGAAATGGTAAATTTAAACTCAAACATTGGAATAAAAATGCTAATGTTGGATGTTTTCTAAAGAAAAGGAAAACAAAGGAGAGGAAGAGGAGCTAAAACTAGGCCTTAGGGTTTGATCTTGACTGTGCCTTGTTACCACAGCCCTATCCTTTCCAGTTCATAAAGATGCTGGCAGCTATTGAACTCTGGTGTGATTAATGCATTGGAGGGATGCCTATAGATTGTGGTAATTATATTGTTTCCAGCTGGTTTCCTGGCAGGCTGATTGGCAATAGGATGTCATCTTTGCAATAGTAGTGGGGAGTAGCATGACTTTTTTTCTTTTTTCTTTCTTTTTTTATGGAGCTTGTCTGAGCAAATCAATACCAGTCATTGGGTGGGTCAGTCTGAAAAACAGTAGCCTTGTGGTTAACTGAATTCTGTAGATTTATTGGAGTCTATAGGGTAATACAGTGAAGGGATATATCCCATATCACTACCAGAGACTTAAAAGCCCTATAATACCTACCTCTCCTTCAGTCAACATGAAGCTCTGTCATTTGAAACTATCTGTTTTAAATTTAATTCAAGTATGTCTAGATAGACTGTTTCCCATGCAAACCATAGTGTGCATGCATTTGATGTGTTATAAGGAATTATATGAAAAATTATCTGTTTTTTCCTCTTAACCTGTCTTTGCATTTCTGTTTCACACTGCATCTACATAAATGCATGTTGCTACCTATGGACACGTTTGGTCTCCTAAACTGCTTTTCTCATCTACTGATCTTTTTTGATATCTTTGGTTAAAAAAACATCTGATGCATTGTGCTGACCTCTGGACCCAGTATGTTCCCCGTGGCTAGCACAGGGAGTGCTCTTTGGAAAAGAGATGCTCTAACTCTGAAACTATTATTGACTATTATTGTGCACACTTTTATATAACTTAGAAACACCATTATCTGATGGAATTTTAGGACTAGAAGAGTGGAAGATGATGAATGACTATAGAATGAAAAGCCCTGGCCACAGTTTCAAACTTTAATAATAGTTTTTGTTGCAAGGAGGCTCTGAGATTGTACTTGTGATGAGCCAGACCATGCTATAAATCTATAATAGAGAGAACTAGCTAGTAATGTTCTCTGAGGTTGAGATTTCTTACAGCAAATGTGGTTCTTATTGCAGTATCACTTCTCCTTCCAAGAGGACTGGCAGCTGGCTCTTCTACCGCTTGGCCCAGCAAAGCTGTCACTTAGTGTTTCTCCCTTAGTTATTAAAATAATTTTCCTCTAGCTCATGAAATGGAGTATTTCATTTAGGCACAGGTTTAATGGTGGGATAAAATTTGCTGTGGCCTCTCTTTAGGCAGCATACAGAGTGACAAGGAAGGTTTTAGCAATGACTCACTTATTTGTCTCACTTAAGTTCCATTTGTGTCCTATCCCTCATCCATTCTTCCGCTGAATCTTACCTGCATCTATACCTCAACCAATAGAAAGGCTATAGGAAAAAGAAATGATGAATATGAAACACAAAGGAAGAAAGCTGACCTCTTTTGCCAAGGTTCCAAACCAACTTAATCCCTAATGCAATTCCAGGGATTGCACAGATCTGCCTCCGTGTTCGCATGCGGTAATCAGTGGCAACTGCCTGCATAATCTCAATGGAAAGGAAGACTAGAATGAACCTGGCCTCTAGAGAAAATATACATAAATATCATTGGCTGGAGTTTTCTGTAGGAGAAGAACTGACTCAGTAGTGGATTCACTGCTGTAGTTGTTTGGGAGGAAAGTGTAGCATCTTGGTTTAACCTAAGCCAAGAAAATCCGAAATAAAGTTTTAAATCCCAAGCTTAATTCCTAAAACTATCGGCAGGGAGGGGGAAAAGGGAAATGTATTCAGTGGTATGAGGCTAAAGGCAAATTGCCCATTTCTGCCCTCAGAAGTGTAAGCACAACTTTCAGTAATTTCAGAGGGAACTACATGACATAATGAGAGGGTAGTGTAGGCAGAAGTAACTAGCTCTGTTAGTATCTTTGCAAGGAATGAAACCCAGTTGTCCTGGAGGACCTGTTCAGCCCTCTTCCCAATATCTGTGTCGTACAGCCTCTTTCACAATTCTGATCTTAAGGTGTAGTTAGGCTTCTTTCATTAGTGGGAGGCAGTTTCTTTACCTTACTTGGAAGCATTCTTCTGATTTTCAACCTCAAAATGTGAATTGCTATTTTGTAGCTATGATTAGTCTGTTTCTTTGTTGGTTATCCCAACCCTTTGTTACTTGGAGTTACTTTATGGAAATGTTTTTGTTTGATTTTGCTTGATGTCTGTTAACAGTGCTAGCAAAAGTGGGGCTGATCCCATCTGAGAGATGTTTTTAGGGAGAAACAAACTGAATCAATAGGGTACAGACCTGTTTCTCTCCAAATGGAGAAGTACTTGCTGTGTTCCTTTGCCATCTATGCAAGAAGAGATTGAAGGAGTTATCAGTGGCCTAATGCATAGGGCCCTGGAAATACCTTCATACTACCAGGTCGATGGTGGGTTATGGCAAGAAAACAAATTGGAATTGTATTTGCTACTTCTGTGTTGTACTTCTAACTCTTAAGCCCCTGAAAATCAGCAGTGTGTTTATAGACTTTGAAAGACAACAGTCTGTAGAGTGGTAGCTCCCAGAGATGAATTATGAAGAATATTTAATCTAGGAATATGAGTGATAGAAGAAAACAAAACAAAATAACCCTTTTATTTTGTATCAAGTTTGGCAGTTTTGGAAAATAGTAAATTTCCTTGTTAGTGCACTAGGGATGAGCACTGAGTACGAAACTGGAATGTCTGTATAGTTTGATCTCTAACTTTGAATTTGTGTAGACAGCATTTTTCAGAAGTACCTATGTCCTTCTGAACATCAGTGGAAATCTGTTTTTTTTTTTTCCCCTCAAATCTCAAATTTTTTCTCAGCAAATCAAAATAAGCTGTGTAATGAACAGAGAGATTTTTACATAAAATACATTATCACAATTGGTCATAATTTACATCTCATAATAGCTACTGGGCGGTAAATTATGATAGGAGTAAAGGAAATACAAATTTCAAATAACTACAACAAAAGTAACTAAACACCAGTGAGTACTGCTTGTAAGTTGTACTGTTCCTGTCTCCACTGGACACCTTGCTTGATGAAAGTGCATAAATAATAAATTAAAAAAAAGGGGTGGGGGAGAGGAGACTGTTTAAGTTGTAAGCTTTCTGTCAATTTCACCTTTTCTTAAAGCGTACATCCGGTTAGAAAGCATACAGGGATTTTAATGAGTTTTGTCATGAAGCTCATTTGGATAATTAATCACAATAGCCTTGCTATTTATATTTGTTCTCCTTGTGATCTCTCATAGCTATAACATGGCCTGGGCTGCTGTGTCATGCCTCTTTCTCCTTCTCGTGCAAACTGATAAGACACTCCTGCCCCCCAGTATTACCAGACAGTCTGGTACAAGAGAGAAGGATCTCTTGTAATCTTTCTTTAAACTGTAGTAATGGGCAGTATTAAAAACAAACAAACAAACAAATAAGAAACAAAAAAAGCCCTCCAAAAGTTAAGTAGTGATGTTTGGCTCATACCCAGTTAGGTGAAGGATGAGGATCATAGCATGTGTTTCATTAACTGGTACAGAGGCTATAGTATTCACTTAAGCAGTAAAAGCGCTACTATGGTTGCTATGTATACATCGGTGCAGTGAGAGAAAACTCAGATTTACCCTCTTTCATTTGCATAATGGCACCCTGAAGCCTCGCAGCTCTCCTGTTTTCCATTCTCCCAAAAAGTATTCTGATATTTGGAGATTTTGTAAACACAGTTTTTGGGATTCCATGTGCATCTGGAACTGATAAACTGTTGGTATTACAGAGATGTAACCCTTGATACCTCCAAATTCTCCAGAGAGAACTTACAGGCACATCTGATGTAGATACATGCAGATTCCTAGGAGCTGAAAGCAAAATGAAATGTTTGCTGCTGAATGGGTGGATATTTCATTGAAACTTATGTCATGAGGGGAAAAAAGGGGGGAGGTAAAAAATAATATCGTCTACTTGGCAATAAATACAGCCACACTTCTGCACTAGGAACGGAAGAGATGTGGAAAAAAACCCCAAACTTTTCAGGCAGCATTAGTGGGAGAGATAATCTTTTGGAAGAGACACAGTAGAGCAGCAGGATAAAAAAAAAAAAAAAAAAAAAAAAAAAAAAAAAAAAAGAAAGGAAGGGTGAGGGGAGAGGACCCTGACAAAATGTTAGATTAGTTGAGGTTCAATGAATGGCTTTGTTGAAAACTCAAGAGGAGAATTTAAATAGAGAAAGCCTGATAAGGTGCAGGGCATCACAGATCAGTTTCCATAGTGACATTGTTAATCAGAGGCTTAAACTCACAAATATTGCTACAACTGAATTCTGGAAAAGATACTAGTCTTCTTTTGTGGATATTGGCTGTTTTTTGCTAATGTAATGCTTAATTAAATAGATTTGGGTAGAGATGTGTATGGGAGAACAGGTGGTTAGACAGATAATTAGCTTGAGATACTACTTCCTTCTAGCTCCTGTTTTTTTGCATCTTTGTACTATCTCCACCCTTTTTTACTTTGACTGTTGGCATTATTGAAGCCAGCTAACCAAAAATTGTCTGTATTTACTCTCATTTGATAGGAAGATGCAATTAAACCCTTTATTTAAAAGTGGGCTTAGTGTGAGTATGGCCCAGCCAATACCCTTTCTATTTGATGCTACCTACCTTCCTAGTTATCCTGTATCCACCAGGAAATGCGTTCAACATCACCTTATTTTCATATGTGATTCATTTTCCCTTTGAAGAACAAGGTCAGGCTCTAGCAGGCCCTGGTTAGAAAAAAAACTGATTCATGTTTAGAAATATTGTTGTGTTAATTTTCCTTTCTTTTTCCTTCTGCAAATTACTTTTCTGGAGGTTTTCTTAGTAAAATACACTCTGAAAATAAGCATGAGCTTCTGAGTTACAGCTGTACTATCCAAATTAAGAAGCAGACTAGTCATGTCTGTCTAAATTATGATCTTTTTTTTAAAAAAAGCAGTTCTTGGATTCTCTTGAATTTTTGGGGACCAACTGAATAAGCAACCACGTAAGGACTTGCTATAGTCATGGGGGGAACAATTGGGTGAAAAAACATTCTGCTTCTTTAGAAGACTGATTTCAGTGCTATGAAGGACTAGGACAATATGGAAGTACCAGTCTTTAAGAATGTTTAGACCACTCTCATTCAGAGCTGATCCATTCCATACTTTGATTGAATCAACTGGTGCCTAACGTTGTCATGACTCTTCTTATCACAGTGTCTGAGACCATACAAAGTCATTAGAGTTGCACTCAATCTGGATCTGATCATGAGTCTAAAATCATTAAGGAAATCAAGCAATTGGAAGTGGAAACATTATTTACTCACTGAGTCTACTGAGTGAGGGAAAATTACATAGGAAAGAGTTTTGGCTTCAGTGAGGTAAATGGATTTTTTTTTTCTAAATTGATTAGTTGGTCCCAAACTTCACCTATCAAATAACTTGAATGTGTATTGCAAAGCATTAATTTTCTGCATCATGATTAAACAGAAGACATGTATGTATAAAGATGTACTCCCAAGTATGGTGTTCAGAAGCAGAGGGAATAAAAACAATTGTGAAAGTGCAGTGTCTTGCCATGAACATGCTAGCTTATATAGAGTGTTCTACTTAGGCTATGTCTTTCTTTTGCTTACAGAAACAGTTCTGTACAAATGTCCTGTAAAGGCGTAAATCTCAGTATCTAATATTGTGATGATTTAAAATAGATGAAATCAGAAAATAGTGTGTGTCCCGTGTTTTTTCCTTAATCCATATCCATTCAAGTGGCAAAAGAATAGATACTGCTCATTAAATTCTTCTTCTGTCTTGCCCTTCTCCCCACAAGGAAAAATATTGCTGAGAAGTTTCTGATTTCTGTTTTTGAGGGGAATCAGTCATGGAGGGAAGTTACTCTCCCTCAAACAGCGTGGAAGCTAAATGTCAATTTTAACTAAACTTCCCTTTCAATGAAGGGTGCTATTTTATACTATGCTATTGTGTATAATCTTAAATTCTTTAAGGGAAAATTTATTCTTCAGCTCAGTTCTTCACTTTCCAAACAGATTTCAGTGTTGTGAGTCTTCTCTGAGCTTACCTCATTCCCTTTTTAAGGGTGGGAAAATGTCAAAGATTTAATATATAGTCTTGCTACTGAACTGTTTTATCTCAGTACAGCAGGGAATTGCCTTAGATGGGAAAAGTTTTATCAGTATAGATTATATATCTTTTTAAAATATAAAGGATGATAATAGGATCGGAAATGGAAGCTGTGGGAAATACTGTTCCCAGTATTGTTCATTTATCTTCATCATCTATGTAGATGTTGTGAAAAAATGCACCTCTAAATTGGGGTGAGGCAGAGGTTGATGCACTGAATGGTAGAGCTTCAGTCTAGAGGGACCCTGAGAAACTTGAGAATTAAGCCAATCCTGCCTTGTGATGTTTAACAGGGAGTGCAAAGCTCCTTGGTAGAGTGGGGAAATTTATCACACCTCTCTGCTTGGCACAGGGAAGGATACACTGGAATATCACACCCAGATATGTGAACTCTTGGTTCACAAGGGAACAAGAAAATGGAGAGGGTCCAGTTGGTCTGGAAAAATAAGGGCAGTGACCATGAGTTGCAACTTGGTCATTTCCAATGGAATTCAGAATAGTGCAGTGCTGGAACAGGTTACTCAGTAAGGTTTTTTCATCTTTGTGGGTGTATGCAAGGCTTGTTTAGACAAAGCCACAACTGATCTCATCTAGTGTTTATGCTACTTCTGCTTTAAGTAGCATGTTGTTTGAGAGACCTCTAGAGGTCCATGCCACCCAACATTGCTATGATTCCAGGTTGTTATTAGTTTCTTATTTTTCTTTTGATCAACTGCATGCCCAGCATCCCTGGATAGGATCAAGAATTATTATACCATGACCCCAAACCAGTGAACTTTCCATCTCTTAGGGTCCTTTTATAGGGGACAGCTCATCCTACGTTAGCTCATACCAAACTCTCTCTGTCACTCTGATTTTGAACTTCTCTGGATCTCGACTAAGTGATAAACTTACTTGATACAGTGTTCTTTCCTTTGGCACGTCCTTTTGCTAGAATTTGTTTTTTAGAAGGGGTGTGACAGCATTTGAACTTTTTGCTCAATTTGTAAAGCTTCCGCAGCAACTTTTTTTTTAATAACATGGTTATTTCCCTGTGAAAATAAAAGGAGCATTGTGTTTTTAACTGGAATCAAGAGTAGTAGAATTCAGGTTAGCTCTTGCTAGAGCTATCAATAGTACTTTTGTTAATGTCCGCCTGGTTCATGTGCAGGCAAGTAAGATTTGTCTTTATTGAGGTAAATACAGACTGAACCATACACTACATTTCTAATCTGTTATGGAAGTCTGTCACGAAATGGGTAATGCCAGAAAGGATCCATATGAACATTTAGGTTAGTTTCCTGCATAGTCAGAGTCACAGAATTGATCGTTTCTCTCAATAGACTTATTGTCCCAAACTCCGCAGCTGAGGTTTGCATGTGTTCTTTGCTACCTACCTTAAATGCTGGCAAGATCTTGATAATGTAGCTCTGTGTGTGCATTGCCTGAGCCCAGTCAGTACGGTTCAGTGCAGGTGCATTGGCTGTCTTTTGGATACCAGAGAAATAAAGTGGGATGCTGGACATGGCAAGCACATTTGGTTATGTCTGTTCTGAAAGTTGATCACTTCTTCTATAAGAACAGAATGTCTTTTACTGAGCAATAATACCTTAATAGTTTCAAGCTAGTTACACCAAATACAAATATTGTCTTGTTTGGAATTTCCTTGAGGTAGCAGGTCAGCAGAGACTCAAGTCCAGAGGTAACTTTGATTCTCCTCACTGTGATGTGTGGGCTGTCTTTACCTCTTGGGATGTGCTGTTGTCACGTTGGCAGTCCCAGTGGTGTCAGAACCTTTTGTTCATCTTGTAAAACACATTAGTAAATACAGCAGCTGGGCTAAGGAGATGCCACTGTCATTTTATGAGCAGAGAAATGAGAAACTCAGTCTTTGAAAGATTAAATGCTTTGCCGAAAGACACTGTAGTTGCCCCTCCTCACACAAATTGCCAACCAAACTGCTTGTGTCCTTTGAATTGAGGGCATTACTGCCAAACCATGCTTCTAATCTTTTCTAAATGTCTAGTGAGTAAGGTGAAAAGGTAAATACTGTTGAGCTGGCAGAGTCTTTCCTTGTGCTGTGGAAGGATGTGTATGTACATACATACATACATACATATATACATAATTTATCCCTGGAATAGCAGTACGATTTTGCCCTCTGAAAACCTTTAGAAATAGTTTTCTTTTGCTGCAAAGACAAGCAGGATTTGATACCTTTGAATTTGGATATCTTTGCTTCTTTCTGAAGCTAGTGTTATGTGCATAGAACCTGGAGAGTCTCATTGGGTGATAGAGAGCAATACTTTTCAAGTACCTTTGGAAGTATGTAGAGAATAATTGTCTCTTTCTTAAAAGAGAATTGATATTGATCAAACTATGCCAGTTAGCACTGAAGAACTAGTAAATTAAGATCTTCCTTAGGCTTCTAAAAAGTCTACATTGAATTTGCTTGTTCTGGATGTGTAAAATGAGAAAATGACTTACAAATGATGCTGTGAGGAGAAAGTCATTAAATACAATGAATAATTTTGCAAAGGAAGTGTCCCACTGTGAAATCTGACACCAGTGTTTTTTTCTTTCTTGGCAGGTTGGGAGAGAGGAGGGAGGGGGAGTGTATTTATGCTCTCCCCTTTCCATTTCTACGTGATGTGGAAAATGTTGATGCCAAAAAATAGCTAGATGAAATACTGATAAATGTGGGAATCACTTATTTAGAGCAGAGGCAAATTGGAAGGCAGCTGTTTTTCATCTCTTCTGTTGACTTGGGAGGTGGGGAGGGGTTGTTGAAGAATTGAGCCTGATTTATGTCACCTTATCATGCTCTTCAAGAAGGGAAAAGCAAGAGTGCTGAGAGTGAGAAGCAAGCACACAGCATTTCTTCAAACTTCTGTTCATTATAAATTGTCTCCTAAGAAACAGAGGGAATATTTTTTACAGTTCTTTGTCCCTGCTTTATGTCAAATGTCATAAATGCTAGGGATAATACAAAACGAATTCATATTATGCTTTAATTCACAATATACTTTATTCCCAGAACAACTTTGAACTTGGTCATAGAGGTGCTATAGTACTGAATACAACGGGGATTTGTGGACCCCTCTCATTATGTTAATGGAGAATGTAGTTCAAATTCTCACGTAAAACAAGTGAACTTGGCATTGGTGTAGATGCTTCATCCAAATGTTTGCTTGGGGGCTGCAAAAGACAAAGTTAGGAACTGGAGAACAGGATAGAACAGGAATACTTCTGGCATTGTTGAAACTCATGCCTACAGTCTGACTTCAACTCAGAAAGACATGATAGAACTAAGAAGGATTAAGAAATAAGCACAAAAAAAAACAAACAAAAAATCCCAAAAAAGCAAAAACCAGAAAATCCTAAAAGGTATGGAATGATGGAATAACATCCACAAGATGAGAATATGGCTAGCACTCTTCAACCTGGAAAATCCTATTTATTTGGAGGGTGGCAGTGTCATAAAGCCAGAAAAAATGGTATGGAGGGTGTAACAGGGTAAAGAGAGTGGAATCATTCATGTCTTCTCTTAAATAAAGGGAAAATTCAATAAAATATAGGCAACAAGTTTAAAACATTT
This sequence comes from Crypturellus tataupa, assembly GCA_034781795.1. Lineage (NCBI taxonomy): Eukaryota > Metazoa > Chordata > Aves > Tinamiformes > Tinamidae > Crypturellus > Crypturellus tataupa. The sequence goes on from JAWLRI010001089.1 coordinate 696,294, forward strand.
TTGTTTTGTTTTAATTTATTTTAATACAAAACAAGTGTAATTGACTGTGGAACTCACTTTAATAAAATGCCATGAAGGTGAAAAGTATAAATAGGTTCAGGTTAAATTTTCAGAGAGGTTAAACTTGGGGACTATAGAACATGATGGTCTGGCTTCTCGAGTCCATAAACAGCTGATTGCCAGAAGCCAGGAGCAACGTGTGTTTGGGAAAGATCTGCTGTAAACTCCCTCTGGCTTTATATGCTCTTTCTCAAGGTATGTGCTACTGATAGTCACTGGAGATAGGATATATGTAAGAATGAGACATTGGTGCTTTTTATGTGTTTTTTTTTTTTTCCAACATCTCTATCTGTCTGATTCAGTTTTCAGATGTTAAACTGTGGTGACTCTCCACTTAATGATCAAACCACCTCTTTGTACTTCCCTGCTCCTCTCATCAGACATCAAGATGTACAGTAGCTCTGTCTGCCACAGCTTCATCCAGGAACTTTTTTACTCATTTTTTTCCTGCTCAGTGGGATTCTATGAGTTTCATCAGAGTTTATGTTTCATATGGTACTGATCCCCATTCTGCAGTGTCTCTTCAAGCATCACTTATTTAGTCACTTCAGCTTTACCTATCATTTAAATTGTCTTGGAAACCTTTTCCAGTATATCAACTTCTGTTTACTAAGTAGCTTAGTTATTGCTTTCCTACCTGAGACCCATGCTGCTTTCCATCTCCTAGCCTTTCTGTTATCCACTTTTGGCTTTAACTATTTCTCCCTCCAAATAGTGGGTGCTAGGAAGTTCCTGTTTTTGTCATGGAAAGAATGGAAGAAATGTGGGGTTCTCTTTCATGTTGGCTGTGAATTTCTGAAGAAAACTTTACTGTAACCTATTTTTTTCTGTAAATATCCTTTGACAAGTGACAGACAGTTGGGTTTTACGTGTGCAAAATACACTTGGGATTTTGTTATCCTGGATTTTGCTCGTTTAATCCTGTAAGTGCCATGAGTGAATTCCAGGTCAATATCAGTGTAATATTAGTGGTTTGAACTGGTGTAGTGAAGCTCCAGGGGCACACTGGTTCATTAATCTCTGCAGTGGAGTGCTCCAAGTGTGTATATTTTTGCTGGTCTCACAGAGGCTGGGAGTGGGAACTTGGGAGTTTCCCACTACAATCAATAGGAAATGGGCAAGTACTTAGCAAAGAGAATTGCTTTCCTTTTTGGTACCTGGCCCACTGCCTACTTTTGTGATTTGTGCAATATTCCATCTTTCACACTTCTCCAGGGCTGCTGAGGTGATTGCTTTCTTCCCTGGCCATGCATATTGAAACACAGTCTGCATACAGTGCAAATGTATGCACCTATAGACATGCTATCTCCAGGGAAGTGGGGAGATTTTCTTCCTAAGAAGGATGTCTTGTTGAAAGATGCTTTCCTGATGGAAGGCAAAGAACTGTGGCTTAAACACAAGACTGGTAAACAAACGAAACATGCTGCTTTAAGAAGTACTAAAGGCTTGGGGTCTAGGTAGATACCACGGTTACACTTGCTCCTTTTTTTCTGTGCTTTCATGTTCCCAGACGAACACTCCAAGTCTCTTAGTTGTGAAGAAACGTTTTAAAATATGACCAGGGTGTAACTGCTGCAGCTATAGCCACCTGAGCTGGCAGAGAACCTGAAACAATAATCCTGGAGATGTGAATTCCTCTCATTCAATGAATGGCTAAATCAAATGGCATTGACACAGCTTTAAAGGTGAACATTAACTGTTTCATTGTGCATCAAAGCAGCTAGAAAAAGGTCAGGCTGCGTGATGAAAGTGAGTAGCGTTATGTTAGTCTTTTAACAACACAGAGTGGGCTGGAAAATGTGAATGTGAAGCACAGGTCAGCTCAATTAAAGAAAATCTAGCAATAGATGGGCAGCAGTAAACAATGGAAAATATGAAGTAAACAAGCAGAAAGGAAAAATAGACTTTCCGTCATAACATTTCAGCTGGAGTTAGTCATACTTTTTCCTGCTGGATATCTCATGTTCTCTGAATTCTTTGACAGTCCTTGCATGTTTAAGTACTTGCTAGCTTTAGCTAGTAGGTTTAGTAGGTTTAGTAAGGTTTAAGTGCTTGCTAGCTTTAGAGGTAGGACCTGCTGCAAGTAGGCACCTAGTGTGCTTCCTCCTGATGAAGAGAAGCTTCTGGGAAAGGGAAGACCATTCTGTATTTTGTTTCTGACAGAAGTTAAACATACATTTATCTCTTTATAGATAAAAAGAGGCTTAGTCAGGCAGAGAGATTGCCATTCGTTTGCAATCTGACTCATAAGGAATTGATGTGCCCTTTAAAAAAGACTGTGTGCTAATTGACTGTATAAGCTTTTTACTTTAAGGCAGCATGAGCTGCTCAATTACCACCTTGAGAGGTTGATACACATCTAAAATGCATCATCTTTCTCCACGTCAAAAGACTCAGTTGCTCTTAATTGCTGATTGTTATTAATAATTTCAAGTTGCTGTGTGGTTAGAAGACTTCGGTGTCATAGTATAGGGAAAGGACTGATAGTCTGAAAGTATGTTAGTCCAAAATTAAGTTGAGTGCTATGAAAGTAGGAAAATACAACAGCAAAGCTTTCAAAGATACTTGGGAATAAGAATTATTGAATTAATACAGAAGTTAATTCTGCATAGGTGAGACCCTGGCGACATTTAGTCCCTGGCAACATTATAAGGCTTAATAGTTAAAATAATATACCAAAGTCTCTTAGACTGTGCCCTCCTCTTACAAAAACTTCTTGTCAGCAGATTCTCAGTGTCCAAATTTGGACATTAATGACATAGATCTTTGCCAAGACTCCTGGAAAGGCAAATAACAGATTGAGTCCAGAATCCATATGGTGAACAGAATGATCTTCATTCACATAACTGGGGCTCTACTGGACCCACAGTTATCCCAGGAAGTTTGAATCATTGATACCGCCCTGGATGCCTAGCACTGAGCGCTGGCCCTCCAAAACTGTGCTGCACACTCCCACCCTGATCTAATGGGTCTGTTAACATGTGTCTACTTACTTTCTGTGTAGAAACTCTAAAGCAGTATGAAACTGGCAGTATGGTTTTCATCGCTGTATATAAAATAATGTCAGGGCCACCTTAAAATCTGCTTGCTTCTGTACTGTGCCTTGAGTCATTATTTTCCCTAACTCTATCACATGCAGTTTCCAAAGGAAGGGGCCAAATGTTGTGAAATTTATTGGAAAAGTTTAAAATATTTGACCTGTTCTATGTTCCACTTACTTAATCATTTTTTCTTTGATTATTTTAATTTGGTAAGTCCCTTCACAAGAGCCATTCTGTCCTTTCTATATTCTTCTGATTGATCCCTCGTTAATCCTTTTCCAGTTGACTGTTCTTGGGGACTTCTGACCTTGTTGCTGTAAAGACCTAGGCTGGTTCTATTCCATTACTTGTAAGTGCTGTAAACATTTTTGAGTGTGTTCAGTATTTCCCAAACTCTCCACACATTTTCCAGTGTCTGAATCTGCTGGCTGTCCAGTCCTTTAAGCTACTGTAGTGTCTTCTGCTGCCCTAATTGGTCCTCCTGTCTTTGCATTATTAAAACTGACAACCCCGTCTCAGAGATGGCTGTAGTCCAGGGCTGGGTGTGACAATTCACATATAAAACTACAATACCTGGAAAGCTGTTTGGGACAATAAGGGCATATAAATGTGTCAGATATTAATGCCAGGATTCCTGGAAATTTTACTGTCTCCCTAGTAAAATAGGTCCAGAGATTGGCTTTGTTTCCCTGTGGCTGAATTCAGCCAAGATCAGTCCTATCCAACTTCTTAAGTGACTTGAAAACACTGAAATGAATTGCTTTAAGCACTAATAAGTAATTTCTGTTACTAAGAAGGATGTATTCCCTGCCAGCATGGTACTGGTGCTGAAGTGGATTACATTAGCCTTTTGTTTGAAATCAATTGAGTTTACAACTGCACTTCAAAGTCTTTACAGCTTTAAAATAGAGCCAGCAGAAACTGTTTAACAAGTCAATGCTTCCCTGGGATTTGTATTGTTCTACCTTTCCTTGTGAGAGGGAAAGACTTCATTTTCCTGTACTTTCACTTCACCAGGGAAAAGCTCCAGAACAATAAGAAGCCCATTCAATTGTGCCTTGCCACTGGTTTGTTAGTTTGTACCTAGGTGCACATGTCTCTTTAGACAATAAATTGTAACCTCTCCAATATTTCAGAGTGTTCTCACTTCAAAGCTTGATTTACTGTGAGATAATGCTGTACTCTCTCATTTTTTTATTTTTCCAATACTTTTTGATTATGATGAAGAGTCCCTTAAATAATACGAGTTTATGGAAGTGTGGAGCCTTCAGATTTTGCACACTGTTTTCTTGTTTCTGTGGCACACAAGAGCACATTCTTTCAGTGACCCAGGGAAAACAAGAGCATTACTTTAAAGATGGATCTAACTCTACCATTTTAAATTCATAGTTTTTTAATCATTTCAAGTGTTCTACTGAAATAAGCAAACCAGAAATCCTTAGCTGAAGCATTCTTCTGAGGTGGGGGTAGCCATTTCCCATAAAGTAAGGGCTTCTCCTTAACTAGCACATAATGAAAAGAATTCTGTCAAGATAAGTAGGCAGGAGAGGAAGCAGAGTGGGTGGGTTAGTGCTGTTGTTTCACCAAATATTTCTTCGCTGAAACAGAGGGGAAGCAGAAGCAAACAACACAATCTCTTACTTTAACTAAAGGCTACCTCAGACTTGGCCTGCTTTTCACAGTTTCCTTGGTCTATGTTCAGGAGTGGAACTTCCTTCCTTCCAAGGGGCACTGACCCGGAATGAGGTGAAGAGAAACATCATCTCTGTGAAGATAAAGATCATAGCTATTTCCTTTTGAGGACTGATACAATCTAGTTTCTAGTCTGAGACAGAAGAGTAGGCACTGAGGTAGATCTAGAGTCTTCAAAAATAGAGAGTGCAGTTAAAGTCACTCTGAATTCTTTGCATTGAGCATGCTGCAGGATGAACTGTACGTATTTATGGATTTCCCCCAACTTTTCCCTTGAGGGAGGGTGAGAGATGTAGGCTCTTACTACAAAAAGACATTGGAAACACACCAAGGCCCTTCCCCAAGAAGTGAAGGAGGGCAGCTCGTAGCTGGGGTGTGCATCAAGCAGAGTCTGAAGCAATTGTGTCTCCATGTACCTGCAAACTCCTGGGTTCTGACTTCTGTAGTGTACTGAGACTGAGGCTGTTTTTGCACCTTCTTGCTTAGCAGGAAAGAACTTCACAGTACTCTGTATTTTTCTGTGAATTCCACCATCTGAAAAAAGGGAACAGCTTTGTTAAACCATTTTCCAAACACGTCCTCCTCCACCCCTTTTCATCCTATTAATGACTTGTCTTTCTTGAGGAACCCAGATCAAGAGAAACTGTCTGTCTGGTTATTCCCTGCTGTATCTCTGATACCTCAACCCAAAACTTCACCATACTGGACAAGTAGAAATAAAGTTAGAGCTGTTTGAAAATACAAAGTGCTAAAGCCTTGGTCTACTCACAGGAGTGTAATAAACCGGGGCTTTGTGCTTAGATGTTGGAAGAACATGACAATATTGCAAAATGGCTTTGAATGAACAATATGCAATATTTACAAATAGTTCTGTTTTTTTTTTTTTTTCCCCTGCGGGAGTGCTATTTGTATCCTAAAACAAGCTTTTCATTGTAAACACTGATTTTTCACTGAGCTGGTACAGAAGATGCATCAGAGCCTCATGTTGCCAAGCACTATGGCTTTTCAGAAGGAAGAAAAAGACTTAATGCTGTTTGTTCAATCCAGCCAGAGATCTACTGTTTATAATCTGAAGTATCATAAAATGTGTTTTCAATTACCTCATGCATATTTTTAAAGAATTAAATTTCCATCAAAGAATTTTGTGAGCTGTTTGATCTTACTGTGTCTGAAGAGCCCAGTCTGACTGCAGATAGCTTTGTCTGAACACATATTGCACAATTATAATAAATGTGCCCTTTTGAGGGTATGTGACTTTAAGAGAAATCAGTCAATTTATTAGTGAGAGATTAGTAGGAGAATGGTGAGGGGCTAATTTCCAGTGTTAGTTGTGTAAGCTCTGGGTGCACAAAGAGACTGTTTCCTTTGTACTATATGGCTGACCTAAGATGTTATTTTCTCACTGTGAATCTGGGTATAGTATTCCACTTCCAGGCATCTAAATGTGAGATGGAGCCTTACCCCACTGCAAGAACCTGGAACAACAGATGTAGAGGTTTTGTTGTTGCTTGTTTGTTGTCTTTGCTTTCACTGAAAAAAGACAGCTTGTGATACTGTTGTGCCAGGTGCTGTTCAAGCACACAGGTCCTTTGCATGGGGTCTCAATACACAAGCAAAAAGTGAGGAAAAAAAAAAGAAAGAAAAATGAAATGGTATGATAAATGAAATGAAATAGCCTCAGATGTTTGAGTTCTTATTTCATTGTTTGGTCTGCTAGATCATGCTTCCTTCCCAGGGTCAGGGTCTGAACAGGGTCTGATGAGAGAATTCAGATATCTGTTGCTCTTAGATGGAAACTACTTTTGCTAAAGTAGAAAAACAGGGGAAAATATTGACAGTTCACATTTTTTCTTGCTATGCTGGTACATAGCGAAACATTTAGACCTTTTGGAAATGTCAGATTTAATCTTAAGAGTGGTAATTAATCCAGTGAATTACCATCCTCATGTGTCTATTTTAGCTTTGGAACTGGCCTGGATATATCTATAGGACACTTCACTGCCCTGATCAGCTTTATATAAGAGATAAGAATTAATTTCCATTATTGTTAAAGGAGCTTCTTTCAACAACACAGATGTTTAGAAGCAATTCTACTACAGTCAAGTATGTATTATTAAGGATTTCATGTCATTTTCATGTCATTTTTTATTGCCAAGGAATCCTAGTACAAAAGCAGATTTTCTTAAGCACTTTACCTTTTTCCGCAGTACTTATTACCAACCTAACATCCAAATCTTATAGTTTGCTTAATCTGAAGATTGGATAGCTGTTCATACTTCTGCCTCTGTGTAGCAATTTGCAATCTTCTTCCAGAAATTTAATTTTATCTGCATTTAATTAACTAATGTAAATGCATACTGCACCAAATTAAAATTAAGTTAGAAATATTTGATTACATGTGTTTGTGTGGTAGTATTTTAATCACCATCTCTTGCTGACTTTGTAGTTAGTTACTTAGGAAATGCCTGCAATGTCACAAATAAATGTCAGCTGGAAAATAAGCAGCATAAGGTGAAGCATTAATAAGACAAAGAGTTGTTCTATGCAGATGTTATCTGTACTGAGGAGAAGGAAAGAGAAAGCCAGACAGTCTGTTCAGCAGCAGCACACTTGTATCTAAACAGAAAGAGGCCTATTTTTCCAAAGTTTCCAGCTAGTGATAGTACAGACAATAATGAGATGCAGAGCTGCTTTCCATCTTACTCTGCCAATTTAGCTCTAGCAAAGATGCCAAATAAGTTTCCATTTATGAGATTTTTTGGTAGAAAACAGCTTTAGCAAAATCAGTGCTTTTTTTTTGTGTTGAAACTTTCTATCCCATTTTGTGATATTTGCTACCTGTCTGACTGTCATTAAGATGAAGCAATGGAAGATTTGTATAAATGGTATGTATGGAAAACCCCTAAATCATTCACTGGCTGTTTCTTAGTGTTTCTGGAAGGGAAAGTAGTGACATCTCTAGGGATGTTTTTTCTATCAAGTGGACCTTTGCTAATGTGATTAGCAGGCTAAATGCTCCAAATATATCTGTATCACTGGCATCATTTGCATCAGAGGTGAATTTTGCTCATTTATAATACATCAATAAAAACCCAATGTTAGTTTCCATGAGTCAGTGGAGGAATGGATTTAATTCAGTATTTATTTTAATCCATGCTGTTTTAAATTAGTATTTCTATATGACACATACAAATATATGTGTCTTTTGGCCTTTGCTTCTACTGGAATTTCCTCCCATCAGCAACATCTTCACCGTAGATGCTATATTCTGGTTTTAGATGACTGGCTTAATTTTAGGGACTTATGGACTCCGCACAATCCTCACAGGGGTTTTCTGATTGTTTTTAAACCATCAGTGTTGGGTGGGGGGTGGTATTGTGGTATGTGCTAATCTGGATCTTGTTGCAAGGCAGACTTCCACTTATTAACATGGTTACTTGTAAGATGATTTCTGTGGAAAAGGTTTTTGGGGTTAGTTCTGAACAAACAAGGAAATAAGGTCTCTCTTTGATGCTGAGGGCAAGACGTGTGATCAAGTCCTTACTGAGATACAGTGGAGAGAAGATGCATCAAAGACAAGGAGAGAGGTGGAGTGTTACTCTTAGGTAACACCACAGAGGCAACTGCAGAGTTACCATATTCAGTACCAATAGTCATACATCAGAAGAGAGAATGACGTTTGGAAAACTTTCAGGAAAGAGATAAAAGAATGATCCATTGTCTGGAAAAAAGTTTTGAAGCCAGAGACTAAAGAAGCTCAATCTACTTAAGCTTTCAAAAGGATAAAAGGTGATTCTAGCTGGTTATAGTAGTGCTTACCTGGATAGGAGGTAGAATGAGGTAGAATTGGATCCAGAATTTGGAAGCTGAAGGAGGGCTGAATTCCAAGTGAGGTGTTAAATGCTTTAGCAATATAAAAAATAAATAAAAATCTAGGGACATAGTAGGGTGACTACCTTCTCCAGAGGATCATAAATAAATGGAGAAATTCTTGCATGATTTCTTTGGGCTGTGTCCCACAAAGCTCAGACAAGATCATTGGAGTAATCTCTTCTGACTTTGAACTCCGTAAAACTCAGTTGCCAGTTTGAATTCAGTTTGAATGTTTATGGTCCAGTTTATAGGCTATCTGAAGACCTATTAAGAAGCTCGTTGCTATCGTCTTATTTTTGGAGGGCAGATATCTGTCAAAAAAAAAAAAAATCTTCATAAAATGGTGCCAAGGGAAAGCTTTGTAAGAGCCTGTATGAATCTGGTAGTTAGTTTTGCTGTTTTTATCCTACTGATATTTGACTCTTGGGTTAATTTGAAGCTGTGTTTTTTCCTTTAAATCATGTTGCCAGATTATATAGACCAAATGAATGCTAGAATTTGCCCTCTAAAGTTAACACAGGTAAGCTAGAGAAAAACTGGAGCGTACAGTCAGACTTGGAGCAAAGCCTGGGACAAACTTCTGAGATCTAATCCTATTTCTGTGGCTTTCAAGAAGCCATTTTGGCCAGAGTTTTAGGAGTGAGGCTGCAAAAGTGAGTATCTCTGCACAAGACATACACAAATACGGGATTTGTGTCAGTATATGCAAGGGAAATGTATGTATGTGAAGTTGAGGAGCTTAGGGAAAAAGCAAGTTTAATAAAGCTTTTTGCTATGTTTTTTTTTTTCCTTCTTTGTAATAATTTAGCTGAAAAGAGAGGCTAAGACCAGCTGGGTGTTATTGCTACATATGTAAATTGAGATAAAAGAGAAGTTTACTTTATTCTCAGTCTGCCTGAGGAGTCAGTTACTGATAAGGAAAATATGTGTGCTAAAGCGTAAGGAAGACATCTTCTCTAGCAGTCATTTGCAGTCTTTATTAGTACAGTGACAGCTTTCATTTAAGGATGAACCTATATAATATTTAATTAGAATATATTGATCTTAGTCCGAGAGAAAAACCTGAAAAGCAATCATGTTTTATTAAGCAAAATTTTCAAGAGACTAATGGGAGAATATTTCCATCAATGAGTGAAAAATTGGCCCATGATAGTTTGTGTAGTTCTTTTTTTTTCCCCCCAAACCCTTATTTCATTACTCACTTCATTTACTCCAAGATACACAAATCATACTGTGTGAAAGCTATAAACTTTTTATCTTACTTGTTTTATTTGGAAATCGTCTTGGTCTGTTTTAAACCCATGGAAATTAAATAGTGGCACAATGAAGAATTTAGGCTTATTTTCTAAGTTGTAGTTACCAGTGTGCAAAGGAGAAGGATGCTGTTTGGTTTTTTGGCCAATCTAGGAGAGAGATCATCTTTACAGAAGTAGCAAATGCTTTTCTATATATACTCTCAGTCTCTACATTTTCTTCTTCTTGCAGACTTTTTTGGAAATATGCCATAGAAGGGATTATAGAACATGAAATACCTGTAATAAAACAACAGTGGTCAGGCTATCTTATACAGATTATTTTGTACAAATGACTGCTCTGAAAAATGAAGTCCAGAGCTACATGCTAGTAGTTTCATCATCCATATGACTAATGATCCTTCTTTTTTGGGTGAAAGTTAGAAAAGTGTTAGATTCTGCAGCATCATCTTCGTATTGGAGAAGTTGCATAATACAGATGCCATGATTTCTTTTAAGAAGAGTTGTCAAACAGCAGTCATTAATTGGCACATTTAGGTTCGATTTCAGGGTTGTTTCTAAGATTCTACTCAAGGAATCTAACAAATAAGATGGCATGTGTGCCTTCATGCAAATTTTAGGCATAGCTTTTTCTTCCAAAGGACTCCTCCAGCAATGGTGCAAGTTGCTTAGTTTGTTGTAGTATGTTGCTTTTTGCACAGTAATTCAGAATGAATTCGTTTCATTCTGGGGTCCCATTGTAGTAGTTGGGCAGTTCCCATCAAGGAGTGAACTTGATTTGCCTGAACCAACATCAGGACTGGAGAACCCCAACACATTTCTTACCAGGAAAAGATTAGAGAAATCTTGCAGTATTCCTATTTCCTGAGGAGAATTATTTTTGGAGTCAGCAAGCTGATCATTGCAATAGTTTGTAAGCAGTCTTCTATTCCTAATAAATAGCAGCACCTTTCCAAGTAGTCTTCAATCTACTTGTATCAGTCAGTAACACACACCTGTGGGTTGTTCACACAACTGCAGATTTTGTCATATACACACAGCATCATCCTGGGTAAGATAGGTCTCTAAAGGTTTTCATGCACTTCTTCGTCTTCTCTGGGCTGTGTTCTAAAGCAGGAGTTGCTGCTTCCTTTGTGGCTGCAAAGTCAAACATTCAAGCAGAACCCCTGAAAACTTTGTTGAGTCCTAGTTTAGAAGATTGATGCCCATACTTGAAGCTCTGTGCTAGATGCATCTTAAGTAAGTGGGATATTTTTCCCTTTGGTATGATATTATACATAGTACCATCTTTGAAGGCAGCAATGAATGTCATCTTTTTTTATATATAATTCTGTTGTCCAAGCCTTTTTTATTTTCTGTATTTGCCGTTTGTCTAATAATCTATAGGGAACAATCTGTTTTTGACCATCTTATTTGCGTTTTTGCTTTATTATTATTTTTTTTTCTATACAGTTCCAGGCACAGTGGATGCTGGTTTTGCTTTTGTCTGAGCTAGCCATTACAAAGGAAAGAGGAAGCTGGGCTGTGATTCTGTACCTGTTGGCTCTGAATGGGGCATGGTCTGTGTTCTTCAGAAGCACCTGGTTGCCAAGATATTAATATTAGAGTATCTCTACTATCTATTAATAGTAGAGTAAGCCTATGCTTACCCAGGACCAAGCTGATTAACAAGGAAGTCCCTCAAATCAATGTAGATTTGAGTCTGAACGGGTGAAGCTCTGGGGCATGTGGACTTAGAAATGGTGTGTTGCCTTTAATGTTGCAACGTGACATCTGCTTCAGGTGGCCTTAGTCTTAAACAGCGAGAAGGGAAGAGAGGTTCTCCTGTACAATCTTTCCAGTCCACTGTCATGAATATCTACTTCTCAAGTGGATTCTAATATCCCCAAAGAATTTCAGATAAACAAGATTCTATTATGTAGTCTATAAAAGGAGAAGAAATGAACTGTTTTGATCATTAAACCTGAGAATTGTACACTAAAAACATCTTTGCAAATTACAGTCTTATCAGCTTTTAAACTACTGAAAAGTCTGAGTTTTTTCTTTATCATAAGAGCAAAGTTTAATCTGGTATAGTTCTCTTCTGTAAAGGAATGTCAATGATAGCATTTTCAATTACTGCATTTTCCAGTGCTCATGTGTGTTTTCTCTTTGGACCTCTAAATAATATCTGTATAAAATTCATGAAGGCAGAATCCCCATTCTTATAAATTTATTAATTCAATACAGTTTAGATCTTCAGCCCCTGAAAGTGCTGTAGATTAAGCTTGCAATGAATTTCTTTTTTTGTATTGCTGGCTGATGTCATTGCAGGCTTAAAGAAAGAATATGAGTATAGCTGGGGCACTCAAAATTCACAAAAGTAGAGATGTGATTTTTTTTTTCTTGGATTAGAGGATCATTCCAGAGAAGTAAGTGTACTTTTCCATCCTTTAAAGCCATTGAGTTTTATTCAATACTGTTTTTTTCCCCCTCTAAGTTTTGGCACTACTGAGAAGTCAGTGTCTGACAAGAACTACTCACAAGCTGTGATACACAGGTATTGTTTAATCTCTTTTCTCTGCCTGTAGGTGCTATCTATGCTGTAATATTTCCAATACAGATTCCATCTCCTAATATTCCTCTCACAGAGACACCTTTAGAGATTTTGATACTTCAAGAGCTGGAAAATTTTAATTCACTTGAGGTTTTACAGTCTCAGTTGGTGTTACGGTGACAAATCTGCCTTTTCAGTGTGAAACAAAATAGCAGCTGTACTGATCGGATACAAATTAAGATAGCTCCTGTTCTTTTTCTGGAGAAACTCCAGGAGTCAGTGTTAACATATCTGCTTTTCTGTCTGTACCTAGTAGAGGTATATAATGTGTCAAGAACAAATTCTTTAGCTCAGAGAATAGCTTTTTGTGGGTTTAAGGAAGGAGGTGCATTGGTGTAGAGGTGTCAGCAACAGCTTAATTGAGTTTTCTTTATCCCAGTGGTGCAGGGAACCAGGAGGATATTCAGGTCTTGCTTACCAGTTCTCTTGAGCGCATTCAGACTTATTGAAAGGGGAAGAGGATATTTTCTATTTTATGTGTAGAAGGGAAGCACAGAATGATTCTGATTTGCTCAAGGCATGCCAAAAGTTCGCAGTGCATCCATGAACTGCATCAAGCTCTGTTAAAGTGAAATTGCTAGCTGTGGGTTACAGCATGCTGGAAACAAAATAAAAGCCCGTGCACAAAAATGGATGGCCGAGGAGGAATTAATGCTGAGAGAAGTTTCTATCCCATTTTTTGGCAGGAATGTCAGAATTGGAATCATGTTAATGATCGAGGTTGCTTCATGCTACGCTGGAAAATGAATGGCCAAAGAGCTTATTCCAACTAGTCTGTCTAGCCTCCCCTGGTTCCCGGTGTGTGGCACGCTAGTATTAAGATAAAGATGGGATGGATGCTGTTCTTACTGAATGCCTTCTCTGAATTGAGTGAAAGATATGACTTCAGTGTAATATAATTACTGTGGACATATTACTCTGAGAAAGTTGGGGAGGTTCAGCTTGATTTTATTGATATTTTTTAAATATAAACTCTCAAACTGTAGCTCTCAGGGAGCTGGTGACTGACCATTAAGATGAAGAACTGGGCTTCTTTCATGTAACCTGAAGTTTAATTAGAACAGGTGACAAAAGAAAGTGAAAATAATGATCCTGAGGACTGTTGCTGTTATTGTTGCTCTTCTTGTTCAATCATACCTAAAAGAAACATTACCTGATTTTTTTTTTTTTTGAAGCATAAGTGATAGAGACAGACAGCCACAGCTAACCAGATACAAGGACACTATGTGGCCAGGTTGAAGAATTTTGTTACTGATTAAAGTGTCTTTGGTCCTTTTGTTACATGAAGCTGATTACAACTCCCAGAGATTGTCTTGGCAAATTATCAGGAGACAGCAAGGGGTGAGAGTTTGATATTCAAGTTATGAAGCCCCTTAGTGAAGAGAATATACATGTGTCCAGAATGCAAATCTGGTGACTTTATTAGCATAAAATTAACCTGTGTGTTTTCTGAGGTATTACTGGTTATGGTATTTTTTTTTCCTTTATTAGTGAAAGAAATTTCACGTTTTATTTGTTGTCAAGTAGTTGATATGCAGATGTAACTAGGATGTCAGATGTTTAGTGGATTCAGTTCAAAATGTTGTGTTGAACCTGGCAGTTAAACTGTTTTGCCTTTTGGGTGTTTGGCGTTTTTTGTTTGTTTGTTTTGGGTGGAAAATAAATGCTGTGAAGCTGATCTGGATTGTTCTGCTCTTAAAACAGTGAATTGGAAACTCACATGTGTTGCTTTTTCTTGCTTATTTGTTGTAGTAATCTCTAGGAAATAAATTACAACAGTTAAATTAAAACTTGGCTTTAAGACTGTCCAATTTGAATGCATTGCAGAAGGTCTTGTCTCAACCTGAACTCTTTCTACTATTTGAAAGGCAAAGGCTTTTTTATTACGTGTAAATGCTGTTGCCTGTTGATATTGCACTTGGCTTAGCTCAAGAGGAGCTACTATGCCATGGCTAATTTACTTCTAAATGTAGTTAGAATGAAAAATTGTACTTCAGGAAGCAGATAATTGTGGGAGATGCGATAATAGGAAAATTGCCTGCCTTGGGATGAATTTGCTGCTATACCTCTATCTTGCATTTAAAATTTCTTAGTTGCATATATAGTTGTATGTTTTCTTTAGTGTTGAACAAATTTGCTCCTGAAATATTTTGAAAGCATTAGATTATTCAAATAGAGAGCCTCTGGTGTAATGCTAAATGAGGACAAATTTATGGTCATCTTTGTTCCTACATAACCTGCTTCCATGCAACTTATAAAGGCAGAAAAAGTAATAAGAAGGAGAGAGAAAAGGTAGCTCTGAGTAATATGCAGGTGCAGGTCTCCTTAAGCTCTCTAGGATGGAGAATTTAAGTTAAAAGTTGTCTTTCTACCAGAGAAACTGTGAAGACTTTTTTATTGCTTCAGCTGGCAAGTTTGTCTGATTAGCATATTGACTTGTAACCATTGTAAAAACAACCTCACACTGTGAATGAGCTGGGTAGCGAGAAAAGATATCTCGCTTTAACATGCTCAGATGCTTAGACTTTATCATATTTCTGTTCCTGAGCTTTGAACTTGCCAGGAGTGCCCTCAGTAAGTATTAGTGATGCTTTTCATGACTTTTCTGTTCATTATCAGTCAACATTTTAATTAAAATGCTTTCCTCAGTCTTTAACTCAAACGCAAAATTATTGTAAAGGATTCAGTCCTGTCAGATGCCAGTAATCTTGCATGTTAGTATTTTACAGGACTATGTCTCTTCAAACTGAAAACTGTACCCAAATCTTGTATCCCTCCTCTAGTAGGGCGGTAGCAGTTAAAATGTACATAGTAGGGGGGAAAACTGGCAAAAAGAAAGCCCACAAAAATCCTCTCCTAATCTCTGGTACCACAGAATCCTTCCCCAAGTAAATTTAAAGTATTTTAAAAATGCAGTAGGACACCAGAAAACTTACCACTAGTACTTTTTTTTTTTTTTTAACCTGGAGTAGCAGATGAAAATAGCTTAAAAATAAGAACGCAGAATCCTCTGGCCTATGAAACAATTGCCACTCTTCATGAAAAAATCCCCCTGCACTAGCGTGAATCCCCACCAGCACTTTTTTTTCCTTTAATCAGCTACTTTTACAACCATCTCTAGTTACGGTAAGAATACTTTCCACTTCTCTGTATGAAAGTCTTGCACCTGAGAGTCTGAAAGAGCTTAAGTGATTAAGTTAGCCAAAGAGCATGATCAGAAGTCTGTTAAATTGGGGGAGTCTTATTCAGTTCAACAGAGCCTGGGTCTGGCATGGAATTGATGCCACTTTAGACTGGGGCAAGTGGAATCCTAAGTTGACTGAAGATGAACTTATTGATTATATGACCAATTCTGATTCTTACTGCTGCAAACTTGTAACTCTCAACAAAATTAAGTCTGTCCTTTATAGAATTAAAGCCAAATATGTAATTTAAAAATCCAAGATACTAACCCTTAGCCGATCTGCCTTTAAACAAGAATATAGAGAACAGTTCAACCCTTATATTATGGCACTTGAAAACTTTCATGATTGATTTGTTACAGAGGTGCAACCACTTGGCTAAACCTGTGCGTACAAGTGTCAATGCTGCTGCCTGCTGCACATAAAAGGAGAAGCTCCAATGCAAACCATAGCAAGCTAGGCAGGACTGGTCAGGACTCTGAGGCAAATGGCCTGCAGATGAGATTTATTTTTCAGAGTGATTCCTTGCAGTTACTGAGTGATTTGTGTTCTCTAAAGCAACTGTGTTTGTTTGCCTCTGACCTTCAAGCAAATCAGCATCATCTAGCTCTGGTCTGTGGGAAAGTTGGGTAGCCCTTTGGAAGAGGTGATTACAGCTCCAGAGTCTTGACTTAACCTGTATTTGTTGTCTGTCTTTTAGCAGTACAGTAGAGCTGGCATGAAACCATCAGGCCCTAGTTCTCTGCAGGGAGTAGGATAGTTTGAAATGCACCTCCTGCAAGAGTCTACCATAAAAAATTCACACATCTTCAGTAACATTCCTGTGTTCCCTAACATTCTTGCTGAGCAGTGACCATCACAAGGTCTTCCCTGAGTGAGTCCGTACCTGAGGCCCTGTATTACGTCAGTGACAAAGCAAGGAACAAAATCCAGGAGTCCTGATATTTACTGGATAACCCTTAGCAATCTGCAGCCCATCACTTGAGGGCTCGCAGGCACAGCTGCTGTGGTGTGGAAAAATGATGTGAGCAATTATGTCAGCCTTAATTCCTCTTACTGTTCCAGCAGGATAGTTTTTTATATTGTCTGAATATTTTCATATGGTAGATAGGTGCTGTCTCCAAAGATGCTTTCCATTCCTGCCTAGATGGCTTTTCTGTGATTTTTTTTTTCGGTCCTGCTCTTTAAAAAGCATGATGATGAATAAGGTACATCTTCAAGACAAAACTAAAAATATGAGCTTTTTTGAAAATAATATTTTTCTTGGTCAGGATTTTCAGACCACTTAGCCTTGTAGTATTATCTATCCAGAAAATGTAAAACTAGGTGTCTTGTCTCTTTTCTATCCCTTTTCTTTTATAGAAAAACTTTATTTGGAATATCTTTATGATAGTGGATTTCGTTTTCTACACCACCAGATTGGGAGGATAATTCCTGTGGGACAAAAAAAAATGTTCATACAGTATCCTGTTAATGACCAATAACTGAAGGTTTCTCATTTGGTAGTAGAGAAACTGTCTGGCAAAAAGTTTCTCTGAATCTTGATAAGAATCTTTCAATATTAAACTAATTCAGTTTTACTTCTGTCTGTGCAATATAAAATTTAGGGAGCTTAACTGATGATATGAAAACTTGCTGTACTGTGACAAGTGTATGTGCTAACAGTTGCTAACTCAATTGGGCTGTCTCTCAGCTCTTCCAGGTCCTCCCTGGTGATTTCAGTGACTACAGCAACAGCTTGATGTACTTCCGTTACCTCTTCAAAACCACCCTAAGAGTTGCTCTTGGAACCATCTCTAGTAGTGCTTTATATGAAAAAGTTCTTAAGCTTGTAGAAAAGTGCCCCTGGCCTCTTCCATGCGGATGGTGCAGATGTGACGCTGTGCAGGAAAATCCAGTGTAACTGCAGTTCCTGCCTCTTCCTGGTGCGTGAGGAGATAGCTCTGCTGCTCCCCTCACATCTGTTACTGCCCTGAGCTACCCTGAGGGGACAAGTATTGCTGAGTGCTGATATTTCCATTATTGGATGAATGTGACTAAGCTATTTTTCCCTTCTTGCTTCTAAATCCCTTTGATCATTGGATCCACATGGTTGAATGCAAGTGGAATTAATATCACTTTAAGCCTCCAGGCTCGTTCAATTTAGCATGTCTCTTCCATCATATGTATTCAATATAAGAGCCTCCTGTTGAACCGAAAACAAATACAGTGCATTTGTCTGCTTAATTCAGTTTACAAGGCTCTAAGATTCTGTGCTGCTGTTCCTCAGCTAACATATGTTAAAAAACTAGCAGAAGACTGAATTCATTTTTTTTTCTGTGGCTTTGTGTGGCACAGGAGCAAAGCAGTAACTTGCTGAACTTGACCAGTAGTTTTTCAACCGGAAAAAAATGATTATTGTGACTACAGCAGCAAAGATGTCTGCAGCTTCACCCATACAGGCTCAGCATAGATCTGCTTTATCCTCTTTCTCCTTGATGTGGGTTTGCATTATGCTTGGGTTTCAAGTTCAGACAAAAGCCAAAACTGGAAGCAAAAACTTGCTGTGATTAGGGATGGAAGTGGTAACTGAAACACTTAAATGTTTGCCAACCTCAGCAAATTGGCTCAAGTACTACACTCACAAGAAACCATTTTAAATTGAGCAATTTTTCTTCTTCACTCATTTTTTTTTAATAGCTATGCCTAGGACTTGTACAAATCATTTTACTTAATTTTCTTCCAGATCTTGTCTCATCCTTGCTCATGTGCAGGAATTGTACATCCAGAATAGTGTCTTGTCTTTTCCAGCCCAGGATCAGCTATATCTTTGTAGTAAATAATTAATAATTGCTTCATATATCTGTCCCGATGTGATAATAGTGCTGGGAAAAGGTGTCCTATTATGTTAATTTCACATATCAATTCTTATTTGATATTTCTCTTCTACCTGATGTTTGTTCTTACTCTAACTTTTCTGTCAAAATTGAAACTAGGCCAGTAGTAAATCTTTATGGTGTTTATCCTGTAGGAAACATTCTTTATCTTTTTTCTTTTCTTTTTTTTTTTTGACTTCTCAAGAAGATAATTACATATTTTCTTTTTGTACATGACTCTGTGTTAAATATCATGTACTGCTGAACACATAGTGTAGTGTCATCTTGTGGGATCCCAGAAAAGATTATCTTTTGGGGGAT
>JAWLRI010001089.1:715266-753890 GCA_034781795.1 Crypturellus tataupa
CATTTCTGTAATCCCTTTTATAACTATTCTGAATTTCTGAATATTTAAAGAACAGTTTGTTAGGATTTTCTATGTAGAAAATCTGTTGATGTCATCCCTGGTCATACAAAATTAAATGATACAGCAGAAGAAATAAGATGGTTAAAAACTGAAACACTGAAGCTCAACTGTTTCCTAACAGCATAGTTTTGATCCAAAGTTGTCAAATATACTTTTAAAAACAAACAAAAAAGACTCTCATAGCAATATTTGAGATGAATAGCATTCTTGTACCAGCTTGGAGCTGATTGTAGAGAACGGAGGCAGGAAAAGATCACAGACTGAGAGGGAATCAAGAGCAGAAACAGAATCTGGAAGTTTGGACTTGCTGACCTGTCTTCTAATTACTAGATCTTGTGTGGAATTTGCCTGGATTACTCTGTTAAGGGGTTATCTATTAACAGAGTGAAAAAAGATACAGTGAAATGTTTCTTCTATTTGAAAGCAAGACCATGGTATTTAATCTAAAGAAGAACTGTCTTGCTAACCACTCTATCTCTGGTTTCAGATAACTTAGTCTTTCAGAACATGAGGTTATTGCTTCAGAGGCAGAAATCATCCATTGTCGTGTACCTCACCAGGCAGATTCCTGGATACTTTATTTTTTCCTGACAGATAAGAAATAGTATAAATAATGCTAGGTCAGTGTGATTGTGGATCTTGCAGAAGTGCAGTACTGTAGTTCATGATTAATGAGTTTACACTTAGCTATCAAAACTGATACAGGAAGATGTGCTACTAGATCCTCAGCAAATGTTAATTGGTACAGGTTTTTAACTATGCACACAGATCTATTTATACCAGATGAAAAATAGCTCCTTCCATTAAGGGCTTTCCATCTTTTGCATCCTTACAAAATGATAATGACAATTATAAAAGCATCATTTGCCTATAGTTGTCTGCCCACCGAGCTTTACCTTTTATTTTAAGTAGTTTGGAGCATTGTGAGCTGTGCATTAGCTGGCTTGGTCATCAATAATAGTGTTCAAAGCGTACACTGCTGCGCTGTCATGGAGGCAAAGTGTTGCACTATTGCTTGAAGAGGACCTATGAGGCAGGAAGAATTGGTAGATCTTCTCAGCAGTAATGCAAGCAATCAAAAAAGTATTAGCAAAAATAACCCCCAAGCTGAAAATAAACACATGCATATCCTCTTAAAAAGAAAGGTGTCTGCCCACATGTGCACACCTCTACTTCCCCACCCTCTCACCCTGCCAAAACATAGTCATATTGGCCAGAGATGAGCCTCTCAGCAGAGTCCATAGGTTTAATACTGCCGTGAAGAAATGTAGTAGCAGAGGAAGATTGTAAAGAGAGGAACTCTGAACTCTCAAATTATTTCTTAATTTGTTGTTGCGAACATGAGGAAAGACTGCATTTTATAGAGCTAAAGTACAGCAATAGAACGGGACTGTGCTGATTCTGCGGACCCACTGTATGTTCTCTCTCACCTGCCTCAGAGCTCAAGCTTGAATCCAATGTAGCAGAGATATGTGCAAGATGATTATCTGGTCTCACAGATCAGGATTAGAAACCACCACAGATAATTCTCTGGTGGTGAGACCTGATATGGTGTGGTGCTGTGAGAAACTGCCTGTGCAGCAGTACAGGGTTTTGGTTTTTCTTAAGCTAAGGAGGGTGGAGATCTGTTGTCAGTGCAAGATTCCTTGGCCACTGGAAGCAGCTAAGTGATTAGGATTATAGGAAGGATATTCAAGATATAGGGAACTTCACCGATGTTGGAACTGGTAACTTGATATATCCCTGCAGTGTTTGTCTGAGCCTGGGTGGTGACACTGTTAGGACAAGGTCATGCAAACTCTTAAACTGTGCATAATAGGAGCTCCATTACAGACCTCTAATTTGCCCTGCAAGAAGGTCTTGAGTCCATTTACTGCCATTTATCTTCCTCTGCATGGAGCAGATCCTGGAGGTCATCACAAGAGACTGGGATTTGATGCTATTAGTCAAAAGTATTATATTGATTTGGAGCTGTGGAGTGGTACATGTATTTAGTCTATGTGATTATATAAACTTATGCTTATTAACTACCTTATCTATATCCTTCTAGACTCTTCAGAAACTGTTTACTTTTTATTAAAAAAAAAAAAAAGTTCCTTGCTCTGGCTCCTTTAGGTGTAATTCAGTCTGTTTCTTTTTCCTGAAAATATTTGAATACTCATATGCTTGTTTTTTCTTCATAAGTGTTTGTGCTCACAAAATTCTTTCAACAATATCTATTGTTTTGATTGTGATTTTGGAGGCATCTTTTAAAACTCAAGCCTAAGCATTCCAAAATCAGCAGACTTGGATATGAATCACATGCAGTGGAAATATTCCAGGAATTTCCCCAACAAGAGTGGTGGACTTAGTGTGTGTTTAAATCTCTACAGTTTCCAATGCATAAATTTTACTCCCTATTTACTGGTTCTGAAAATTGGTTATGTTTATAAATATGTTTTATTGGAGGCAGAGCCACTGTTGGTCTTTTAACAACCTCCATGAGAAAACAATCTTCCTATGCAATTGCCCAAGCCATCCTTTCCTAGGATTATGTCTGTGCTGTATCTGTAAGTCTGCAGGGAAATGCAGTTTCTCTCCATCTCCCCTGCCACTCAGTGCTGGTTTCTGGAGTTATTGTACAGACAGATTTTAGCTTGGATTAGGTTAAGGCGTTGACTATTAAGAAATGTAGGTATCTCAGTGGGAGGCAGGATAAAGCTAACTTCAAGAGAGGAGAGGGATATTTCTCTTTATTATTAAAGAAGAAATCCAGTGTAGGAATAGTAGGAAAAGGACCTCAGGAGAATGGAGAAAAACTAAACCAGAAACAATTCTTGTGTGGAGAGGTGGTAATGAGACGTGAAGTGTCCGTGCTGTTTGAAGAATACATACACAGTATGAGTGAGAGTATATACTCTTTTCATATACAGTTTTTGAAAATCTCCGTATATGTTTTATCATCTTAGAAAAGTGAAGAATGCATTTCAGTTTCTAATATCAACAATACATATTTTTATTCATATATGTGTAAACAGTTGGATAACTGTCGTCTTTCTGACCTGCTCACTTGAAGAACTGATATTCAGAGTGGTTGCTGAGATTGCATGTGAGGGAGAATTGTCCTAGCCTGGCAATTAGATGGATTGTGTGAGTAACTTCTGAGAGGAAAATTATAAAACACTTTTCAAACAACAAGGTTAAAAAAACAAACAAAAAAAAAACCAGATGATGGGTGGATGGATGGATGAAGGGCGACTCTTCAATGGCCTGTTGTGACATGTAAAAAACTGTCTGAAGAGGTTTGTATGAACCTCTTTCCTGGATTATTTGTCTAGTGCTATGTTGGAGAGAAGGGGGACCAAAGAAAAATTAGCTTAGCTAATTTTTAAGTTTAGCTAACTGAAGACAGACAAAACTCCCCAGTTGAGCTGTCATAGCACTTGGCCATACTGCCAGCGTACAGAAAAAGCAGTTGCTCTTTGGTAGTCTTTATGCTGTGTCCTTCGTTATGCTCCTCTTGTCTCTGTTACCAAACACTCTGCATCTTCAGAATTAGCTATCTTTATTTATTCCTGATGGTGTCTTTTCACTTCTTACCCTCCTTTTATCCTCAGTTTCAATTCCTGCCTGATCTTACCTACTCATTCCTGGCCAGAGTTCATCTCTGCCTGGCAGTACTCCATAGGATCTAGCTCCCAACTTTCACTCCTGGTGAGGGGGTGAGGCCAGTTGCTTCTAATGTGGAAAATGAACATGATTGGTCTAACACTTCCACAAAACATCTTCACCGGAGAATCTCCATGCCAAACCTGTCACCATTTTGCCTTTTTATGTGTGTGGGGTGAGGACATGATGGACGTGTGTGGGGTGAGGTGTGGGCAGGTAGGAGGGACGGCTTGGGAGGAGCCCAACCGCTTTTTTTTCCCCCCCTATTGATAGGTAAATGTCGATATGGTCATTAAACTGATACACAGTATAGAGGTGTTAAAGGTTGAATTGGGCCCAAATACGATGAGAAGTTGTCTTGATGAAATTCCAGCCAACAGGCCCTTCCTGGACTTTTCTCCCAGCTGAAAGCAAAACAGCTAGGACAAACTTGCATCTGGAGCAAAATGCATCCACTTTCTTTCTCGTACCAGCCTTGCAGGAATGTGAGGGGGCTCCAGATTAGAGTTTCCATGTTTGAACCTTCTTTTATGCAAATTTTTATGTTGATAGTTTTAAGACCTTACAGTGTGTGCTTTTGTGGAACACAGTGGATGAATCTTGAAATCTGTGTAAATTGCTGCAACTCTAGTTTACAAACTCACGTAGAAGTATATAAACAAGCTTTTTTTTGCACAGCAAAATGTTTGTGTATAATAGGGCAGCATCTATATATCTGAAATAAGAAATGTCTCACAAGATATTGGTTTCTTAGCCTGCATATCCTGTTCTTTCCGCAGTCTCAAATGAAAGCTGTGTTCACTTGTTATCAGAAATGGACATTTGGCTGAGATTTGTAAACTGGCACTTAAGTAAGATTAACCAAATTCCTTTTGTCTCTATCCCTCTAGCAAAGCCCTGCGCTGTTAGTGATTTATATATTGATATTGTTATGGTTTTCATAGGCTGATTTTTTTTCACTATGTAACAGTTGTTTCTTTTCAGATTTATAGTGTTCTCTACAGAATAATAGTTGTCTTGCTGGCCTGGAGCCAGCATGTGAAAGTCTATATTATTATATTCCAAATTTAACATCAGTTGTCAGATGAATCACAGTCATGGGATTGGAAGGGACTTCAGAAGGCCATCCAGTCTTTCTCATGTCCAAGACTAAATCAGGAGTGCATGTCAAGCCTGACAGACATTTGTATGGTGTCCAGCACTGAAGACTCCCTGGGCAATCTCTTCCAGGGCTGCTTCAATCCATATTTTTTAAACTTTCCCCTGACCCTAATACCTAAATTATACTTTCCCTGGTGCAATTAAAACCTTGTTACTTCTCCTCTTATTTCCCATGTACCTGAAGAGTAAACAATTTTCTACATTTCCTTTGTAGAAAATTGAAGTGCTGGAATATAATTATCAGCTTAACCTCTCTTCTAAGTGAGGCCAGTTTAGGGAATTTCCCCCCATTCTTCTCCCAGATCTACCAGTAATCTTTGTTTGGTTGCTTGTTCCCAGAGTCTACAGCTGATTCTAAGTTGCCAAAACCTTACTAGTAGAGGTAGGATAGAAAAAAAGGTCTCCAGCTCAGAGCTTGTGTGTATGGTTTCACATTTCATCATCTGCAAACTGCCTCTAGATCTTGATAACCTAGAGTCTAGGGACTGTCTTTGGGATAACTTACTTGAATGTTGTTTCCTTTTCTTTCTATGAACAGAGGCAGGAAAATGACCATGGGAAGTTGTCCTGTGCCTGCTATGTAAAGTGGGGACTGAGGATATTGCGAACCAAGAAGCTTTTTCTCTGCAGTGGATATGAAAGCTATGAGAATAGTTAACCCTGTAGAGAGATTTCTTCTTAATTGTAGACATTCTTATCAATGCTGCTTACTGGCTGGCTTTCTGGAACATTAAATCCTGCATACTCTTTAAGTGCTTCTATAAAACAAAATGAAATACAGTCAATTGTCTTTTCTAATTTATATGTATTTATATATCTATATATACATATACATATGTATGTGTATACATATGTGTGAATATATATGTACATATACTTATGTGTATATGTATGTATGTATATATGTATATATATATGTGTATATATACATACATATATATATATAAATATATATATATAAAAGTATTGTCACTGTACAGTGTATTGCACATTTAGGTTATAACTTTCAGTAAGGTGGTATTTCTGTGTGATTTCCAGTGCCAAATACATTGTCAAAGATTGATGTATAACAAATGATTGTTGAGTATGCTGGCTTGCATACACGTACAAAACTGCTCTGTCCAGGAAAAACAACCTTGTGCGAGAACTTACGGGCCCGCTTTTGTGCTGACAGTTATTGGGACTGAACAGAATGGAAGACAGTGCAGAGTTTGGCCTGTGCAGAGTATCTCAGCATGAAGAACCAGTGGCTCTTTCAAACTGAGAGACTTAATTCCTTTAGTATTAAGTATTCACAACATAATTTGAAACTTTATGGTGTTTATTCACGGTCCAGTCTATCTCTGGCTGAAGTCAATAGGCTTCTTTCCAGTGCTACCCTGGGGTTCACACACCTCAGCCGGTAGAGTGCGTGTGTTTGTTTTCCCAAATGGCATAGAATTTGGCAGGCTTGAGGATTTTTTTTTCTTTTTTGACTTTCTGGCTGTATTTGAAACTAAAACACAAAGTAAAATTGAAATAGGCTGAAAAAATTCTGTGGTTTATGAACGACAAATCTTCTATGACTCACATTTCGTGCAATTTTATGGCCCTACTACCTTGGAAAAGAGCAACAGCAATTGGCCACCTGCAGCATCAACATCAAGGGAAGTTGACGTAGTGGTTATTCTTTGACATGTGGAACCTAAAAAAAAAATAGACAATTTAATTGTGTACTGCTGATTTAGCATAGTATTCTGCCAGCATTCAGACATTGCAGAAGCATCACTTCAGAAAGTCTTGTGTATTTAAATCAAAGGGTAAAGCCAGAATAATTAGTATAAAGGCAGCATAGTTTCTCTTTTGTCTGTTTTGAAACAGACAAAAGTTGAGAGTACCTCAAACCAAAGTGTTCACCTCCTGAGTTCTGACCTGCTGTGGCTGCGTGGTACTAGGCAAAGCTGACAACCTTTCAACGTTTGTCGCAATTGCAACTTGTCAGACCCTAGACAACTTTTTCCCAGGCTGCCTTGCTGCAAAATTAGGCTCAGTAGACACTCTAGAATCCTTGCTGGTGTGTGCACTCAGATTCAATATATAAATAAATATATCTTACAAAATGAACAGCAAATGAGATTTTTTCTTTCAGATTCACTTTTGTGTT
Organism: Crypturellus tataupa; assembly: GCA_034781795.1. Classification (NCBI taxonomy): domain Eukaryota; kingdom Metazoa; phylum Chordata; class Aves; order Tinamiformes; family Tinamidae; genus Crypturellus; species Crypturellus tataupa. Next base: position 722,279 of record JAWLRI010001089.1, read on the forward strand.
TAGTCCTTGTAACTTTGACATCGTAATTATATATATATATTTATTTATTCTTTTGTAGATACTTTCATAGACATATGATGTGTTTTTAACTCAGGAAGTGATGGGTTTCAGACTTCTGGTGGACAGAACTTTTGCTACAATTTGAGGGTGAACTCATTGTTTGAAATGTGCGGCTGGTCCTCAAGCAGGATGCTTAAAAATATCTCTGGCAAACTGCAGTGTGTGCTTTGGTTTTCCTCTCGATCCCAAAAGCTTTTGGACCAGTGCTTGCCTTGGCTCATTCTTCTACCCTGCCCATTCAGGTTTGGGGCCAGAGGTCTGTGGGTTCATCATCTACCCCACTCTCAAGTCAGATTGCTCTATTGCGTACTCCATCCAAGCAGGTTCATCCTGGCTGGTATGTGGCCAAGAGTGAGTTCCTCTTCATGTGGCAGACTGGCTTCTGTCACAGATCTAGAATGGTAGAATATTTTAGTCTTGTATCTTTAGCCAAGTATCTGCCCTAATGATCTAAGTAGAGTATATTCCTGATTACTTCCCCTGAGTTGATTAGTTGAGATGACCCCAAAAGCTTTTCAGTACTCAAAACTGAAGACACCGATTGAAACTAGTGTCTATCATCATAATCAGCTTGGTGACATGCAGTAGTTTGTGATGCTCCTATGCTGAAGGTCCTAGAGTGGAACTGAGACTTTTTTGATTCAGTAAGTGTTAAGGTAGGAATTGCTTTTGTGATATTCTTGGATTGGTAGTTACAAATTAAGCATAGATGCTAGCAGCATTTATGTGTTATGAGATGCAAGAGCATTGCTGCAAAGATAGAAAGAGTATGTTCTTTCCTGATGGATATTGCTTCGTCACTGCATTGTGCCACAGAAGACTCAGGACTTGTTCTCTCAGGTCATTGTATTGCTTTGCTAGAAGAACATTATTTTGTTTGAGAAACCTTAAAACTTGAAAATCAAGGGGTTTTGCCTAGGCAGACTTATGACTCGAAATGATGGATCCAAAGCTTACAGTAATCCTATCCAAAATGGTCTGGTTTAAGCCAGAATAGGTATCTGGATAGGCAGTGGAGAGTTATTTATGAATATGTATTTAAATAATCTGTATTTGTATTTTCATATACATAGTAGGTGATTAGCAAGTTTATTTCCTTTTAACATTCATTCCTGTGGATACTGTGGCATAGGTGTCAGAATCCTTTTTATTGTCTACTTCCAACTCTGCCAAGTATTTGAGGCCCTTAATACTGTTGCAACTACCTAAAAATGTAGCCTGCTGCTTAGTAAAGTGATGCCATTCCTGTGTCACAAGAGGGCAAAGATTTGTGGCAAAGGGGACAAAGGATTGAGGATTTTGCCTTCGGTCATATTGCAAGTTGATATATTAAGAAACTAAGCCCACCATTTTACAGTATAAATGATCCCTAATGATCCCTAATCTTAGATACTGGGAGTCTTAATACATATATAAATCACTTTAGAAAGGCTTAAATGAAAGTTATTGTTTAAGGGTAAGCACTGCTATTAGAGAAGCAGTTTTATTGAGTTTTTGTGTTTTGAGCTTTAAGATCTGAAACCAAAGCTGTGACTGCAGGTTTGAGCTCGTGCAGTTGAGAGTTCACACTGTTGTCAGTTTATGTTGACATACTTCAGCTCCCCATGCTGCCAGTGGAACGGACACTGAATATTATTCTGGATTCACAAGTTATGTCCCAAGAAGGTTTCAAAGTCTGTATTCCAAGGATTTCAGCCAAATCCTCTTAACTTCCCTGGTCTGCTGATATTCCCAGCTGACACTCGGGTTTGCTATATAGTGAAGTTACTGTTGGCACATGGATGTGAGGTGAGCAAAGAAAACAGACTGAAAATTTTCATCTCTGTCAGTATGACCCAAAACAAATTTCTTTGCGCAAGTTTCTGGGCTACTACTTCCATGAATATCTTGCCTGAGGGGCACCCCAGCTCTGGGGAGTAAATACTTTTCCTTCCTGCACTAGTAACTAGAATTTTAACATGCTTATAAGTCAGATGATTGAATTCAACTCCTTTCCTCCTTTTTCCAACATGCTTCTATAGGAAGTCACTTTGGAATCAGTGAGAGCAAGCCCAGTTTACATCCTGTTTACCAGATGTATTTCCCTCTGGCTTAAATTTGCTTTTCTAATTCTTAGGTATGGGTACTGCACTGAATCTGCCCAATGCATGTCACATTTGGTTGCTCATAATTTCTTCTAAGATAACAACTGCAAAGAAGCTGTGTTTCTTGTGGTCCCTCTTGATTTACTGTTCCTTAATCTGATGTTTCAAATTAATCATTCAAGGTTTTAAACCTTAAAAGTCTTAAGACATGTGTTTAGCTGCTTTGTAATGGGCATCTTTTTTTCTTAAATTTTTATACTCAGTGGTTATGAAATAATTGAATAATGTAGTATGTCTGTTTATAATAAAGATAAATATGTAATCAGAGATCCATTTCTCACTGTACATATGTAGATTCTGTATCCTTACTTGTTTGCAAAATACCTTCTGCAGCTACTTTACTCTATCAGTAAACCATTAAGGAAGGACTATGTAAGGCATATGCCAGGACTCACGTTAGATATCTTCTGCGCAGTAACATGGCTACTGATCAGTGGGTGAACTGAAATATCTGTGCAAATCTGTATGGGTCCTTGGGAATACTCAACAGTACTCTTAAACTGGGGAAAATTAAAGAGTAGTTAAAACTGACAGCAACTGTGCACATCCTTGCTAGTAAATTCTTTTCAAACAGGATGAGCAAGATGTCGAGGGCATGATTTTCTTTTTTCCTTGGTAAGAACATATCAAGTTTCTCTTTTCTGACTTATTCAAGTAATCAAAGTTTGACTGCTATCCTTCTTGTCCTCCAATAATACTATCTTAACTAAATGTAGATCAGTTACCATCATCTTGAATTATTATCTTGCCCAAGATAAGGATGAAATTCCTCACAGCTGATTGTACTGTGGAAACCTTTGCAGATTAAAGGCCATGCTGCAGTATTCATGCAAATATAACGAAAGGGCCAGGTTTATTGATTGGGTAGATTGTCTTCCTACCTCTCCCTCTGATCTGGTAAAAGTAATTCAATTTTCAGTGTCACACAAACTAAAAGATATCATTTTGGCTCTCCTAGAAGATTGCCAAAGAAAAGGGTGACTTGGCAGTTGTGTTAGTTACAAAATTTGGTCTCACACATGGTTAGCCATTTTTACTAAGGGACATATCTGTGCCAGCCACGTTGTGATTATGCATTCCACAAGCTCTAGTGCACTGAGCCTTGCAGCAGCCCTGGAGGAGGAAGTCAGAAGGGTTGTCCTTGTTCTTGCAAGGATAACAAAGGCTGCAGCAGACTAAAGACTACAAAATGCTTCTTTAATTTCCTAACAGTGCAGCTCCAACTGCCAGAAGGTATTGCACAGTGCCACGAAGCTCAGCATCCCTCCTTCTGTAGTCAGGTGAGCAAGCACATGCAGAGGGCTTTTGGAAGAAGGAAGAAAGGGAAACGGGCTACCTTAGTCTCAGAAAGCTCTTAGTGCTCTGTAGAGCCCAAACTCTCTGTCACTATCTCACCTAGTAGCTGACAGTGAGTTCAGTCTTTAAAGCAGTCTGGAGAATATTATTGTATCTGAATACCATATAGGGGCCGCAGCAGTATTTTGTTGAAATAAACACCTGGAATGGTTTGAGTCTGCTCTTTCCTTTTTGCTGTGTACAAGCAAGATTTCTGATGAGCTGTTGAAGACTCTGCTGAATGTGAAATTCATGTCAGTGAAATGATTGGATTTGAGGAACTTGCTCAATTTGGGGAAAAACTGTGATATCATGGTCTGAAATGATGTTGTAATTTGTTTTGGGTTCTGTTGGTATCATTTTGTCTGACCTAAGCTATTGCACACATTGAAATATCGCCTGTAATACCCATTTGTGTGAGACAGTTACACAAATGTGGTCTGTGGGAACATACCCAGAGATTTTACATGTTACAGCTGCCAAATCTTAATCTTGCAAAATTTGGGGATATTGAACCTGGGCACAAAGATTTGGCATCTGGTCCTGCTTATACTGACATGTCTGAGTGGCTATTGAATTTTCCTGGGATTTTTAGGGGATTGGGTTCACAATGCCTTGACAATTTTATAGTGACAGGGCCTTTTTGGAGGTTAGGTATATAAAGAACCAGTAGGAAGATTATGATAATTCATGGATGAAAAAAGAAAGAAGAAACCCCAGTCAAGTTGATTTGGGACTAAGAGAAACTTTACTGGCTCCCGGAGTGTTAGCATACAAACTTACACTCTTCTTGACCACAAAGCCTAGCAGGACTCACAGGAACCAGAGCCCAGACACTCAAAAGATGCATGCGTTGGAAAAGCATTATTTGTAGCTTTGTGATTCCTTAGGAAAATTAAAGGTCCATTTCTTGTACAAAGAATACAGCCTGCTTAAATAAGACCTCCTTGCAGAAGCACAATCTTGTTACTCTTCCCTTCTCAGAGGCAAATAACTGTTCTACTTAGAGGATCTGAATGAGAGGCTGTATAGAAAAGTGAGGCTATGCTGATGACGGTAATAAGTAGAGAGAAAAGCCCCTTACATCCTGTTCCCATCTCCTGCCTTCTGCTAAATCCACAAAGGACTAGAGCTGCTCTGTAGTTTATTCTTTCCCTTATAGACTGTTTCTGAGATACTAGTAGCCGACAGGATGATACTTCTTCCTGTGCTCTTGTACAGTAAGATTGACAAGAAAATCACAAGTTGTATGGCTGCAAAAAATCATTTTTGCAGTTCTGTGGAGAGCATGTTCAGTTCAGATGTATGGCAACCACATGTTACCGTACAAGATAGAGGCTATGGCACAGGAAATAAGATGTGTGAAAGGGGAAGCTGTCGATCAGGTTTAGAAATGAAAGAAACTCTTTAAGATTTTGAAGCATAATGCATGACCCTAGCAAAACTGTTGAATTCGGTTAGGCTGTGTAAGGAAATGAGTTTTTACCTACAGTGTTTTAAAATGCATGCTTTTTGAAAACACCACTGTGTGATTTGAAAAAGGAAAGCTATAATGAGATCCAGCTTCCTGTGAGTTTATGGTAATTTTGTGCTTTTTACTAGTTATACTATTTATATGGTTCTATTACTGTAGCCTGACTTCCAACTTCTAATATAGTTATCCTCACAGGATTCCTCTTTGTGGTGAGGAAGTACAATAATCCCCACTTTACAAATGGGGAACCATAGCAAAAGAGAGGCTTAGTGCCTGGCCCGAGGTCATGCAGGCAGCCCATTATGGAGCAGGGAATTCAACCCGGACTCCCAAACTGCAGACAAATGCTCCAGCCCCTGAGCTCTCCTTTTGCTCCTATTTTTAAAGAGCTCAGAAGATTCTATCCAGATTTCAGAGATGGTTCAAAGGTTAGCAGGGGCAGTCTGGTTAAAATAACAGAATAGCCGGACCAAGTGAAAATTTGCTGCTTAGGTGTAGAGTTGCAATCGCGGTGAGAAGAATAAAGCTTTTTCAACTGGCAACCCTGATTTCCTCTCACTTGCACTCGCGCTGTCTCGCATGCAGACGCCCTCTCTGCTTCTCTCTGCTTCTCTCTGCTTCTCCTTTTTCTTCTGCCTCGGAGAATGGACTTGGTAAAAGGAAAATAATATAATTAAGTGATAATGTAGGAAGCTGAGGGTAAGTATTTACTTATATAAGATAAGTAATTGAGGGAAAACTATAAGGTGGACATTTTATTGTTTTGGGGATTTATTTCTGTGAGCATGGCATTGAGTGTTAGAGATTTTCTCTTGGTAGAAGATGCTTGAAACAAGTTTGTCTGCCTCAATATTGGAAAAATCAGAGGGCACACTGTGAGAATTTGTGAGGATTTATGTGCTTTTTAGAAAGGATTAAGAATTAAAAAAAATCCAGATTAGAAATACTGTCTAACCACATCTGCCCTGCAAACCAGTATGGTGGTTTTCTTTTATGCTTAATACCATATTGTGTGTCTTGCAACTTCAGCTGTAGTTAGTTTTGCTTAACGATTGTAGTCTAGGTGTGCATAGCAAGTGAAATGCGTTGCAGTTCATGCAACATCCTTGAAATATTTCAATAGCAAGCTTGCAATACCTAGGAAAAAGATTTTAGTGATAGGGTCATTGCAGGAAGTTGCTTAAACAAACAAACAAACAAACAAAATCCCACAGATATCAGTGTCTTATTTGTTGTTTTTTTCCCACCTTCTATAAAATGTAAGCTCGAATATGATTTGTTCTATTTAAAATAATTTCCTTAAGGTATTCAGAGATAGTAGTTCCATAGGAAAACCAGAGGGCACAATATGGAAATATTTATTTGCTTAAGACACAGTTGTTAGATATCCTCTAAGCTGGAAAAAAGATTTTGTAATTAGTTACTAGAAGCATCTTCAGCCTCCATAGCTAATTAAAACCAGACTGTTAAACGGGGATGTTTAGGAACTTATACTTCTGGAAACCTACGGTTGCTGATTTGAGCTAATAATCACAGGTTAATTCAATCCCTTCTAGACACTTTATTTAGAAAAGCATAAATCCGTACAAGATGTCTTTATGGAAAAGACTAGCTATTACTTTATTTCATACTTTACCACTATAACATTAAGCATCAACTTGTTCATAACTTTTGGCATGTTACCAACATTCAATAAAAATGTAACTTGACAAGTAAGAATGACTATTTTAGGAGTTATTTTTTTCTCTCTCTCCTTTTTGTCTCCCTGCCCCCAACTTTTTCCGTCTGGCTAAATCCAACAACTAGAGTTATTAGTGGAAAGATGGTATTACCAGCATTCAGCCCATTTTTTTCATCACAGAATCTTTCATAACTGGAGAACTTTGCATCCAAAGCAGCCTGGACACTGCCCAAGCCCAGTTGCTGGGAAGATGAGCTGATGGATACAGTGCATTTTGCAGGCGTGCTCTGGCTCTATTGCATGTACTCTGTGGGTCTAGTCTTGCAGCCTACCTGGTGTTGTGGTTTCCACATGTAAAGAGGTCTTATACCTAGCAAGAGTTCTTAAGATAACCCTGTATTAGCAGTGTTTTGCATCTAAATACTAATGGACATTGTATTCCTACAGAATAGTATTGTGGGCATTTGTAACACATAGCATCTTCATTATTTATTTATCAGACAGTATAATCATATTTACTGGTGGAGTTGCATCTGATGTACACAAGTTAATATCAAGTTTGAATGGGATTCAGTCTTCTTTCTTTTTCTTTTCCTTTTCATTTTTTTTTTCATTTTTTCTTTTTTTCTCCTTTTAGGGAAGATCAGTCTTATGTGCATGAACTCTGCAAAGCTAACACAGATGTGTGTGGAAGGACAAGTTTTTTCCTTGTTTTGTTATGGTAGCAAATGCGTTATAATGTGTTCATCTATATTACAGCTGACACGTTGTTGTTGCTATTACAAGTTTTACTGCAGGCATATATTGGCAGGCTGATTTGCTGCTGAAGAGTTTCACAACTACAGAGCCATCACAAGTCTATATGCCTTGTATAGGCTATGGAAAGATATACCATAGCAGGCAAGAAAAATGTGTGGGAAACAAAAGTCAAGATTGAGTAGTCAGTTGAGCATGTTGCAAAACTGAAGATCATCTCTGGAAAGGAGAAATTTAAGGAAGTCCTTGCAGAAAAAGGAGAGAGAAAGAGAAAAAGAAAAATGAAATTGGAAATACAAATTAAAATAGGATTTAGGTTAATCTAAAACTGATAAGTAGACACATATCACCATATCATAATATTAACATATCTTAAAAATGACAAAAGATCACAGTTGATATTTATAGCAATTTTTTTAAGAGAAATTTTTTAAATGCTCTTAATCTGCAAAGAAAAAAAAAAAACAAAAAATCACTGACAAATATGGTCTTGGTAGGCATCTGTTCACAGCTGTGAGCTGGATGAAAATATGCAAGATGAGCTGCACCTTTGCCTTAGTGGAGAACAGAAATGGGAGTTCTGTCCTTAAAAAAAGAACATTCAGTTAAAAAAAAAAAAAACTCTGCATGCTTTTTAGACAAATACTTGTTCATAGCAGTGGTATCTTGGAAGAGTTTGCCTTCCAAACCACAGCTTCTAGTAAGTACGTACTGTGAAGGAAAAGGCTTTTTGTGGCTCCTACATCTTAGAACAGAAGGGTCTCTGGAGATGACTCTTTCTGTTGACTGTGAAGCAAGAGCTCCTAGTTCAGAAGAGCTGCCTAACTTCTAGACTACTACCTTCCAGGAGAGGAGTTTCCCTTTGACTCTCTTTCTGATAAATTTAGAGAATGTGTTTCTTGACACAGGCACAGTGTACTTGCATAAAGACGGAACATATCAGAAGTGTGATATGGAAATACTATGATCTGTGACTGAGTTTTCAGAAGCACATATATGACCCTAGAATAGACGGATAAGATGAAGCCACCAGCCTTGGTTCTCGCTTTATTCCTGTGGGATTGGCTCTGAGCTTCCAGATACCTTTCCTTGGAGACAGTTAGGATGATCATTTGGGATGGGCTCTTGGAAAGCCATGATGTAGAGTATTTGACCTTTCTATACTCTTGAAAAAGTTTTTTTCAAAATGTTTCTGCATACAGTTAATTCCTATCTACAATAGTCAATAGAACCTTTTGAAGTGGAAAGAACAGCTAAATCATTCTTCCATCCAGATAACTCCTACCTGTCACTGCTCCTGAATGTACCTGCTAAAATACTGTAGCTGACAGTCCCTAGAGAAAAACATGGCTGTCTTGGTTGCTATTCCAACTTGTTTATTTTGTGGTCATGATAGTACTTCATATATTTTGTGTCTCTGTTTTCTGTGGCAACAGGGGACTTTTCTGTAGCAGCAGAAAAACTTGAGGTGTAACAATAATGTGCAAAAGTTTATTTTAAAAAATTGCAGTATTTGAAATGCTGCTTCATTTTTCAGAGAGTGCTACTGGAGCATGACTCCCGGTCAATGTTTGGCCAACAGCACATGCAGCCCAGCAGAGCTGCTGTTGGCTTTCCCAGTAGCTCCTTCTTTCCTGATTGTATGGGGAACCTACGAGGAGGGCATGTTCCATAGGGAGCAACATGATGGGAAAGCCCTTTTCCTGCCAGGTCCAGCGGGTGAGGTGTTTACCCAAGCTCAGCTCCAGTGGGACAGGGCCACCTAACAAGTGCACATGTACAGCGTGACTCTGGGGATGAAGAACAATATTGTCTAGGTGAGCTGAGATGCCTGAGAATGGCAGGAGCTTCCAGACAGCAGTGGAAAGGTAATGTTGTAATGGTGCAGCATGTCAGCTGCACCTTGGCTGGGAAGAGCAAGGTGAAGCCCAGACATGCGGACCCTCTGTTCTCCAAACTCTGCAGCCTTTTCAGGAACAGCTATTCCTTATACACGTGGATGAGTCAGGAGTAGTGTGCCTTCTGTTTCTTTGATTTTTATTCTCTTAAGTTGAAGTATTACCATTGATGAAAGCATTATTTATTGTAACTTTTTGCCAAAGCAGATGAATAAATATGTAGTCCATCATGGGTTGGTGTATATGACAGAATATTACAACCTGCAAACAAAGTTGTCTTCACCGTTTCCACATGATTGGTTGGCCAAGCATTTCTCCCCTTTATTCTCTGCTAAGCTTGTCTATTAAATAGATACTTTTAAGTGGAACTTCTATTTTATGTAAGTTCTTCAAGTAATTGGCAGGGTAAGCTACTTTTTTGTTGTTGTTTTTTTCTTTTAATTTTTGCTTTCAGTTGACAAAAATAGAGTGAAGAGCAGAGGACTTGTTTCTGGATAGTTTTTTTGTAGCATTATGAAATTTGGTCTTTCTGCTATTTTCCTGGTCTATGTACTGTAGAAAGAAGAGCACTAAGCAAGGGAGATGGAATTTCTGCAAAAATGCCTGTTACGTACTAAGAGTGCTGTTCTTGGGAGGGAGATATCCAGCTATTTCTTAAGATCTTCAAAGTGTGGTATGAAAAATCAGATTTTCCACATTCCCACTTGCAACTTAAATCCAGTGCAAACAGAGGCCTCTATTTCACAAGTACTTGTTTAACCCTGGCTCTGCTTTTGAGACTTACTGATTTTGGTGTGTTCCATGCCAGGAAAATCAAAGTCACGTTGTGAAAATATCTTCCTGAAGTAAGTTATTACAGTTTAATGTAGTTGTAAAGGATGGCTTTTTGGTTAAGGCGCTAGCCTGGGACTTGAGAGTTCAGTCTGAGTTCAGTTCAAGGCTGTGACCCTGTCTGCAACTGTAGGTACACCAGGCAATTTTCCTAGTCATGGTTCCCCACCCAGAAAATAGCATTTCTTACTTTATACCAAAGACTATGTATATGAATATAACAAATTTACAGAATGATCTATATTCAGTCTGATTCTTAGTTGCAACTCTAATATAGGCAATTAATTAATCTACATGCTATAACACAATTGTGTGTGTCTCTTTACAGTTCACATCATGGGGGATGTAAAACTGGTGACGTCAACACGAGTTTCCAAAACCTCCCTGACACTCAGCCCCACTGTGCCAGCAGAAGCGCCTGCATTTACCCTTCCTCCTCGGAATATCCGGGTGCAACTGGGAGCCACTGCCCGATTTGAGGGGAAGGTAAGAAATGGAAATGATGGAGAGCTTGTCCACTTGTTCTTGTACTTTCCTGAACCTGCATACTTGGCTGCAGAAACAGTGAAATTTCTAATCGTGTCCGTATTAAGGACCTTTGCTCCAGAAGAGTGCACCAGTGTTTCTTTTCCTGACAGGCAGTAAGAGGGGGCAGGAACATTACAGATCAGTTTATGAGCAGAGGAGAAATGAGTGCGCTGCTAGGTGTAACCTATATTAGCATGCCAGGCACTACGCCTAGTATTAGGGGATAACTGCCTCCAGACCTGGCTGTAGTCAGAAAGGGTACCTATTTATCTGCTGCATATTCATTTCCCCAACAAAAGTGACTGCATTGTGATATGTGCTTCCTGGTAGTCAAACTAGGAATCTGCAAAGAGAGAAGCTGGTGAAATTTTATTTAACTGTACCACTGCAATATGTGTAGTTAACTGGAAGCAGAAGGAGTGTTTTCAGAGGAAAAAGTTTCATCAAGTAAACATATTAAAACAACAAGGATAAAGTGTGTGTGGTGGTGGGGGAACCCCAGGTTCTTCCCTTCCCCTCCTTTGGGACACTGAATTATCCTTATTAGGATTTATATTTTCATCGTGCTTCAATCTAATATCATCTCTTTCTTGTTCTGTTTATTTCCCTGTCTTCTCCCTTAACCCAGATCTTCTGGAGCTGCCACTTCTTTCTCTTGTCCTTTCTAGCTTCTTCCTGTCCTTGTCATGGTCTGCCTGTGTGCTGACAGCTGTATCATCTAGCTGACTGCAGTCCAAGTCTTTGAAGTGGTGGGATTTATTGGACAGAGGCAGGAAACTGCAACTTTACTGTAACAAATGCAAGGGCTAAGAGGAATTTGGGAAATTCATAACTTTGAAAGCTCTAACATAAACAGAGAGCTGGTAGGGGGCATCTGATAATATCTTATTTGTTTGTTTATGCAAGATCAGAGTGGAAACTGGAATTTTTCTAAGGAAACTGTACAGAAAAAAAATGATTTTTGAAGTGTACCAATTTTTAAGTGAAAAAGTAGTAGTTCTCAGACTGAGTTTATTTGAGGAAAAGTTGGCATTTTTCATAGAATTCCATTATTTCACATTACTTAGTTTCAAACTCAGTTGAAAACATTGAAAAAAACGTACTGCTTTTGTAGGTGCATCTATGCACGATAGTATTCTAATTCTGACCGATTCTTCCAGACAATTCCACACCAGGCAGTAACAGTAAAGTGAAATCAAAGATGAAGCATGTGATGTAGCTGTGTTTGATTGCTTTCTCCTTTCGCCCAATTCAAAGCTTGAGTAGGATATTTTCAATTTTCGATGCATCCTGCAGCTTTTTATTATTAGTCTAGTTACCTTTACGTTAGAGTTTGATCACTGGTCTGATTCGAGGGGTGCTGTTTATTTGCATTGTTTTTTTCCGTTTATTTTTTTTAATCTTTCTTATCATTACCTTGAATCCTGGATGGATAAAGTCTAAGGGTTCATTCTAGCAGCTTGGATAAAATAGTCAGAGTACTTAGTGAGTGGAAGTGACAGGCTTAACAAACTCCTTGAAGGAAGCGAGTTTTGATTGAGGTCTTGACTTTAACATATTTGAAAATCTAAATTCCAGGTCTGCCCATTTGGTGTTTGAGCATGTCTGAATCCCTTAATTTTCCATAAAGTGGGAATTATAATACAGTGGCCACATGCATGTCATGTAGATGAAGTAGCCCTTTATTATTTCAAGTGCTTTGTAAGTGCTAGGCTTTAAGACCACAGTTTTGCTGAAATGCATGTGAGATCTGTAATTACTTTGTGGGCAGCAGCATGGGTTATGTCGTATTCCACTGCTTGGCAAACTGGGAGTAGACAATTACAGCCACTGCCTTTAGCATTTCGACTCTTGCTGCGCATTGGGGTATTGACTGGTTTTGGCGCAGTGCAACTTGCTGCCCTGGGGAGCTTCCTTTTGCCTCTCAGCAAACACCGCTGAGGAGGAGCATGCAACACAGCTGCAGACAAAACAACCAATCTTTAGCCTCGGGAATCAGGTCCAAATTTCCTGGAATCCAAACTAGCTGGAGGCTGCAATACAGACTTGCATTTCTAGGGGAAGGAGAGGGCGAAAATCCTACCTTAACATAATTGGAAATAGAGAGTAATGGAGCACAGCGGGTTCTCCTTAGCATCCTGTGCTCTAGAAACTGAGTTTCGTAATGAGCATACTACTAAAAATTGTCTGGCTGATGGATTATTTGTAACGTAATGTGGCTAGGGAGCTTGTGTTCGGTTCTATCTTTAACTTCTAGGACGATGCTGCGTTTTCTATTGCTTAACCATTCCAGAGGTCTGGTAGAAGAGTATTACTAAGATTTAGTGACAGTGATAGCTACTGAACATATTTAGGTTTTTTTGTGCTGGGAAATAGGCTACAGATGTTATGAAAGATTGTTGCTGATAGTCCATCACACGGTGTAGGTATTAAACTAGGATTAAGCTAAAGAAAAATAAAAGTTTTAAAAATGGCTAGACAGGAGATTTTCTTCAAAGAGTTCCTCTATAGTGGAATTTATCTTATCGGAAAGAACAAACATTTCAAGAATCCGAGACAGGGTATAAATCTGATACTGTGACGATCTGCACTCATTGAGTGAACAAGGGAGAGAGAACCGCAAAGTCAAACTTTGCCTTTCTTTCCAACAGCATGTAGACTTAGTTGTGTGAAATGGCAATTGAAGATGAAGGACAGTGCATAAACTGAAAATATTGCCTGTAAGAATAGGAAATCTGAGGAAGAATGGAACTGTAATTCCTGTTAACAAGAAATCTCTTAATCCCTCCGCTGCCACCCTGGTTTTCTTACCTGTAGCTTAACAGATTTTTCCTTATGTGACTGCAGAACTCAGTTTTCCAATGTGAGCTCAGAGTAGAAATGTAATTTCTCATGTTTCGTGCATATGAGCATGCTTTTGGCCTGGAGCTTAGTTTGAGGGGTTAAACCCCTTAGTGAAGGCAAAGTTACCTTCCCCAGGTGCTCCCTCTCTGCAGCACAGGCACCTCAGTTGTTCACAGGGCAGTTACTGAGCTGATTTTTACAGAAGCCTTTACAAATTACTATGAAGTGGTGTGTTGTGGATACCTAGTTTGTTAGGAGTTGACTGATGAACTGGTCTTCACTGCAGAGCGTTTGGGGTGAAAAGCTCAGGGCAGTGCCCTATGCTAGAGCATTCTTGCATGCGGAGCCTTTAAGATACTCCTGGAAAAAAGGCAGCTCAAATAATGTTACCAGGCTTTGTTTTAAGCTCTATGCTTGTCTGTTATATTAGTCATTTTAATACATAATTAAAAATGTATCAGAGCTTTGCTACATTGAGCTGTGATTGCATATCTTTTGAATGTATCACCAGATTTCCTAACTTTCACAGGCATAGTAGTGAATCATAATTCCTTTCTTTGCAGTAAATACTATAAGGGTTTCCGTGGCAAGTATTACACAGAAAGACAGAGAAATCCTTTCTGGCCATAGCACCTAAGTAACTATCTGTAAATTATCAGACCAGGTGATATTTTGATTGCACTGATACCATTTGAAATCAAGTTAGATTCCTGACCTTACTCCCAAATTTCATTCTCTGCAGCAGTGCAGGATACTTTAATTGCAGCACTGAACACCATGGTAGTGCTGACGAATAAGTATAAGAACCTTAACTACATTTCTGTTTTAGAAATAAATTAATTTTGGCCTGTCCCACTCTCACAGGCTCAGATGTATTGTTCTATAGCAAAAGCTCAAAATCAGCATTTATGTAAATAGTGTAGTTTTCCATACAGTCAAATGAACAAGAGTTCCACAAATGTGCATGGGTTTGTGCCAGCCTGCCTGCCTGATTTCTTAGGATTCTTTTCAGAACGTACTCAGGGCATGTATCCTGATTTTTTAGTATCCTGATCTTTCCAAGACTGTGAGCTCAGAGACCTAAGATGGTTTGTGTTATATCTCAAATCTTTTTGTGAAGACTTCTTTACATCTAGGAATTACATTTCCTGATATCGGACTATTTTAGCCAGCTCTACATTCCCACTCCACTGTAGAACTTAGCAACTGTTTAAATACTGCCATGATCCCATTCTGATCTTCCTACACCCACAGCTTGAGTTGGCCTGTGATAGTGTTCAGGCTTAGATTCTGCTTTTCCTCGGCTTTCTGAGCCTTTCCATGCTTGTTTTAAGAGAGCAAGCTAGTCCTGCAGTTCCCTGTTCTGTGTTTCGACACATTGACAGGTTCTTTCATGATTCTCTGGAAAAATCTCAGAAAGCAGACAGTTTTCTGCAGGAGAATAAGCCACTGGGGCCCCAAAGTCCTGGGGGTCTGTGTAGGTGAATAGAGCGGCAGTAAGACCTGACTCCAGGAGGGCTGTGCTCTCCTGACTGCCAGCATAAGCTGTCAGCAAATGTTAGTGCTCAGATCCTGCTTTCCCAGGTCCACATTAACTTCTGTATGGGAGGATACTTTGAGGCACAGAGAGGTTAAGAGATTTGTTGAAGTTCCTACAGCAAAATGATAGAAAAGCCGAGAACAGAAAATAGACTCTTCACTGGTCTATAACCACTGAACCACATTCCCTTGATCATTTCCTTCTTATTTTAAGCTTTGGCTTCTGAGACTGGTAAAGCAGTCTGCTGCAGGTTTGTTGCTTTACACAGAAAGGCCGGTTGCCCACAATAGTCAGTTTTAGTTGATTACTAAAACTGCCCACAGCTGATTAGCTGCCCACACGTAGCTCAGCTGTTCTTAAATAGTAGTAGACTGGTTGCATCAGAAACATGGTGTGAATGTTTCTGAATACATCAAGCATTAAAAAATGGACAAGTTCAAAGAATGCCATTTTCCACCAAAGCTTTCTTCAGAGTGATATTAACCTCTGCATTTGATTGCTGCAAGCAGTTAGCTAAACCCGCTTTGGCTGCATAAGTATATAATTTTTGAAGGTAATATTGGCAGTCATTAATTTTATGAGTCTAAAGAATACTTGTGCTAAAGCTTGGCTTGAGAAGAACAGCCAAATGTCATGCTACAGACCACAGACTGATTGCCTAGGGAGTTAGGAAAGAATTTTTCCCCTTGGATGAAGCACTGCACAGTTGGCAATCGAGCATTATGTTTTTTTTCTGCTTCATGCAAACCTGTTGCCAGAATCAAGATACCAAACTACTAAGTCTAGTCTGGTGTTCTAATCTCATCAAGCTATGTTTCAGGTAAGTCATGTACAAACATATGTGGTTCAAGCAGAGTTTGAGTAGATGTTGGTTTTGGTAGTTCAATGTTTGTGTTAAGCAGTTACTGTCCTGCTTTCCCCTTAAGTAAGGGCTGGTGAATGAGATGGTAAATTTTAGGGTAAACCAGGTAAATGTCAAATCCTTCTTCTAGTTAATGTGCTTTTGAATTCTCCTACCTCTTGGTGTTGCAACACATCCTCTTTCTTTTTTTTTTCTTTTTTTCTTTTTTTTTTCTCCTTTCTCGCAATAAGCCCAATGACATATTTGAACTTACTAGTTTGAGCTGCTTGTGCTGCTGGAGGTTGTGCAGATACTGCTTGAAATACATTGCCTGAAAAAGTAAGCTGGGGTTAGGTGGGAAGAAATAGGAGGGAACAGGGAAGTTAATTTCCCTGTTTTGTATTAGACACCAATTTTATGTGGTGAGTTTAAGAAATAAAGGATAGAGAAGAAGTATTAAAAGGGAGAGGTGCTGAAAGGAAAACTATTAGAGCATTTTAAAATTGCAATCTACCTGAACAGAAAAACTGTTTCCTTCTGGCTGCCATACCACTAAGTGGCAAAGTCTGTATCATCTTCTTTGCTTTGGACCTAGGGCTGCAACGTGTGCTCTAAGCATCTCTTGGAAGCACTATAGGTGTATGCCCTAATTAGGCTGTCTATCTAGATTTGAGATGGCAGGATCTGAAATGAGAAGAGCCCAGATAATGACAGAGGATGAGGACATGGCACAAAATTGTTTGCTGTTGGCTTGAGTGCTCACTGTTAGAAAATGTACTGCTCAGCTAATTGCACGATACTGACAGTGGTTTGAGCGGCATTTTCTGGGGGATGACTGCTCTGGACCCCATGAGGAAAGAATTTGGGAAAAATCTGTGTTTTCCTGGGAGACAGTTGTCTGATGAAGGTGGACATAGGGTGAGAGGTGGTGGGAAGAGCTGTGCTGAATCTTTAAACCTGCCATGCACTGCGATACTCTTAAGAAGCCAGATATGAAACACTGGGGCATGTTTCTTTTTAGAGAGGAATGGGTGAGAAAGACCCTTCACTTCACCAAAGTGGCATGTCCATCCATGTGTTGACATCCTTTTTCTATTTCTTGTGCAATGTAGAGCCTGCAGGGAAAAACCATCGCCATCACCATAGTGATGCATGGCACCTTCCAGGTGGAAGTACAGGAACGTGCTCTGTGTAGCATGTGTGCAGGGTGCCCAGGGACTCCCCAAAGCTCTGACCTCAGTGCACTGTCCCATGCAGCTGATCTGAGCAGGCACTGCAAAAATGGCCAGGATTTTGGAAGGTTTGGCCAGACCTTTTACAGGGTTGCTCTGAGCTGCCAGACATTCAGAAATCCCAGACAATATTAAAAATCTTCAAATTCCAACCAGATAAAATTTCTAAGCAGAAAAAAAGCCATGACTGAGGAAGATGGGACATACAACATGCATGCTCTTAATCACTGTTATTCAAAGTTAATTGTTTATATTATTCAGCCTGTCCTCAGTAACTCACCCACTCTCAAATTGCAGAAGAAATACCATATTTGCCACTGTCATGTTTATTATTCTGTTTGTTTTCAGTCTTCTTTTCCATTTTCATATAAGCTGCTGGGGCAGAGCCTCTCTGCTGCTGTGTACAAAGCCAGGCAGAATGGCTCCCTGTTCTTGGTTGATTTGAATCAAAGTAACTTCAAAAAAAAAGATATATTTTTTTTTAACAATCATGGTCATATTATGGTTAGACCTTTTAACGACCATTCAACTAATGTCAATATGGAGTTAATGAGAATGTCTGATTTTGTATGGTATCTATCCAAGCCAGTGGTGTTTTCACAGAATCACAGAATGGTTCAAGTTGGAAGAGACCTCTAGAGATCATCTACTCAACCTCCCTGCTCAAGCAGGGGTTTTAGCTTAAGCCAGAACATACATTTGTGCTGCTTTTGGCCACCTCTTTCTCTGTGTTTATTTTTTTCTTTGATGAGTTTCCAATTATTCAATTATTTCAGCTTTTGAAGAGGAAGCAGTTAAAATCACACGAGAAACTTGACAATTAAAATATTTGTGATTTAATTGCATCTGTCTGCCCCTGATTTGAAGGCAGTGACCAACAGCTTTTGATTCTGGGGAGACTGTATTTTGTAATCACGCAATACAGTGATGTATTATCATCAAGCATGGCTACGTATCAGCTTAAGTTGTCATCTGTGTGCTACCATTAGTTGATTTTGTAGGCAATAATTTTCTTTGGTGTGGATTTCTGGACCTGCTATTTTCCACAATCCTCAAATATAAATCAAAGAGAAATTTCTTGAATTATGTTTTGAAAGATTTGCAGGGGATGTAAAATACTTGTTGTGTAAAGGAGATTCAGTCTTTTACAGAAGTAGTGATGAAATAAGTAGTAAGAGTAATCATAAAGTCTGCAGTGAGGGAAGAGAGGATAAAAATGTGGAAAAAAGGAAAAAAAGAAACTAGAGATACACCGAAGAGAGATAGTGTATCGAGATAGCTTAAATAAATGGACAAAAATAATATGTTCAGAAATTGAGGTTGAGTAAATCAGAGTGGAAGTGGTTGGTGTGATTTTTCTTTTTTTTCTTTTTACTTATTTCATGAGAGTTAATCATAAATCTCTGAAATTTCAACAGAGTCTAATTATTCTTCAATTTTACCTCTAATTTGAAAAAATATCATCATCTTTTTAGGCCATTTTCCCTTCCTTTGGGCGAGTGTATAATTCTTTGTTGTGGCCAGTTGCACTGACAGTCAAACTCATCATGTAGCATTGGGTTTTCTTATTTAAATAAAAGTTCTTAACAGCACATGAAATATTACTGCAGCTTATCAAGTTATGTTAAAAGTCAGGCTGCTGACTTTAATAAATAAACAATACAAATTATGATAAGAATAAAGAACTATGGCGATTGATATTGATTTTTGCTTATTTTGTGGTAACTCTTAAATAGCCTAGTCCCCCTGGAATCTTACTGTATGTTTTTAACACTATACATGCAGTGTAGAGGTAGTTGGTCCCTCCTCTGATGACCTTATTGTCCAAAACAACAGGAAAAATGGTTGCTGCTACCCTCACTGATACTTGTGTGGAGTTCCTAGACATAGATTTTTTTTTCTTTTTTTTTTTGTACAAGATCACTTTAAAGTGTGTTACTGGACTAGGAACCAAACTGCTGTCTTCCTGAAGCTCAGTTACCACCCACTCCCTTATACATAATCCTGTCTATCTCTGAAAGCAGATATCTCTGAAATAAATGATTTCTGCTTTTTGAAGGAAAAGTTATGATTTCCAAACAGATGAAAATGTCACCAATATCTTGATTAGCGTCCTCGGTCAGAGAGTCTTAATGAAAACAGAATGACCAAATTAGATCCCTAGTACCTTGATAGTTCCCTACCCCTAGTGCCTAGCTGTTCTCGTTTGTTTGCCTGTTGAGATGCAGTAATGCAGAGGTGGAGATGCAGAGGTAGGCAAAGATTTGTCTACTTGGGACAGTAGACAGTACTACACAGTAATGGAAAACATTATGTTGGGTTTGTTCAGGTCTTTCAGTAGGAGCACTAGTGACTTCGGTTAAACGGAGCTCTGTTGAAAGCACATGCAGAGTAAGCGCTTTTGTCCACAGCCTGAACAAATGTAGCTACTTCTGAGTGCACGTGTGTGTTGCTCTTACCAAGATCACAGCTATTTTAGTTTTGAGAAAAAACACTAGAAAGGAGAGGAAAGCCTGCAAAATTTCTCTTGAACTGAGGCTTTCTATAAATATTTATTCTGGACTGCCGAACTAGAAATTCATAGCCACATCAATTTCAAGCAGTTTTTGCTTAGCTGTTTATTTTTAAGGCAGCAATTTATATATTGTATTGTATGAGGTATCTTTGCTAAGCTGCTAAGTTCGTGAGCTAGGACTATAAAGCTTAACTCTATAGATTTTACAGATTCTTATGGGATAAAAGCATTACTGAGAGATACTAAGAAGCAGTTAATGTTTTACAGTGGGTTTGCATATAGAAGTCTTAATTACTTAATGCATAGAAGTAAGTTACACAGAATAAACAGTGCAACGAGAACGCTAAATGTTTAAGATGTCTGAAGTATTCTTATCTTCATGCTCTAATACTGCGTTTTATGTTCACATATACAATTGATGTGTGTGTTCACATCAACTCTATTTTTTAATGAGACTTAAACCAAACAAGCAACATGTCACGCACAATCTTGTTGCTAGCCCTAGAAAGCAGAATTAGTGCTGGGACAGCGCAACTAAGGAGAAGAATTGTTGCAGGCTCTCCAGGAGATGGCCTTTGCCAGCTGCATTCGTCGCTCTCCGCAGACAGGCTTTACTGTAGTGATATTCTTGATTTCTTATGTGTTCAACTCAGCAATGTCAAATGATTTCAGCAATTTCTGTGGCTGCTGCCAGAACTACTGAATTGCAGGAATAAATCTTCTCTGGCTGGAGATTGATGGAGTACAGACATGTTCATTTGGAGTGAAGGGTTTCTGTTACCACCTTACAGCTCAGATGTGCATTGCAGCCCTCTGTTAGAGATTTCATAGCTACAAAGCCTGTCTTCCAGTAGCTGTGTTTTGAGTACCGAAAGAAATGATGTTTGTTTTTACTAATTTTCCACAGTAAGTCTCGCATATGTAGTCTGTGAATTTGTACAGATTCTTTGCCTGCAAGTAGCATGTCCTGATGCAGTGTTCCTAAAATAGCCTCTCTAAGCTAGGAAAGTATAAAGACACAAGCAGCTATTCTGGTCAACGGCACTGTTTGTATTAGAGGATTGGGCCTCTAGCATTTGGAAACATGCCAAA
Organism: Crypturellus tataupa; assembly: GCA_034781795.1. Taxonomy (NCBI): domain Eukaryota; kingdom Metazoa; phylum Chordata; class Aves; order Tinamiformes; family Tinamidae; genus Crypturellus; species Crypturellus tataupa. The sequence continues at coordinate 743,050 of JAWLRI010001089.1, forward strand.
TAAATTCACATCCCATCAAGATAACTTCACATTGGTAAAATTAAAAAAAAAATAGTTGGAAGACTGAAAAGAGTGAAAACTCAGTTTTTACCAGTATCTTAACATTCATCATCTTTTGCTTGAGAAACACAAGAAAGAGTGCATTGTCTTGTTTAAAAAATGACTCCGGATTCAAAACCAAAATATTATTGTTATGAAGGGATCATTGCTCTCTGCAAATAACCGGTGCTGTTTAGTCTTGCTTTTTTTTAATTTGTGGTATCAGTGGAGTTTCTTGACTTGATGATGTCCCAATCTCAAGTGGTGGTGCAGAGTTTGTCTGGATTCTGTGAGATAATAAAGCTAAATATTTATAATTTTCCTCCAAAGTAGAAATACATGAACATCTTGCTAATGACAGAGTGAAATCTTGATGTTAATTTTGGGGGTGGGAGGTGAGGGGTGTTGGGGTTAATTTGTTGTGTGTGTGGGGGGTGCTTCCTGCTTTTTGCACTTTGGTCTAAACTCATATTTTCTCTGCCTTTCTGAGTTGTTACTAAATGAAGGATCTACAACTTACGGTAAAAATCTTTTCAAGCGTTAGAAACTGACGTATCTGCACAGGGAAGAGCAGAAACAGTTTCCCAAAGTTCTGTTTTTATCGTGTTAAACTGTTTTATGTTTGAGCCTTTATTCTAGGGCTGCCAAATAAAACTTTTGAACAGAAGTGGTGATAAACACAGTAAGTCAGTGTCTCCTGTTGAAGTGGAAATGAATGAACTGCTTTGGTTATTCTAACAACATTAATAACACAGTGAAACTCTGGTCTAGCTTTTCAAAATCACATTTTCTGTAGCAGAGATTCATGCAGTTCTGAACTGAGCTGGTCCTATTGGGAAACTTTTGGCATCTCCCTTACAGAGAGTTAAAGCAATTGCTTCATTTGGTACCATTTGGTGGAGATCCTGATTCAGAATAACCATAGATGGCAGGGAGTGTGGCATGGAGTCAGATATTTTAGATGGTCACTGGGTCCCTGGAACACTTAGCAAGAGATCTTTCCATTTAGCAGCCACAGTTACTTCCTTCTGTATTCATTTACATTCCTAAAGCATAATCCTAACTGATCCATAACCACACACATGGCTTGGCTATTTCTTTGCCTTTTTTTGCATTGTAAACTATTCCAACTATTCAGCACCTCATAAAATTTAGCACATTTTAAAAGGCCTTAGTATTGGTTCATCAATGAAGAAAGCTCCCCCTTTGATACCTCCCCCTCACCCAAAATGTGCAGCTCTCTCCTTTGTTTTGTGGGGTGATGGTAGTCGTGGGGTGTTCTGATATTGGAGAGGCTTTGAAGCAGGGAAGAGTCTCATTTAAACTGATGAGACACTCACCCAGACGAAGACTGCAGTATTTATCTTCCATGTCTTGCTGGGATGTCTTGTGCTGGCCTTCACAGCCTCTCTTTGCCTGTGCTGCAGGCTGTATTCTGCAAAGCTGTATTAAAGTATGAGGCTACTGAAACCTGGCAGCCTAATAACATACTATGTTCTCCTGTGGTGTTGCAGATGACATTGTCATCTTTATAACAATATTTTGTAAAATTCTGTTTGCAAAGACTCTGGGTTATTCTATGTGGAACTTTTTCTGTTACTCTAACCTGTGCCCTTTGATACCTCTGTACAAATACAGTTGTGTGATGCTGATGGGCTTCTGTCAATATTCAAAATCTGAAGAGCAGCTGTTCTCCTGTGCTGCACCTTCATTTCACTCCCTGTCTACATTTTTTGTGGGAAATCTTTGGCAGGGAAAAAAATGGCCAGATGATTTGGTCTAAAGTATGGAAACCTGATTTCCCTTCAGTGTGAGACTGGAAAAGTCTGACAGTTTCTATGTCTTGGTTCCTCAGATATAAGATCAGAGATATGTTTTCGTGCACGTCAGCTATGTATTTTGGAACAGAGATTGTCTTCAGCACATACATATCTCAGTATCCTGCACGCTGTTCTGACTTGTGACAAGGTGTCAGAATTTCTCCATTTTGCTTGTCAGATTTGTGTCAGGTTCAGATTGTTATAACATGTAACCTCTGCAGGAGAGCAGACTGGACAGTATTAGGGCTGGTGCATGGGGGAAGTAGCTTAAGCTTCTCGTGGACTTGGGCAAAGGTTTGTGGCATCTGGCTGGTTTCGATTTGTCAACCAGAACAAAATTTCAAAAAGAGGAGAATTTGTACAATATCTAAAGATAGATCTAAAGAGGAACAGGGATTCAGCCTACTACCCCATGGTAAATCCATGGTAAGTCCAGAGAAGTTGTATTTCAAGAAAAAGAAAAAAGAAGTCCAGGTGAACTGTATAGGTGGTTTGATAAAACTCACCTCATGTGTTTACAACAGTAGGTCAGCTGGCTACAATGTGGGAAAAGTAGAAAGGCAGATGTTGCCTCTGGTAGTATGATTTATTAAGGCTTCATCAAAGCACATTCCCATTCTGGGACTGCAGCACCTGGGTGAAAATGTCTGCAGTAGCATAGCAGAGATTTAGCAGCATTATTAGCGGGTCTATTAGCTGATTAATAATATAGATACACAGAAATATATACAGTGTGTGTTCCCCTCATGTACACTGTACTGGAAGGGGTAGAATGCACCTTAATAGCATTCACTGTTCCATTACGTTGGAGCTCTCTGAAGTGAGGAAAAACAATACTACTTTAAATGCCATCAATTTAAATTAATTCTTTAAGTGAAATAAAACTTAATTTAGGAAAAGCACCTGGGCATGTGATTAATTCCAAAAGACTTAAGTGTGGCTTAAGCATAGGCTTAAGAACTGCATGGACCTGGATTCCTACTCATACCTGAATTTAGAACTTCAGGGCAGTCCAAGCAGCTTTAGAGGCAGTGTAGCTTGCAGCACTGCAATTCAGCTTGAGACCTTTGGAAGTAATTCAGGACAGACGGACTTGTTGACATTAGGGTTTCTGGGAAGATGATGCTTTATTCAAACAGCTATATTCTGGTGACTAAACACACAACAAGTATGGGTGCACCTCTAGCAGCTCTCTGCACTGAGTTTTACAAGAAATTGTGGTTAAAGGCAAAAGACAGGAGAAGAAATGATCTGCAGCTGCTGTCTGCTTTTCAGTTAGCAGAGCATGTCTTCCATGGGTAGGTCGTAAATTCTTTCCTGTTGGAAGTAACGTAAATGTTGATTCTCCTAAGGGGCTGTGCTGGCATGTGCAGTGCTCAGCACCTTTGTAGGCTCCAAAAAGGGTTTGAATAGTGACATGACAGAATTTGCAGCTAGAACAGAACTATATGAGAGCATCGAAGCCGAACCTGCTGAGGAAAGAGATGCAAAAGTATCTCATTCCATTGAGAGTCTGGACTGTAGGATGGTAAATGCCCTTTGGCTTTGATGTAGAAAGGTACAAAGTAGAAAAATGATATATAGGTAGTGCACTTTTTATTAGCAATTACCACTCAGAAGAGAGATTTTCCCCTAAACACTTCTCTGATTGATCAGCTTAGGCTCAGGTAAATATAGCCATTAGGATGTTAAAAAATATTTGGAAGGAAAAACACAGTGTACTGTGTCACTCCAGAAATTTGTATGTTCTTTATCTTGGACATTTCTTGCAGTTCTGGTCTTTCCCATTCTGGCATTAGAAAAGAGACAGGAAAAAATGACCAGGACTACCAGAGGTATTTTATTGCACCTAGTACAAGCATAGAATAATTAAGTAAATTAGGGCTCTTAGTTTGAATCAAACAAGCAGGGAAGGATTTAATCCAATTCTATACAATACTGAATGATACAGAAATGAATGTTTGTGTGCTCTTTCCCAAAACATAAGAAATAGAGAGGCAAAGTGAAATATCAGACAGCAAGGTTAAAGCAAACCAGAATCAATTTTTCAGTTGGCATAATTAGAATAAGGAATTCACTGCTGGAAGATACTTGGGAGGAAAAGCAGTGATGAATTCAAAAAGTTAAGCAATATCATGGAAGATGGGTCTGTTGATGGCATTGAATATGATGGCCTGCTTTAACTGCAAATTGACAAGATCTTTGAGCCAAATGCAAAAATGAGAAGCTAGGAAAGAATTGGTTGATATATAGGCTGTTTTTCTACTATTGCGCTTTGGCATATTCCTGTTGCTACTGCTTCTTGGGCACTAGGTTAGAAGTGCCGTCAGCCTTATTCAGTACAGCTATTTTTATACATATTTGAACTGCTGTTTATCTCTATGATTTTGTCTGCCTTTGTCCTTGAGGTTTTTAGTTTAGAGTTTTTATAATGCTTAGTCTTGGGCTTTAAAGTTGTATCCCTGGTTGGATCTAGGGAAAGGGGACTGCAAATGTACCGTATTTTGTACTGAGAGAGAGATGCTAGGGGATGCATCATTTTGCTATAAGCTCCACCTTGTCTTCCATATATCTCTAACGAGGCATATAGATATTAATCCTTAACATAGTGTGTGGGGGGGTGCTGGATTCCTGTGGATACCAGAGTTGACTTTAAAGAGTTCTGGAAAATGGCAAGAGGATGTGTTTCCACATTGACCCTTCTGCTATTCCCACAGAACCTTCCATGCAGCCTGGGAGGCCTGACTAAGCCTGTGCTAATGAGGTGCTAAGCTGCTGCACTTGCTTGAACTTGGATGCTGCAGACTGTAGTGTCTGGCTACTCTCTATATTCCCACTATATGAAGGAGGCAAATCTGGTTTGGGGATCATCTCATAGCTTGACATTTTCAGATGGAAAATCCAAAACAGCTTTTTTTTCAGTTATTTGTGTAAAACTTCACAAAATTTTAGGTCCACAACCATACTCCTTATAAAGAGCACTGCTGTTTTCTAAGAAGTCTCTGACATATTTTTGTTGGGGTACTTTCCCTTCCTAGTACTTTCCCTTTCTAGTATTTCTAGTATTTTGTCCATGACCATCATAATGTCCATGTTTCCTGTCTGGTGCATTTTTAGATGGAAATTTTGTTCTTAGGAATTGTATTCTTACATGCACACTTAGGAACTCTGAAATGTACAAGCAGTTCAATAGATCTGGCTACATATTTTCCTTCTAAATTATTCTATGCAAAAATAGCACTTGCATGTAGTGTCAGCACTGGTTTATGATCTGAAGTGAAAACATGATTCCTTTCACTAGCATGTCCAGATAGAGTGTTGCAGAGGCAGTGAAGCAAAATCTAATGACTTTGCATCACAGTGAAAGAATTTTATATGAAAAAACTAATGTCTTTTTGCTGCAGATTTCTAGATTGTCAGTACCAGCGTTAGGGATGGAGTAAGCACAGAAGTGAGTTCTTCCATGCAATCAAGTGGTTTCCCCACTTTATAGGATAGTTGGACCTTTTGTGAAGGAGTTGTGCAGACTTTTGCATTTTGCCAGACAACATATAAAACTCAAAGGAAGGATCGCTCCCATTCAAATCTTTGTGTATGGGTTTATGATATTACAGATTTGTAATAGACTTTTAAGAATAAACTGAAATATGCTGTTCTTCATTCCTACCCCCAGTGCTGGGCACAGCAGACAAAATAAGTGAGAAGTACTCAGCATTTACTACTATGTTTTAAACCAATGAGAACTGTGTGTTATTCGGCATATTCTGAAGCTGAGTGACAGGCTTTTCATGAGATTAGGAAGGGGGAAGCTTCATATAGGACACAGAAGTACTGCAGCAGTGGTTTTAAAGGAGCAGACTTTAACCATGAGGGAGAAAGTGCTGAGTCTCCTCCACCACCTGGTTCTCCTTACACTTGCACTGAGTCTCATGAAGGGCGTTGTTGGATTTCTCCTCTCTCATCATGGCAAAGGGAGCAGTGGTGGAGCTTATTTCTGTGTTAGCAGTGTAGCCTGTGGTCTTTCCGCTTGAGACTTTAAGAGAATCTGAGATTTTCAACATGAACATTATCAAAAGTATCTCCAACAGCATCAACAGTATCAAGGAGTTCAATTTGGCAAAAATTTTCTCTTCATTGCCTCAATGGGAACCAAGCAAAGCCAATATTGTTTGAAACTTCTGTAAGTGAAACCTAGATAAGAACTTGCCATAGCCCTGTGCAGCTTGATGCTGCTTATGAATAGAACACAGTGATTGTCAGATGGATGGTGTGGAGCCTGGAGAATGAGTTGTAGCATTTGAAGGTGATTTGCAGATGTTTTATTCTACTTTCTACTTTTTTTTTCCATCTACCTTGCCCTTTTCTTTTTAAAGACAGGGATTTGTTTGAAGGCTTCTGTTGTCATGTTTCTGTCACTGCTCCACATCACCCGGGAGAAGGACCAGATAATTTGCACACACCAGTTGAGAAGACTTATGTCTTCAGAGTAGCGTTCCAGGAAAGGTTATGCCCAAAGACCTAATTTATGAGGATTGCGTGCACATGGAAGACCAAACCTAAAGACCAGATGTAATGTATCAGGGTTCAGCACTTACTTAAACAAAAACATGCCCAAGGGTCACAGAAAGACCAGTATTGTTTCTTATAGGTACTATAGGTAGTGCTTTGAAGTGAGCTATGTTTAGGCCTACTAATGTATTCCATTTTTGTTTTAAGAGAGGATATCATAGATTCTATCATAGATACTCCACAGAAGAAGTATCATTATTTGATTTGTTTGCAAGGTTGCAGCTAGGTCCGCAAATATTTAACATGTTCATATTTAACCTTGCCAGGCAGGTTCTCTATTCTAAAGGCAAACTTTTAAAATGTATAAACTATTCTTCAGATATGGCTTGTGTGTGTTTAAAGTCTCAGAAGGAGCTTAACCATGTATCATGTTCACTTTCCTTTATCAAGAACATCTGCTGTTCATTTGTCAGAGTGCCACTCAGACTTGAGAGAACATTGTTACAGGACTTGTGAAATTGGTACGCTGGCCAGAACCGTATTTCCCACCTGCACTAACCTATTAGATGGCATCCTAATCATGGGGTTCACATTGTAATCTCTACAGTTATGTCATACTTTTTTCTAAAAGTGACAGAAACTGTTCAAATGCATATGAACTAGTTTTTTTGGTGGGTTTTTTTTGTGTGTGTGTGTGTGTTAGAAGCAAGCTGGAGAGGGCATGTACTACAGTGTATCCCGTTCTTAGCATCCTCTACTAAGTCTACTCTGAAGTACTTGATTTCCCTCTCAGATCTTTTGATGAAGATAAAGATACAGAAGATCTTAGATCTTGATTGAAGGCAGGGAGAAGACACTTGCGAGAGGCTGGCAGGATCACCAGGATTATCATAAACCATGTCCACAGAACAGCAGTTCTTACCTGAGTTTAGTCTCTTGGGGCTGCAGAAAGCTGCTGAATTGCTTCAACTGCTTGACTTTCAAATAAACTAATCAATAACTTGGAATAAAAGGAACTGTTTTCTTTTTTGCTAAAACCTAGACATTGGAGAGAGGTACACTCCCTGTAGAGTCTGTACTGTATCTCAAGTGTAAATTGCTATATGTGACCTTTTCACTTCTTCATTTCTTGAATAGAGTTAAATTTACAAAATTTTTCAGGCTACTTAATTAAAAAAGCATAAAACAAAAGAGTACATCAGAATACCCTAAGATACCACTGTGATGCATCTGAGAAAGCCAGATGCTCTGTAGGTTTTAAATGGGTACTCAAGCAGCCTTTTTGTGGAGCACAGTTACTGGCCACGTTGTAGAAAACTCTTCTTGTACTTTGGAACAGTCAGGAAAAAGGGTCACTGGATATATTTGTCTGTATTGGTCACTGGATTCCTGTAGGTTTCTGACAGTGGAGTCTGACTCGTAGGAAAAAGTTTTTGGATGTTGCTGTCCTTTGGAGGGATAGTGCCATAGATTTCTTGTATTTTTTTTTCTCTCTCTTTTTTTTCCCTGGGAACTTAGCAACTTTGCTTTTCAATGGGATTCCTTCAGGCCTCGATGCAGAACTGAATCCAGACTGCAGAAGTGTCAAGAGCAACAGCTCTTCCCTCTGCCTGTGTGGATGGACAGAGCAAAAGGCCTGTTTTATCTTAGCAGGCTTTAGGGAGACCCTAAGCTGAAGGGTCCAGCCAAAAACACAAACCCCATCTTTGTGCTAATACTGGGGATATTTGCTGCTTGCTGACAGTTTTCTATCTGTTAGTATTGTAGAGGCAGTAAAGAACAGTCATAACCATGTTGGGACTGGCAATATCCGTATCGGCCAAGCTGTAAATAAAGGTTATAGCCTGGTGCTGCTGGGCATTAAATAAGTAGATAAAATTATCTTTGCTGTGTATTATTCAAGGCAGATGTTTTCACTGAGCTCTGGAAAGGTTAGGGAGGAGTATAAAACCTGCTACAGTTCTGGAATTAATCCATTAGGATCAAAACCCAGTAACCAGTGATTCGTTTAAGGGTCCCTGACACTTTTATGGCAAGACTATGTATTTCAGAGCGGGCTGGCTCAGTTTGAAACACATTCCAAGCCCAAACCTGAAATAAATCCATGCAGAAAAGTGGTTCTATAAGCTTCTGCTTTCCCGTCATTTCATTTTCAACAAAAAATGAAAGAAAAAAAATACAGCATTTGGGAAGGGAATGACTCAACCTTTTGAAAAGGATTGGCATGCTGATTGTCTGCATTTGTAATTTGCTGTTGGCATTTCCTAAGCATAGAGGTGTGGATGAGCAAAATAACACAGCTGTAGCAAGCACGAAATAAACAGACACATAAGAAATGGAAAAATACTTGAAGTAGGCTCAAGCATGTGATACTGGAAGGGCATGTGTAACCAGCTACCTGAACCTGATGGGTCAGATAAAAATAGCCTCAGATGGTCCAACAGGGACTCAGGAATATGATAAAACAAAAGCAAAAGTGGGAGGAAAATGTTTCCCATAACCTCAGCCCCCATAGTTCACCAGGGAAGTAATTGAAAGTTTGTACTTGGGCAGTTTGAAGCTGGGCAGAACAATATATAGTAGAAAATACCAGACAGAATGATTATGAACTGGAAAAAATAGTAAATATTGTAGGTGAAATGTAATTGATCACTCATTTTCACAGGCCAGGGTCTCAGCAACTGTAAAATGATATAGTGAAGCTAAAGCTAGTCAAGATGTTGTGATGGAATGTGATAGGAAGGTTGCTCTTCATGCCTGCCCAGGTGCTACTCTGTAGATTTACCTCATCCTCCTTGAAACAGCAGTTTCAAAAACATTTTGCCTGAAGTATCTCAAATTTAAGAAAAACTTAAGTTAATGTCCATTAGAGCAGGAATGAGAGGTAGAAACTCTGTTCTAATGCACCCTTTGGTTAAATCACTTAATCTCTTTGTTGGTTTCTTAATCTAAAAAGAGAAGAACTGTAGATAATTGCCAAGCTGATAGTCAGATAGGGCTGTCTGGTACAAGTTACTTTCTGTACCAGTGAGCACATTATCAACTCACTGCTGTAGAAGTCTCAGCTTGATGCTTCGGAGCCTCCTCTTTGGCTGCCCTCTCAGCCTGCTCTCTGCGTAAGCACTAACCCAATGTGCTGCAATAGTGCTAAGAGGCACAGTGGGTGGGAGCTGCTGTTCTTCAGATAGCACAGGAAAAGAAAGGCATGGCCACACAGAACTTCTTTGAAAAACTGTGGTAATTGTGAACTGTTGTCCCTGTTGCTCGGGATCCCAGAATGCCTTCCCTGTAGAACATGGCTGTTGCACAGGTAAAGATAGAGTTGGAAAGAACTCTAGTTTGTACCAGAAGCAGAAAGTTTTTCCAGTGTATTCATACACCAAACATTAATGTCATTTAACAATGCCTTGTACAAATAAGTAAGTAATGCCAAGAAAAAGGGGCCACCACATCACTAACAAAATTAATTGGTTCAAAAAAAGAAAGAGAAACATTTCTGACAGCTGTAAATTAGGCTCTGACAGATGATAAACCCAGCTGGAGTGAGGTGGAACAGGAATAAAAATGTAAAATCTTGAAAGAAGAGAACCTAAGAATGGGTAAAGCTGGTTGGCTAAAAATTGCAGTTCCTGAGAAACTGAGGGAAGGATGGTGGGAGAAGTCTGGACAAGCTATAACCAGCCTTCTTCAAATCAAAACAGGTCATCAATATTTTGCTCACCTGGAGGCTGAGGGGCTTCCTGTTCAGTTGCCAAGTTTTGATAACAGAGATCAGAATGCAGCATTGCTACTTTCTCAATGAGCAAACACAGCCACAGAGTTTGTTCATCCCACTTCATCTTGATCCACTCAGTTACTTTATGACATTTAGGCAAAGGATCAAAGAGCTGGCAGATGGAGAACTAACGTATGAGAGTGGGGGAAGAGGAAAGAAGGGGGTAGTACTGTAATCAAGAGTTTTTTATGATGACCGAGGAAGTGTTCTAACAGTTTCTAACAGTTAACACATACTAAAACAACCTTCAAAGCTGATGGCATCTTTCATAAAACAGAAGAAAAACCTTTGCTGATGAGTTAATTCTGTGGGTAAACTACTATATATCTGTTTTTCTCATCCTTTTATGAAAAAGAAGACACAGCTGTGTTTCAGACACTTCATTGCAATCAATGACTGTTCTCAGTGATACCAACTGAAGATGTGTCTGCAGATCTGCAGGCATCATGAATTCAGGCAGAGATATGTTAATATGATTGCTATTTAATGAGCAGAGGGCTGCTTTGTTCTGTTGCAACCTTTATATCCTGCCACATAACATCAGTCTGCCCCATAATGACACTTTCTCAGTTGGCAACTTCCTATATTCTGCCTTTAAGGATCAAGACGATAGATGTCAAGTTAAAGTGCCTCCATCTCTTACCTGTATATTTGCAAGAGCTACTGCTTCTTGGCACATTTCAAAATAGATCTATACA
>JAWLRI010001089.1:753990-784389 GCA_034781795.1 Crypturellus tataupa
TTAAAGTGCCTCCATCTCTTACCTGTATATTTGCAAGAGCTACTGCTTCTTGGCACATTTCAAAATAGATCTATACAGATTTATGGGTCTAATGCTTAGCAATTCTTGGTATAAATATTTTGCCTAAACACCTTGTGTTCTTAGTATACATAGAGAATACAGAAGTTCTGCTTTTGTGTGGGAAGCTGGGTGTCAGGGTTCTTTGTTAGCCTTTGGTACGTCTGCAGACCAAGTGTTCTAGAGGAAAATTCTTGCTGTATAGGTATCTGTCCGATGACTGGTCTTATGACTTTAACAGCGCTACTTATCCAAGAGTTTCTTCGTTTCATTAAATTCTGCCATTTGGCTCGCAGAGAGTATGTGCTTAACAGCTCCTGTGTCATGAACTTTCCACTGCATTGCTAAATATCCAGCATTTCTTCCTAATTCAATCATCTGTTGTTCAGCTTCTTTCTCTCTTCTCTCTCCCATCTTTACAGGTCAGAGGCTACCCAGAGCCTCAGATCACGTGGTACAGAAATGGGCACCCTGTCCCCGAGGGGGAACATTACATTGTGGACCGCAGCATCCGAGGGATATTCAGCTTGGTAATCCAGGGCGTGCAGGAAAGCGATGGTGGAAAATACACCTGTGAGGCTGCAAATGATGGTGGGGTTCGTCAGGTGACTGTGGAATTGACAGTAGAAGGTAAGAGAGTTTCTCCTGCTGTTGTGACGATTACAGAGTTTCACTGAATGGACTAGGTGTATTGAGTTGTCTGATTAAGAACTCAGCTGGCCATACATGCTTTCTCACTGGAGCAGGAGTAACACAAGTTGCATTGCTGTTGTCTTTGCAAGAGTGATCTGACAGGACTGGAAGCCTGAAGTCCCATTGCCCAAGCCCTAACTCTGACTTGAGTGCAGGGATTAGGACGTACAGTCATGTATTTACAGAATGTTTTGCTAATTTCTCATATCTTTGTGTCTGCATGCTATACCTGACACCTTTCTCCGTTTCTCATCCCCTCAAGTGATCCATGAGCTATGAACAGCATATTAACTCTGTTCATTCATAGAAATTTTCTCACCAAACACTGATACAGTGTTTTGAAAAAATAGGTGGAGGCTTCAGTTAGAACAATGAAACCTTTGATTTAGGTGATGTAGTGCTTGTAATTGTAGAGCAGACCGTATTGCTGAGCAGGATAGAATGTATTCCAGTGAAGGAGTATGTGACTAATATGAATAACATCTGCATTTTGTATTTTCTGAACCTTGAGTAGAAACCTAGCTTTACAAATTAAGATTGCCTTCATATTGGACACTGTGTTGCATATCAAGGACTTGGCTAAAGCAGATGAAAACTTTTACACTTCATTGTACAGTTGCTGGATTGATACTTATGAAATTATAAAGAGGTTACCAATTGTCTGAGAAAATATTTGAACACAGGATGTGTAGCCTCATTTTAGCCTCAAAGAAAAGGCAGAAATAGTGATAAAGGACCTTTTCTTCTGGAAACTGTCTATTTTGAAACAGTCCAAAAGATCTACCAGAAATTCCTAAAAGCAACAGTCATCTTCTGCCTGTGTCTTCCTTTATTTCTCTAGGAGAAGAGGGATTCCAACTGCACATGTTCTACATGTGAGGGACAAGGCTTGAAACCACAGGTTTTTCACTGTGAGCATTTTGTTCCCTCCAAAATCCATGCTTTGTGATGATTCTTCCTTCCACATCCAGTGCTGTGGAGGTGTTAGCAAGCTTCATGTTACGACATCTGAACCTTTGGGTGCTGTTCCATTCCTGGCTTTTCTTATGGACTCTTCTAACTGGAAACTTACGAAGAAAGAACGCTGGTTTGGATTCCTTTTTGAGGTTGTCTGTGGAGTGTCTTCTTTGCCCCTTTGCTCTGACCTAGTCTATGGTTTTACTCGGCAGCATAGCCGCTCTGTGCTAGCTGTGGTGGAAGGGCTCAATGGAATAAAAAAAAATCCATTTTATCACTAAATAAATACCTTTAAAAAGTGGCAGCCATGCATGCATCCATCAGACATCAATTTTGCAATGGGTATGATTATGTGTGACTCCCAGCCAAAATCAGTGACTTTCTATCTTCTGAACCAACTCTTGAAACCAGCCATCTGTGGCTGCAAAAATTCAGCCTGTACAACATGTAGTCAGTTTTAGCTGGAGCTGGTCATGCTCTTACTGCTCTTACTGCTGCCATTCTAGCTGGGAGGCAGGCTGGGGCTTGAGAGCTGTTGTCCTGGAGCCAGCTCGTGTCAGACCAGGTAAGAGCTGTTGTCTGTACCTGCATCCCCACATCTCCTGAGGCCTCTCTGCTGTGTTGCTCTGCCTTTCTCAGGTGAATTTCACACTTTAGGACATTTTGCAAGGACCTGCATGTCTACAGCTAGGTGAAGTATGCATTCAACTTCAGATGGGTATGAAAATACACTAGTTAGAAGAGTCCTGGAGTTAAACTCATCTCTGAAAACTCTGTGATTTTCATGGAAGCAACCACTGAGGACAGAAACACACTCCTGGAAAGTATGGGATTTTCTCTCAGGCAGTAGAAACTGTGGCAATGTGGATCACACAGGCACTGAGGCGGTGCATTTCTGGGGTTCTCAATGTGTACTCCCATTGGCAAAGCAGAACACCTGTTTGCAATTGTATTCTTAATGTCCACAGGAAACAGCTAAGATCAAACCCTGGAATTTTTAAGAGAACACCTGCTTATTAGGTAGTTGCAAACTGTCAAATTTAAAATGTAAAGGAGTGACTCAAAGCCAGGGAAGGATAGAAATCCATAGCACTGCTTCTCTTTCTGCAGTTTGGTCATGTCAGAGATCTGCTGAATATCAAAGCTTCTCTTTGTGTTAAATCCCAGAAGTAAAGCAAAAATCCTCAGCAGTGCTGAAGAAATTAGAATTTGGGTCTACTCAGAGTCAAAATCTCTTACAGAAATATGTGGAGTACACACTGAAATATGCATAGGTCTGGCATGATTGTTAATGCTCCCTGTTCTGAAAATTATTCAAAATATTTTTTCTTGTTTTAATGTTGTCCAAATGACAGCTCATGCGGAGGCAGAGTGTTTTTAAACCTTTTCTTATAATCTGTTTTGACCTGGATTTTGTTACACTTTGAAAGCAATTTCATGGCCATACTCAATGACTGGATTTCTCAGAGTTTAAGAATTACAGTGGTCTTTATTCTAATAATTTCCCTATGGATCCTGATAGCAAAATGCAGAATTATTCTATATTCACAAAAAGTATCTTATAGGGTTGACTAGTACCTTAAAAAAAATGTGTTCCATACTGTATAATTGACCTGTCTGAGCACTAACACAGATCCTTACAAAGCTCTAGACAAAAATTTTATCGCTGCTGTCACTCAGGATCTATCCACATCACTGGCCCTTTTTTACTGTGGTGAAGCTATCAGGATTCAGCGTGCAGCAGGTGGCGCTGAGCTTACGTGGCTTTGTTCACAACGTGGACTTGATCACGCTGGCAAGTCCGATGCACTGTTCTGCTTCAAAGTAATCCTTTTACAGAAGCAGCAATCTGAACAAACTGAGGAATAAAAAACAAGCAAAGAAATACTTCTTTAAGAGTCCCAAACTACTTTTTTCCCCCTTTTTTTGGTTGTGTAATTTGTCTTGCCCTATATATTTTTTGTGTTATTTTTTCAGTTTATATACTTACTTTAAAATGTTTTTGCATGAGTAATCTACAGTGTTGGTATTGCTGAACACAGGGCTAGCTGACAAGGTTGCTAAAACTTGCTCTTGAAGTTCAAGAGGCTAACTTTAGACTACAGATAACGACCTTATTCTACAGCTGTTGCTTTTCTCCTTTATATTTGAAAGCTGGAGAAATGCTATTTTCCCTAGTTCTTAGTATCTATACTCTCCAATAGTCTTGACAAAACTTCTGACTTCCTATCTTTTTGTCCTATGCTTACAGGAAACTCACTGAAGAAATACAGCTTGCCATCCAGTGCCAAAACCCCTGGGTAAGCAGTCTAGTGGCTCTAATATTGTTTAACAGAGATTCAAAAAAAATTTTTTTAAAAGAACATGCACTTCAACTCTTTTCAAAAGTCTCTTGTTTTCTGTCTTTATTTCTGATTCACTTGGAAGGTCAGTCAAAAAGGGTTTGGTTCCTGCTCAGTTCTGAGAAATTCCTCATTAGGGACATATCCCCCAAGCTCCTCTTCCATGGAAGAGGGAAGCCAAAACCTGCCTGTTCTGTACAACGTCGCACTGCAATAGAATAAAGGAGGTTTTTAACTGATTTGTGAGATAGGGATAGCAAGACAGGTTCTCAGAGGCAGCACTAGCCTAGCTTCATCAATGAGTTCAAAGTCCGTAGCCTCTGTAGAGTTCAGTGCCAGCTACAGCAACGTTTGAAAAAATCATTCTGATATTTGCAAACTCAAATGCTATAAGTCCAAATCTCCTTCTATCCCAAGGTGAGCTGTTCTTAGGTAAACAGCTGTGAGAACTGTTCTTGGGTAAAATTGTTGAGGCTCTCCTGAGGGTGATGCACATGCTGCTCACTCATACTGATAGGAATTCAGCAGGCTGTAAGCAGAACTTGCTGCTGGTTTCTGAGCCGCAGTATTGCAGCCTCTGGCACTGCTCGCTGTTGCTCAGAACCCTTTCCCCGTGGCTTCCATGAGTCTCTCTGTAAAGCTATTGCAACTACTGCTTTGAGTGGTTAGTAAAACATTAAATTAGCTGGACTGAGCATTCTCTGATTTAATTTGAGCCTTGCACAGTGGGCAAACTGTAGTCTGGAAGAAAGACTTATTCTAGTCTAGTGTAACTGTAAGCAAGAAAGGGGTGATCTGCAGTGACTCTGCCATGCAGAAGGGCTGCCTTACTGCTGTCTACTTTCTGCTCTCCACTTGGCATTTACAATTACATGAATGCTACAGCTTTAAAAACCTGCATCCATCTCTGCCAACAGTGGAGCTGGTTTCTTTATAAATAACTTGAATTTAATCAGAATTATGTTTGATTTACCCCACTAGGACTGAGTAGTCCCAAAGACTTGAACCTAAATTAATGTTTCTGATTATGTTAGTGGTCAGAATACAGATAATTAAAACTGAAGTTTCATTTTCTTCGCTGTGTATGTTTTGATTTTTAGAATTGACTCAGACTGCAACTGTGAAAATAGGCTGATAGCTTTTTGCTGCTTGTATGTTTTGCTTTGGTTCAGCCAGTTACTGATATAAAGGCATGGAGAGTTTATGCCTTCCATAAACATGGAGGAAGAAAGAGAATAAAAAAATGCATATTTCCATTTGTATATGCCTAGTAAACCATTGTAAACCTGCAGGGTATAATAACGATTTTTGTTTAAGGTGTTAGTGTATGTGCTGAATATATTGATTTTAGGGACATCACCTAAATATTGTCAGTAATGAAAAGAGATCTTTAGTAATCTTTTATACTCTTGTTTAGAGGTAATATGAGTAAGCAGACAGTAAAAGCCAGCAGCTATTTAATTCTGTGATGGAGGTGTTCCATTTTAGTATGTTGCAGTCACCCTTCTTTCCCAAGATTTTCTATTATTCCTCTTGTCCATTTAAATCCTTTCATCATGATCTTGTCTTACTCAGAAACTTCACGTTGCCTATACAGCAACCACCATGTCTTGGCAGCCCCTTGGACTGAGGTGGTGACGTCTCTGTTAGTATCTGATACCCCATAGAAATGGAGAGGTATTGGCACATCTCGTTCGCATGGGGTAAGGAGCCATCTGGAGAGGATGGCCCTGAAAATGGTTTGGCTTGCTTGAAACTGAAGGCTTAAAACAAACAAACAAACAAAAACCAACCACCATCTCTTATCTGTTAGTGTGTGTCTTGATTGTGCCAGGTCTTCAAAGCAGAGAGCATAAGGCATAAGTTACACTTGTCTTTTTCATGCTACGATACTGTTTGCTGTTTCATGGCTGTGTGACTGAGGTTCTTGGACTGTAGGCACTGTAGTTTTGTTCCACATGCTGTTTCACAGCTGTGCCATCCATGTAAATAGAGCTGGGATTTTACACCACAGATAGATAGTCTATGCCATTCTCTTGGATTGCTGTACTCTGCATTTGTATGCTTTTCATATTTGCTTTGCAAATACTGTAGTGAATGTGATTACAAACAGAAGCATTCCCTGAATGAATATCTTTACCAGGATGCATCAGAGATTTCTCAAAAACAAATTGCTGATTCATAATCATAAATTGCTTGATCATCACACTGGGTTTCAAAACCACCTCGCAAAGAACTCTGAACAGTGATCAGTATGCTCAGTAATCTAATTGTAGCCAAGTCAAACACAGAAAAGACAAACTAAATGTGTGGCATGTTTGCTGTGATTTAATTTGCCCAGCTCTAGTTATAGGCACCTCAAGATTGTCCCCAAGATTGGGTGTGAGTGGTGTCTGTGCTGGGTGAAGACATATTGCATCAGGCTGTTCAGTTGCATGAGGAGGCAAGGACAGTCGTTGCCAACATTGCTTTAATCCCATTGGCAAAAAATTATACTGGGTTAGGCTGAAAATTTGGTAATTCCAGCTTTGCTTGCTACTTACGATATATTCTAGTTGGCAGACCACTGTTCTGAAATGCTTCCTGAAGTGTGCTCTAACCTGAACAACTCACAGTTCTTTTGTGAACCTAGGATGTTGACTGCCTTTCCAGGGGAAGATTTACTGTTCCAGCTGTGGAGCACAGGCCAAGCATCTGGGGAGAGAGTCCGCCGAAGTTTGCTACGAAACCCAACAGAGTGGTTGTGCGTGAAGGGCAGACAGGCAAATTCTCATGTAAAATAACGGGCCGACCTCAGCCTCAAGTAACTTGGTTTAAGGTATGATTTCCCAAGAAATTAATATTTTCCTTCTGCCATGAAGTTTCATATCTTGAATGGATGAAATGTGTTTGCTACTGTGGTTTGGTAAATTGTTATTACAAGAATTTTCATGCAAGTAGGAGGGCCATATTTTTACACTGAATAAACCCACAAAAGATAATGTTTCTCTGCAATATAACTTTTCTTTTATCAGTCTCATAGCTGAAAATATTTGCACAGAGATAGCATCTGAAAGCACCAAACAAGATCCAGATTCCATTATAAAAGGAACAGATATGGGACATATCTGCACAAAGACCCTACTAACTAGATAAGAAAAATAGATAAAGGGTGGGAAATGGGAATATTATCAGCAGCTGTGTTTTATAGAGAGAGTCTGTAGGGGTTTAATGCTTGGGCTGTGGTTACAGAGGAGTGTCTGACACCCATGAAAATTGCATCTGTATTTCCCAAATTTAATTTCAGAGCCTTAAATGTGAAGTTCTTTTTCTGTTTAATTTGTGTGGATTTTACCTGTGCAATAGAATTAAGAAGATATTTGAAAACAAATGAAATAATTAAACTGAAATGGAAGTCAGCAGTATAGACACTTTTCTTGGCATTTATGATTGTTTTTCACAAATTAAAAAAAAAATTGTCCAAGGCAACACGTTATCTGTTTCAATGCTATCCCTAAAACGCTGGTAAAGAGTCTGACATAAAAATATCCCGGCTGTGAACTTATGATCTGAATTAAAACTTCTGTCATTTATTTATATATATGTAAAAATGAACAATTTTCAAAAATAATTAGATTGTTAAAAATCACTGAAGAGTTAAGTCCTAGTGCCCCCTCTGGGCAGATTCAAGATTTTCAACTCCTTTTTTGTCAGTAATGAGAGGGCTTTCAGGTGATAATTAAATATTACATGGATTAAACCATTTTTGCTGAAACTACTAATGCTTTAGAAAATTACAATTAATTTCTCTAATTTGGAAGAGCAAATACATGATTGCTTTATTATCTTCTGTCTTTCTTTCAGCCTTTAACAGCTAGTTGCTTTATGTATAGTGTCAAAAAGATAGAAATGCAGGAGCTTTTCTCTGGGCTTCTGATTTCTTCTGCTGCTTGTGGATTTTCGGAAAAACAAACAAACAAACAAACAAAAAACCCACAGAACTATTTAAAGGGCAAGGAAATACTTCCAATTACTGGCTGCCTTATTCCAGGCTCATTCTTGTCTGTAACACAAGAATGTGAGGAGACACCTCCAAGAATGAGCAGCCCTGTGCTGTGTAAGTGAACACTGAGAGAGCAGTTGGTGGCTCCATCCAGAGTCTGCTTCTCCCAGCGGCTGCCACCCATTCTCCTGGGGACCAGGCAGTCTCCAGGCAGTCGGTGAGGCAGCTGCTCTACAGCTGCAACAGCCTCTTCCCAGTCCCACTAGACAGGCTGTTTCCCCAGCCACGCAAGTCGGAACAAAGCAGGGTCTGTCATTCGTGTCTCCTTGCTCAGGACTGTTTGTTAAGCAGCAAGCAGATACTAGCAGTCCAACAGCTTGAGTCTGCTTTGGTACTTCTTTATATGCATTTTTTGCAGTTCATTGCAGGTTATATTGCACATTTTCCAGTTGGTTGTCAGCTTCTGTACTGCATCACTGTATAATCTGTCACTCATTCAATGATTAAATGAACTGAGTATGAGAAGTTCGTGTTGTTAGCAGCTCCACAAGTTCTGTTCATGTGTGCGTCATTAACAATTCTGTCTGGACACTTGCAGATCTGCATATACTGCTATTATAAAATAATACAGGGATGTTGTTCAGATGTTCAGTAATCCTGCCATCAAAGGTCTGCAGACGCCCTGTCACACTCTGGAACTTCAATTCATTGCTACAGTGTGTTAGTTAATTTGGTGTTGAGTGTGCTTTTTAGGCTTTTGTGATCCTAATTCATCCCTTATTTTAAATACAAAGAAAAAGTTGTGAAGCTTTTGTTTCAGTAATTCATACACTCTGTGAAGTGCTAATGTGCTGTTGCTTCTCATCAAAGTTGTATTGGCAGGTGGTTGTTGCAAAGCATCTCTTTGCATATAGTATTCCTAGGATCTTGGCTTCACAAGTAATCATGCATTTTCTTTGATTGGCTGCAAACAAGTTAAGGCCCAGAATCTTTCCGGCCACACCAGGATGGTGTTGCTGCTGGGCAACATGGTGTGTGAATCTGCCTCAGCATTCTGAAAATGAGTGCACGTGGCTGCTGGCTGGGCTACCTCTGGCTGTGGCAGAGCCAACACTTCCATCGCCTTCTTTACACTGCACGGGAGTCCTAGAAACAACAAAAATTGCCATTTCCAGAACAAATGAATGAGATCTTTATGTAAAGGTCTTTGTATATTGTTTTCTTTTCTATTTTTTTTGTTTGCTTAGTCACAGAGAACAGAAGCTGATCCTGTGTTACCACCAAAACCCTGCTGTGAATTAGCTTCTCTTTCACATAGGGTTCATAGCACTGAAATAGTAGTAAATGGATGGAGCCTTCAGGAGGGACAGTGCCTGCAAATCAAACCCTTACTGAGCAGCGCCCTACAAATCCTGCAGAAAGCAAAGCTCTCCCTTCCTAAATTTGAGCTGGGAAAAGCACTGATGCCTAATAGTAAGGGTACTTGCTATCTTGATCTTTAATATCAGATGCTGAAGTAGAAGCAGTATTTAACTCATAAATGAGCTGTTTGATCTCTTATTTCTTAGAATTTAAAGACCCAAAATAGTTGTTATTATCATCCAGTCTAATCCATGTAATGGAGAGCAGAGAAGTATATGCCTTTGTTCCTGCCTCAAGCTTTAGTTTCATCTCCACTTACCTCCTTGAAAGAAACTCCACCTTGTCTTAAGTGATAGAAACGAAGGAGAACGCATCAAATTTACAAGTAGATTGTGTTAATATTCCACATCTCTTTATATGTAGATAACTGACTTCATTTCTTTTTAATCATTGGATTAATCATTTTAGTCTGGTAGGCTAAGGAGCCTGCTAGTAATAAATATCATTTTCCTTTTAAGATACATTTAAATCTTGGTGGTGGTTAAGGGTTCCTTTGTGCAAGAATAAGAATCAAGCCAAAGGTGGCTTTCTGCTTTCTCTGTGCTCTCTGCTATGGGTTTTGAAGGCTCTGATGGAGGATGCTGTAACCCAGAGCT
This sequence comes from Crypturellus tataupa, assembly GCA_034781795.1. Taxonomy (NCBI): domain Eukaryota; kingdom Metazoa; phylum Chordata; class Aves; order Tinamiformes; family Tinamidae; genus Crypturellus; species Crypturellus tataupa. The sequence goes on from JAWLRI010001089.1 coordinate 764,040, forward strand.
ACCTCTATCTCATCTTCACAAAGGAGCATGCTGCAGCAACGTCCTACCTAGTCCCAGATGCCACCCTTGTCTGGTTACTGCTAAGGTCCTCTTACACAGATTTTGTTCTCACTTCCGAAAAGAAGCAGCATAAACGAGCTATTGCAGGATGAAGAGCTACTCTCTAAATTCAAGGCTGTTACTTAAAAATGTGGTGTTTGACTTTATGGAAAGAACTTGAATGGAAAACTGGTCTGAGCCGACCTGCAGTGAAAGGAAATTTCTCTAAGAATATGGACACACTAAATGGTGAAAAGCCACAAGCAAACTGAGATGAGAGGAATGGCAAAATGCAAGGAAAAGCAGTCTCATACGGATATGAATTATAAAACATTTGGACACACGGTTTTGTTTATATTATCTGAGTAGTATTCATAGAAAGAATTTGGCTGAGAGATAGGAAAAAGGCATTTTGGCCTGATACTGAAACTAAAAAAGTGCTCTTTTCCTTCTCCTAACAATAGCTGTCTGTCTCGTGGTGCTGTCTTGTGATATTTGCAGGGTGATACTCCATTGCAGCAAAGTGATCGTTTCAACATGTTTGAGAAAACAGGCATCCAGTTCTTGGAAATCCAAAATGCTCAGATGGGTGATGCGGGAATTTACACTTGCACAGTGGTGAACAGTGCTGGGAAGGCGTCTGTGTCTGCAGAGCTCACTGTTCAAGGTACGGCAAAGAAAGGTTAATGAGAAAGAGTATGAAAGTGAACTGCAAACATTCCTTTAAAACATTTGTTTTTATGTTCACACACGCATTCACTTTTTCCCCAGGTCTTTCTGTTTCTTCATTAAATGATATTGTGATAGTTTGGAGTGTGCTACAGCTGCAAATGTTGTATTGATGCTGTGAGAAACAACTATCCAAATGCTTCTTTGTAACAAATTGCCTTAAAACCAACTTTTCACTTTTACTATGGCTTTGACCTTCATGTGTTTTGAACATAAATTGAAACTTCACCCTTATGCTTCTAATCAGTATTTGTTTTAAGTTTTATTTTTTGTTTTTGGATGCTCATGGATGCACACTTATCCCAACTCCTGTTTGGGGACAAAGTTGTATCTGTGTTCATAGAACCAGGAAAGTACGGTAGAGAAACATAATTCAGCGCTGTACGAAAGAGAGGAGCTTGTTAAGATTAAAATTCAAGGTTTTAATCCTGACACCTGACTCATTTCACCATTGTTAAAGAAAATACTTCTGCATGAATATTTGGGATGTTATATTCCATATAGATATTAAAGTATAAAGTACATTTTACAGTTTGATGCTTTTTAGGATGCTCTTTGCATCAGCCACAAAAGCAAGAAGCCTTCAGCAACTACAATAAAGAGGAATTTTGTTAGCAAGTAGGCAATAGGCTGTTACAGACTGGACTCAATTAGATAAATAAATGAACAGTTGGTTTCAGCTGTAGGCAAAAGATCAGTGGGCCACATATGTCCTCAGCAGTGAAACTTTTAAGCAAACTTTTAAGGTTCACAGCAATGCTGTCACTTTGTACAGCTGAGAATACAAATGACAACAAGATTTGTATTTGGGATTCTCAGAAGCTCAGCTAGCATTTGCCATTTTACCTAAAATAGGGCATTTATCTATACATGCCACTCTAATAAAGCCATTGCAGAAAATTTCTACACGTTGCCTATTCAACAGATGTATTATAGAAAGGGCTTTTTTGTCCACTGAGCCTTTTTATTAAACATGAAACTTGATCCTTGCTTGCTCTGCCTGAAGTGGAGAGCTTTCTGTTGTGTACACAGCAGCCTGGAGAGATGATGCAGAACGGGGGTCACAAAGTCAGCTGTGGTATATGTTTACCTCAGATGCTGACCACATCTCTGAATAATGTGCACATTCTTTCTTGGATTAGCACAGGTCAACCAGAAGAAAGTGGTCTCCAGACTGTCAGGAAAAAGGGCATTCTGTGGCAGTGCACTTGACTAATCGGATGATTCCACTTACCTAACCACAGTATCTAGTTCTTTCATTATCAATTAGATCAGGTAGTAGGAACTGCTGTAAAATGTTAGCAGTCTAGTGGCTCAGAATTTCTTTTTCTTTCTTTCTTTCTTTCTTTCTTTCTTTCTTTCTTTCTTTCTTTCTTTCTTTCTTTGCACACTTAAAATCAGGGTATTATCTGACACACCTTTTGGCCTTTCCCTGAGACAAGGACTCTGAAAGCATATTTTATGGAGTATTTGATGATGACTTTTTCCTGAAAATTCATTATTACATAATTATTAAGTTTTTGCTGGCATTTCTAATCCCACATCTGACAACAGAATGGATCCCCTTTTGATCTGACCAGGGAAAACAGGCTTCATCCTGCAGTTTTAATCAGGGAAAAATGAGGAGACATGATTGGATTTGGATGTAGAGCAGTGTTTCCCTCCCTCCCAACTATTTATGAACTGATACTATCCTTATAAATTGGTACAGGGAACCAAATACCATCTAGGTTTGGGAGAATACATGGAAGCTTGCATCTATATGAATTAATAGACTGGTATAGGCAAAATGTGCACTCGTTTATGTCAAGGCAGCTGATGATGGTAACTTGGCAAGCCACATAACTTAGCCATGTTCACAGATTTTGTGGTTTTGTTGCAAAGCAAAAAATGTTGTATGTTAGTTTTTGTGTTGTGTTGAACATGATAATGCATAGTACTCAGGAAATGACTCAATAAAACTTTACAGGTGGACTTATGTTTGTGGGAAATGGGTTTATTACTATTATTTTGTTTTTATGTTTTATTTGTAGCACAGCTTCAGTTTCACTGTGGAGCTGCTCAAAGGTAGTACTGCTGATTTGTCTTTCTTCCACTTCACATAGGCAGTGGTTTCCCGTAGGAATCTCCTCCTGACTTCTCTCCTGTCAGGAGCTTTTCAGACAGACTGATCCACCGATGTCTCAGTATGAACTAAGACATCCTTGTGTCTCAGCTGAGCAGGTTGCTGGTGCCCATATCAAATTCAAGGCATTGTGATAATCAATCTTGATTTCAATGTATAGGAAGTATGAAGGTTCTTAAGTATATTCTTTACTTACAACATAAGAAATTTATGAAATTGTATATAGTACATATAGTACTTACCTGTTTTGTTTTCCTTTGTTTCAGGTCCAGATAAGAGTGACACATGTGCTCAGTCATTATGGTATGTATTTTCTGGAGAACTTTTTCTGTATATTTAAATAGCATGTACTAATGTTGACATTTTCTGCATGAACCCTCCTAACAAAATAGGGTCAGTCTGGTTGGTTTGGCTGTTTCGGGGCAGTTTGTATTTGGTCTCATACACAAACTTGGTATGTCTAGGGTCTTTAATATTGACTGAAAACAGACTACTAAAGTATGTGTACAGTAATAAGAAAAAAAAGATATTGTAGGACTTAGCATATTTATTAAATTTAGATGATTTTGATTTAAAATAATAATTTTAGCTTTTCTTCATCAATAGAAAACACAGGAATGAGATGTTCTAACCTGTCTGTGTAAGATATCTTTATAATTTAGAGCCTTCAGGATGCTTAATCTATTCCAGCATGCCCTGGATGGGATTTCAGAAGTGCATGTTTACATTGTCTTAACTCCATTTCCATTGCAAAGCTGATCTTGAAATGCTGTGCCTATTCTGTTATTAACATTTATGTGATTTGTAGGATCATATTTTAAAATACGGTTGATATAAATGCATCTGTGCTGCCCTATGGCCAGAAATCCCCATGTACTGATCACCAGATTAGCTCTGCTCCCTTCATAACTTAAAAAAGAAGACTACTTCACCATCCAATTAAGGGTTTTAACATTTGTTTGTATCATTGCTGATAACAACGATTAGTCTTTATACAGTATTTCTGTAAAACTATCATTTTCCTTCAGCATACCATCAAAACCAACAACACTTCCTGCTAAAGCTGCTGAAAATTCAGAATTCAAACAGGTAACTAGCAATGGGATTGCTAAACAGTTGAAAACCAGCAATGCTGATGTGATTGAAACCAAAGATAGAGTGTCAGCAAAGAGAGAGACTTTTTACATCTCTTCCAAAGAAGTCAAAGACATTAAGGAAGGACAGCACCAAGAAGTCAGTGTAGTACCTCAAGAAGTTAAAGGAGGAACGAGGGGTTCTCAGGTGTTGCAGAAAACGTCAAGCACCATCACACTGCAAACCATTAAATTGCAACCTGAACCAAAGGCAGAACCTCAGGCCACCTCTGTAAGACCAGGTGAAGACAGGAAAAGGGCTGTGCAGCCCATGATGACAGCTCAACAAACTCCACTTCTGACAGGGCAAGTCAATCCAAGGAGCAGAGAAGCAGAAAACAGAGTTGGAGTTCGGAAAGCTGTAACAGAGGAGAGGAGGGAGCATCAGGGAATTCCTCCTCAGTTTGAGAGCCGTCCACAGAGCCTGGAGACATCAGAAGGACAGGAGATTAAATTCAAGAGCAAAGGTAAAAGGTTGAAAGGTTACGCCTTTCATTTGGCCAATCCAACATTGATTTGAGTGCTTCCAACAGTTTAAATGGAAAAGTCAGAGTTAAAAAAGTGATTCAAAGTTTGTTCTTCAGAATCTGACCGTGTTTTAACCTCTCAAAAGATTAACGAGGGCTGCATTTTGCTGGTAACCCTGAATCAGAGAGTAGATTTGGAACACTTTGTTTTGTTTATCACTATTTTAGTAAAAATAATTTTGAGGCATTTTTATGTTTTCTTTAAAGAGCATTTGCACTTCAAATTGTTCTCACAAGTGAGAGAGAAATTTTCTTTTTTATGTCTATGGAGAAAAAAAAAGATTACAACGAAACTGTGCTAGTTGATTTCCTTTCTCTGTGGTTCTTGCCATGGGAAAAAGAATACAATTTATATCTCAACCCAGAGAAGATTCTGGAACTTTCTGAATAGTTCAGTTAAGAATTTCTCCCTCACTTTCCGTCAGAGCATCAGAAAAATATTGCAAAGTGTAATGAATTTATAGTTCTTTTAGGTAGGGAAATGTAGTCCCTGTTCTGCAGAATTCAAGGTAGTTATTCATGTGCTTATTGAAATCAATGAATGTTTTTTCATTTGGCTTCAGATCCAGAGCACAGCTTCTTAAGTTGACTGAGGAAAGTCACGCATAGTATCTGTAGGGAAGCTCCAGTGAAATCTCCCTAACTTCCTTTAATAACCAGTTAGTCTGGTACAAGAAACTCTCTTCCCTGAGAATCCTCCCCAGAGGTTGCCCAGGTTTGTCTTCCTGTGCATGTTTGCTTCCTGGTTGCAATGGGCAAGGTCAATGGAAATGGTTCAACGACCATACGAAGATCTCTACTTGCCAGGCTGTTGATTCCTCATCTGGTTTTCCAGACCTCTGACACTGGCAAAGCCAACAGTGAAGCCAGAGCTGCTTTGTTTCTGTCTCCTGGCAGTTCCTTGTCCTAGAAAGCTGCCTCCTTTGCCTACCCCTAGACCCTGGTCTAGAAAAAAACATGAACAGTGCTATAATAACTGTTCTGTCTGCAGGTACCATGAATTGGAAAGTGCTGGGAGCTTTTCAAGCTGCGAAATACCTGTTATTTTAAAAACTGGATAGGGGATTAATTTTGAAAAATCAGAAATACCAAGCTGTCTGTTTGAAGATAGTTATGGGTATTACTTACTCATTAAAGGTTTTATTATGCATGTGTAAAGTATGCGTAATTTACAGAACAATAAATAATGGAATTACAGTGAGAGAATACCTATTCATAAAAATTCAAGCACCTGGTTGTCTAGTTTCAGGGAAACCAAAACCAGATATGGAGTGGTTCAAAGAGGGTGTACCTATTAAACCTGGAGAAGGAGTCCAAATATATGAAGAAGATGGAATTCATTGCTTGCTATTAAAGAAAGCCTGTTTGGGGGACAGTGGATCTTACAGTTGTGTAGCTTTCAACCCCAAAGGCCGCACTTCCACCAGCTGGTTGTTAACTGTCAAAAGTAAGTAACCTCTTGTGAGCCCATCTGAGCTTTGAAAACTGTGGCTGGGCTTCTCTAAGCTGTCAAAGAGTGCAAAATTCCTGTGAGAACTTCTCAGTGCAGGTTAATTCTGATTCCTACCTCTGCCACTAGTATAGTACAGGAAAGCTGGCAAGTCATATTCTTCATCAGTACCTGTTCTCCTACCTGTTGCTTAGGATCTCACATTCTGTACACAGGGAGCACCTGTTCTCCTTTGGACTTTTCTAAAAATGATTGTATTGATACACATTATGAAAGGGTTTGTTTTGTTTGTTTTATTCTGCATGTAGTTCTGGAGTTCCTTAGCACTTCTAGGGGACACTGCATATCTGAAATGTTTTGCAAGCACAAACCAATCCTGGGCAATGAAGCGAATTGAAAAGGGAAGGAATGAGAATTGTACGCTGCCCAATTCAAGTACCACTCCCAGGGACAAATTGTTTTGAGCTTGCACTGCCTTTTTGGTCTGACTGAAAGACTTACTGGCCTCTTAGCAAATCCTCTCCACAATTCTAGTCCTTTCAGCTGGTTTTAGCTTTTGTCCTGCAACTATGATCTTGTTTATGTAACATTTCTCTATTTGAGAGTGTTTGAGGTTAAAGCAGGTTGCTCAAGACACTTCTGCAGCACACTCTGCCTCCTGAGACATCAGTAAAAGGATCATCAATTTACCCTGTATTTTACTGCGAACAAGGGGAAATTTGATAGAGGGACGAATAAGACAGGCAAGAGGAAAGAATAATTATGCTTCCCTTTGCACTAAGCTCTCTGGTAATATATTCCATTCTCTAATAGTGTTTGCAAATAGTGGATTTTAGGGTAGAAAACTACAACCTAAGACAAAAGTTGAAGGCAAGAAATCCTTATCTGAGAACAATTTCTTTGGGCAAGACTGTTGCTTAAAATGATTTTTATTTTCCAATAAAATGTTTCATTGTGATCTTGATTTTTTTTTCTTGCTTGCATGGGACAAATTTGTTATTCCAGCCATATCATCTTAGCACACCTGAAAAAAGTCACTAAATAGTGAAGGTAATTTTATCAATCTGGATAAAGGAACTATTTTCCTTTTGGTTTTAAAGGGCCTAAAGTTGAAGAGGTTGCTCCATGTTTTTCCAGTGTCTTGAAAGGATGCACCGTGAGTGAAGGACAGGACTTTGTTCTGCAGTGCTGCGTAGGAGGAGTGCCTGTGCCTCAAATCACATGGCTTCTCAATGGTAAGGATTTCCCTTGCTTGCAGAAATACATGTGTACATCCGCTTTTGGCCAGTCTCAAATGCCACTCTGATTAGTACAAAATAAGATTGTGAGTACTGCACAAAGTTTTCTAAGCATTTGAATACTGGAAAAAATACTTTTTCAAAAATACTTTTTTTTTAAATAAACCTTACGCAGGAAGAATGTTTCCCTTCAGTAGTTTTCCGTCTTACTGCAGTTTTCCAGTATGTCCAGGAGGGGGACTCTGATGATAAGTTTGTATGCAGGTGGGATTTCTTGGATTTCGTTAAATGCAGTTTTTCATCACAGCGGGAAAAAGTCTGTGTTGCTACTATATGCTGAATATGGTGCAACTACACATCCTTTGCTACTGCCTTTTGTTCAGAGGGTAATTGATAATCATCATTGTGCTGCAGGGAAGATAATTTATAGGTAAAATAAGTGTATTCTCATTCTTGAATCTTGAAACAAATTCTGTGCTTGGTTCCACTCTTCAGTCACCTGGGTAGGTCATAATTGTTTTTAGTTAGTACATACCCAAAATCTAGTAAGGCAGACCACTTCTGGTCCTGCTGCAGACCTGAACCTACCGTGATTAACCTCCAAATATTTTACACATTTATGTTGCTTTGGTCTGTTCTATCTCTGTGGATTGTTGAGTTACTATATTCTTTCTTCACAAATCATCCACATTTCTCCAATGAGAAGGAAATCAGAGTTTACACTGAGCAGCAAGTATCTGCTCTTAGTATACAGTGTTTTTCTTTCCTTATGGAAAGAATTAAGAATTAAAAATTCCTTAATTAAGAATGAAGAAGATCCACAATCATCTAAATTTCAGTTGCCTTTTCATTCTTCCCTTTCTTTTTTTTTTCTCTGAGTCCCTCAATTATTAGAGACATTAAAGCCAGAATGGCATTTTCACTTTCTGCTTAATATCAGTTTTTCAGGTTACTTCCCTACTGGAAAGATGTTCCTTGAGATTTTAAGGCTGAACTGAAATATTTGTCCATAGCTGTCTAAAAAAAAAAAAAAGATAAGCAAGTAAAGCATTCATTACTTTTATCAGGATCTATAATCTTCTATCCTGCCCTGATTAAACAAACTAACATGAAAGTTTCCTTTACAGTTCCCTCCTACTCTTGAAGTTGGGCCCAAACATCAGTGTTTTGCTTAGAATCCAAATGATCTTGGAGATCCAGGGCCTGGCACATTTGAACTAAGAGCTCTTTCCATTTAGAGCCATAGCTATTAAACACTAGATGGATTTATTCAGCTTAACCCTTGATCAGTCTGTTACTTTTGAAGTGCAGTTGATTTTTTGCAGACTCTCCCAAGCCATCTGTCTTTGCGTGTGTGATTTAAAGATAAAGAATAGACTTTGCCATCAAGTGGTTTGCTCCAGGATTGTTATAAAATGAATTATTTGCACATGATCTCTGTTTCTTTTTAAATCATTCAGAGAAAATGGGATAATTCAGAAAGGTATCAGGTCAAATAAACCATGACCTTGAGATTGGTATGTTCCCACCGCCTGGCCTGTTCCCCTTCCCAATAGCCCTATGTCTGGAATAGAAATGCCAGAATGAAACACATGTGAATAAAACTCTGACCTCCTTCCATTGGAAATCATTTACTTCTCTCTCTGAGAAGAACTGAAGGCTACCTTTCAGTTCCCTCTCTGCAGGATGGGATAGAAGCACTGTTTTGCTACATAAGAATTGCATCTTGCAGCTCAGAAGGAGCAACTCGTACCCATTGGGTCTTCTATTTCTGATTTGTACTCCAAAGGTACCCCATGCCTACAAAGGACTCTCTGAGACATTTGGTGTAGTTACATCCAGTTGCCTTCCACCTAATCATGTTCACGTCTCAAATGACTTCTGCTTTTCAAATAAAGTGCAGTGCCACTGTGTTACACCTAGGCATAGTGTCTCCATGGAAATAGTCATGTTCAGCTTTGTTATTTGGGAAACCAGTGTTTCCTAGAAAATATAGCTTAGGGATGAATAAATGACTGGTTTCTATAAGCCTCCAGTAGGTACTGTTCCCTCTTGTCATTTTGCTATGTGCTTGTTCTGAGTTAACTTCTCTCCTCTTCTTACTAATCCTGCCTGAGTCCTGCACTGTGCCTTTTCAGGTATAGCCAGGTCTTCATAGTATGCAAGCTCCTAACTGCAGCTGGATCAATAGTACAAGGAGGAGTAGGCAAATTTTCAGGTAGCTGGACTTCAAATTGTTCAGAGTGCTGTAGGTGAAAGCCCGTGCATTAACTCTCTCTTAAATCAAAAAGCAGTGATAATTTTGAGCAACAGAAGCACAAAAAAATCACAATAATAAAGTTAGGGACATCATTTTTTATTCTAAAGATATAAACACATTTCCATCCCAGACTCCTAGAGCAGACTACTGTATTTCAGTGCTTTTCATTCTTACATCTGATTGTGATACATAACTATTTATATACCATTTGGATTTGGACTTTAATGAATTATAAACAGTAGTGTAAGGCTGAAAATTCCATGTACATGCCAATGGTCATAATTTTACTTAAGGATTAAACTGGCTACTGTGATATCCATTTGAATGCAAACATTTCTTTCCTGTCTGCCAGCTAACTAGATACTATATACTGCCATATTTCTATCCATAACCAAATAAAGGAGAAATTTGTATTTCTGGTCCTGAAATACCACTCCAAGCAGACATAACAGTGCCCTTCGTGAAATAACATGATGAAGTCTTTTATCATCTGGTCATATGAAGAAAACAGTACATTCACAGTATATAATTTGAGTCAGGCAGTAAAAAAAATATTGTAGAAAATGTGTGTTAGAATCTGCTGTCCATGCTTGGACATACTTGAGTTAATGTTTATAACTAGTAGGTTGCCCCATATTAAAAAAAGTACTAATAGCAGTTACATTTCTGCTCACAGTATGTCGCTTCTACAGAACTAGGTAGTAATAAGATTAATATATAGGACAGGATATAGAGCAGGATATAGATTTATATGGGACAGCTAGAAGTTTTTTTTTTTTCAAAAGAATTAATGAGAAAAGTATGTGCATACTAGATGAGGTGAAGAATATAAAGACCAAGTTATCAAGCTGTAAGAAACATAAGCAAAAGGCTGCTTTGAAACTCCCAAATGGGGAAAAAAATGAGATTTTTTAGACTTGCCATCCCATGATACTGAAGAGTCTGCATGTTGTCCAGTCTGCCTCTCGTGATTCTAAGCCACAACAGCAGAGACCTAAAAGACTTATAAAAGCTTCCTGTATGATGGGACCTCTTGGCTTTTTTATCAGCTATGACTCCATGCAAATTTAAAAGGTTTTCCAAGCCATTGCACAAACAGGCCTCTGTTTCAAGTTAACCAAGCCAAAAAATAGATGATGTAACTGTGCGTTGTCCGTAAGCACGCATTAGCACCTATGAGGACAGGGAGATGGTTAATCCAGCCTGCACAAATAACAGCTACTTAACTGAACTTCGGGTTTTTCCAGCTCTCACTCTTCTTTGAAACTTTACCACAGTAAAGTGGTAAAGTTCAGTTCCTTTTTCTTATACTTTTTGCTACTGGGGTCACTATTCATTGCTCTTGCTCTTGCTTTTGCCTCTTTCTAGATGGCAGTAAGGTAGAATGATGCAATTCCTCACACTTCAACTATATTAACTTGTTTGCTAATCTCTGTTTTCCAGACCTCTATTTTAAGTTTTTCTCTGAATTTGCACTATTTACTAGCAAATTCCCTAGAAGTATAGTTCTTGGGTCTTAATTCTGACCTCAGGAAGACTATATAAGGGAGAACTTTCTATTCATGCTGTCTGTGACAATGCTTGACTATGTAACTCCCATTTATTTAAGTTCCTTTAAATATTTTATTGGTAATTTCTGCTTAATTTCTTGCAGGAATAAGGCCAATGTTGCTTCTTTTTGAATATCTTCCTGTAGTTGAACATGCCTTTTCATACTACTGTACTTCTTTTTCTCCTAAGTCCAATCGAAACTCTTTCTGCTGAATTTAGAAAGCAATGTGTCCCCAGCTTTGGCAGAGCAGTTCTCGGAGAAGTGTTTTGTTTTAGGATAGCTTTCTGGTCTGTCCAGAAAGCTTGTAATAAATTGTCCAGGGGAAAATTTCCTTTCTTCTGGAATAGGATGCCAGCGGTATGGTATTTTTTGTTATTGTTCCAGCTGCCAAACTGTCATGGATATTTGACTGTTCTACCTCTAGAGAAGGGAACATTTCACTACTGGGAGAGCTGCTTTTATTAGATCAAAATGTAGGTACAATGAACATAATCTGGCTGTAGGTTATCCCTCTGGGTAGATATATTTATGTTTGGTTTTGGGAGTCTGATAAAAAAAGGAGAATAGTGAATATGTAAATACTGCTAAAAATAAAAATGAAAGTCCAGATTTGGTTGGGACACAGAAAGAAAAAAGTGAATGCCCCAGCAATTTTTGGTAGGAGGGCATGGTGAAGGAGACCACTTTCTTTTTTCTTTCACACAGAATCCTTCCCATATGCATTTGCTCATTCATGTTGGAAAAAAAAGACATTGTCTTTTTGTTTGATGATGTAGCTTTTATCTTGAATATGTAATGCTGACATGTTATCTTAACTGTGGCACTATTCAGCACAATTTATAGCCTCAATGTCAGAACCCCAACCAGGATCCTTATGAGGTTAGGACCTCCGCAGTCAGACCAGGAGAGCAGTGCAGTACCCCATGCCCTCTACCAGAAAATTTTGTCTACTTGGACTTTATTTGTACATGCACATATTTGGACTTACTGATATCCTACATGCTAAAATAAAAAAAAAAAGGACCCAATATGCATAACAACCTCTGCACAACAGAGTGAAAGGGGGTTCAAAGGAACCAGGAATAAGAACATGTGATCCATGAAGAAGCTGGAGAAGTTTATTCTGAAATTGATGCCTCCTGGGCAGTTGATTAAATGTTTGTCCAAGTATTTTCATGTGGTAGAAAATTTGTTAACTTTATAAACAGATGGCTTATAAGACAAGTAAGGGACCAAGATCATCCAGCCAGGCATTTTATAGTGAATCATGTTCATTTTAGCACATGTAAGTATTTCAGAATAAAACTTCATACTTAGATAGTGTATAGCTAATAATTGCCTACTGATTTTGCTAGTGTTGGAAACTGTAACTGAGAGAAAAATATGTGCCATCGTTTAATTTATCCTGCTGGTAGTGCAAAGCTTGTTATTAGAAACCCCAGTGCTTTTCTGTTAATCTTTTAAAATGATTCTAGTAACGAAATCAATTTTTTTCTTTCATTTTGACCATGGTTTCCCATGGACTAATGTCTTTGATTCAGTCTTGCACATTTTTCTTCAATTTCACTCTCTTTTTTTGAACCTAATTTCTCTTTCCAGCTTGCTGTTTATATACAGATATCAGGCAGCTCTCCTAAGCATTGCATACACTGGGAAAGCAACCAGTGATGAGTCAGTAGTGGAAACTATTTAATATTAGGAAAACAGATTGCAGAAGCATTTCAAAAAGTAAGACTGAGATTGATGATAGTTTCTGAAAAAACAGCAAGGCAACTTTTATGAGTCCATGCTAACGTATAAGCACGTTCCATACCAGTTCAAAGAACCATTTTTAAAAAATGAGCTTCTTTAGTACTCATGCTTTTTACCATGGACTGGACTGTAGCTGTCCGTGACCAGACTATGTATTGCAGCGCAGGCTGCCTGCCTGTGTAAATGAGTCTTGCAGTCTATCATAGATTTTGCTGTGTGTCTTGGAATGTCAGCCATCCATTCTCCATACCCTGACAGGTTTTGCACATCTGGGCAGTAATGTTAATGTCTAGTTTCCAAGTAAGTATTGGTTAAACAATACACAACGTCTCTTTTCTTATTGACTTGAAAGTGAACCTGTTCAAAATAAAAAACAAAACCTTTCTCTTAATCAATGTAGCCCCCAGTAAACCTAATGGTGAGATTTGTCTGAGGACTGTATTCTGCCTTGAACTTTGGATGTTGCTTTTTGAAGTCACTAGAGAGCAGTGGACATGCACCACTTGCTTTTAAAATGTATTGTTGGGATATTAAGACAATTAATACAATTTTCTTCCTTTCTGTCTACAGAGCAGCCAATCCAATATGCCCATAGCACTTTTGAAGATGGTGTTGCAAAACTGACTGTCCAAGATGCCTTACCAGAAGATGATGGTATTTATACCTGTCTGGCTGAAAACAACACAGGACGAGCATCCTGCAGTGCTCAAGTCACTGTGAAAGGTGAATATCTTACCCTGCTGTAATTTGTGCAATTATATCAGCTTATGATATGCAGTAATATGACTGCCCCTATTCTGTCTATGTGAATCCGCTTAAAGCCCTAGATGAGCTTAAGATGAAAACAAAGTAATTGTAGTAAACCTAGGAGTTAATTTCTTGATTGCAGTGATTGCAGAATTGGAAATACAGTAACAAAAAAAAAAAAAAACGAACATGAAGTAGGAAAACATGGACTTAAAATAAGCTTAAAATTAATCTCTTCTCAAAGTTGTCATTTATAATTTCTGTGAAGCATTTCATCTGCATTAGCTAAGGACCAGTCAACAGAGATCCACCTCAAGGGAATTGTCTTTGACATGGGACCTGCTGATTTTTCATTCAGGCACAGAAGCCAAAAGGACAGCCCCTCTCTTACTAACCATTGCTGAGTTATTTCAGGGCTGACACACAGCACTAACGTGGGAACACCAGTGACCTAGCTTTTCTTCCCCCCCCCCTCCCCTTTTTTTTTTTTTTTTGTCTGCTGGACTCTTTCAGGCTACATAGTCACTGCTGCACTGAGTTCTGTTCCCCCTGTATTTCAGGGAATCAGGAGTTAGAAAGCTGCACTGTTTTGCCGTGGGGAGTTAGTTCCTCTCTTCCACATCTGATTTTGTTTTCCGGAAGTCATGGAGTGTGGGGGGAGAACAGGAGCAAAATTAAGAACACGCGTGACAGGCTGCAAAGCCATGTGTTTAGCATTTCTACAGCTTTAGCTCTCCTCCCCACTTCCTCTCTAAAACTCATTATGTCCCTGTTGCCATGAGGATTACAGTAACTTTCCCCAAGTCTCAGATAAATGTGGATTTGCCTGACAAAAATAGTACCAAATTTAAAATCGTGATTTCCAAATCTCTTATCTTTTTACATATATTTTTCCGTCAGGCCCTCTAGCAAACACTTACTGGCATTAGAGTTCTTTGAGGCCTGAAGCTGCTGCTAAGGCCTCTCTAAATGCTTGGCTTTGCAGACAGATTACAGGAGGAAATCAGTGTTTGTGCAGGAAGAGAGAAAACTTCATAAATCCTCTTCAGACCAGACACTGATTTGGGGGATAAAGTCTGCAAAAACTGTTTCTGAATTGTAACCCAACACTTTTCAGTTCCTTTTGGTCTCCCAGATAATTTAAAATTTCCAGATTTCATACAGCCCTCCGTTTGTTCATTCATCATTAAAGAATATTTTCCTTTTTACCTTATAGGTAATTTATATTTTATCTGAGAAGGAATAAGTGTTCCAGGCTTATTTTCAGTATTAGAATAGTGTCTGAATTCAGCTTTTTGTTAACTTGCTACTGTGGTCCTTGGACACATCTCTAAGTCTGGGCGAATTTAGCTTTGCATTGCCATTTTTGGCTTTGCTATTGTGAGACTACAGTGGTCTCATGAAGGGACTCATCTGTTGTGATCAGCAGGGAAACTACCTGGAATGAACTGTCTGTCTTCACTGTAAAGCTTGGTTTTGTTTTTTTAAATAAAAAATACTCTACTTCCTAAATTAAGTTAAGCTTTCAGATAACTCTGAGAAGTCCTGTACCATGCAGCAAGGATGGTCAGTGACAGTTTAAAGCAAATTAAAAAAGGAAGCCTCATGTATGAGTTATAGTACAAAATCATACTTAAGCATACCAGGATGGTGCAGGTATTATCAAGTGACATATTATTTCTTTCTGATCTTTTGTGCTTTCTTTGTATATCCTTCAGAAGATATGCTGCTTTGTCCAAGGGAACCTCAGTCCTTCCTTGCTATCATAACTTGACTCTTCGTAGGAGGTTTTTGGCACTTCATTAAAACAGTCCCACACTCTTAAAAGATGAGGCATAAAAAATGCAATGGTCTTAAAAAAATTAACAATTTCAACCTAATCATTCTTCTGCTTTTTTAAGGCGAGAAAATTTAATCTTCAAATCACAAAGGCAGACTCGGTAAACTGGCATAGGTCTGCCTATTGATGTAGTCTGTGTTATAACTATCAAGTTAATCAAGATAAAGTTAATTTTGGCCTTGCAAAAGACTAAGCAGACCTCATTGAATCTGACTGCCTCCCCCTTGACAGGGATGTCACAGCTGGAACACAGGCAGAGTGAACTGCCCACTCTGTGAAACTGACCTTGCAAACCTCTTCACCGTGAGCACTTTTGCTAACGCAAGTTAGGAAAGGTAGCTCTGGTGAGTGGGTACACTGGCTAAAATGCTAGATTAATTAGTCTAACGCAGGAAACCCTGGCTGGTGAGCAGTGTAATCCAGATATTCAAGCTCAGTGCAGACCTTCCTGTTCCTGACATGATGTCATTTGTCAGTCTGCAAATCTTTTAACATCTTCACACATGCAAATTGAAGTTTGGGAGGCATTGGGGCTGCTATGAGTAGTTCTTGTAAGTTTTTAAATATTTGCACATTGCGTTGTTGCTCTCCTTGTGTGTGCAAGCTTGGCAATTGGGTTAATGTTCCCATTTGATAGTACAGTTTGTGATTGTCTTGCGATATGAAAATAGGTACACAAACCATTTTTAAATAACCAGGTGTTTTGTTAACAACAAAAAAATCACTTCTCTATAATGGGGAGAAGTAAGCGACATTCAGGTCACCTGAGACGTATTTATAGTGAAGATGGTAATTGCAGATACTGAGGGTGAATATTAATATTAATATTGCAGATACTGAGGGTGGCTGAACATTTTAAACACAGTTTTATGAGTAGGAAGCTGAGGTGAGGAGAGGTTAATTGACTTGGACATAGCTGTGTAGTGTGCTAGTCACTGTGCTATAGCTATGGCAATATAAACAAGACAGTTAGTGGCTGTAACTTACTAAAATAATTACATGATTGGAAAGTAGGGCAAACTTCTGGGCATAGCAACTTTCTTCAGGTCCGTCTCATACCTGAATCTTCTGGTATTTGATTGTATCTCTCAGTTCATTAATCACTGACAAGGACCTGAAGTGAGATTCAGCTGTAGAAGATGTGCTAAAGGGATGCTCAACCACCTGACATCTACACTGAGATGTGGGTGCATTACTCAGGGTTATAGGGAGAGAGAGAGAAGGAGAAGAGGAGAGAACAGATAATAGAATTGCAGTAATATTGTGCTGCACCAAGTAAATATTGTTTACTGGAAACTTGTTTTCTTCACAGACAGATTTTGCGTGTAATAGGGGCAGTTACTTCCATTTTCCATTTCTCTAGATGTGGTATCGAGATGAATACATGGATGGATGTTACAAGAGGCCTGACTTGCAGGAGAATGTTCTGTGTTGCAGTTCTGTGCAGCTGTTGATGACAAACAAAATATCTGGCCTACTGCAGGCTCTTGTTTCATCCTCTGGAGTTCTTGAATCCTCTAATATTCCGATCTCCTCCTACTAGACAACATCACCCATGATTGACTTCAAGAAGAGGGGCACAAAATCTGGGTGGTGAAAGCAGCAGAAGCGGAGGGAGCCAGCACTCTCCTGGGAGCGCTGCTACTCTGCAGCCACCAAGGCCTGTGTTGCTGATGCTCCTTTTCTGCACATTTCTTTCTTGGATGAAGACTGCCTCCCTCAGTGAGCGACTGCTATCCAGCAAGTGCTGCTGCTCCCACTCATTGGCTCTTGACCTCGTTTCTCTCTCCCTGTCAACAGGGCACTTTCCTCACTTCACATCTGTTCCACCCACCCCCAATCTTCTGTTCACACTTTTTTTTTTTTTAATGCAACATTCCCAGCTGTGTCTAT
This sequence comes from Crypturellus tataupa, assembly GCA_034781795.1. Lineage (NCBI taxonomy): Eukaryota > Metazoa > Chordata > Aves > Tinamiformes > Tinamidae > Crypturellus > Crypturellus tataupa. The sequence continues at coordinate 781,325 of JAWLRI010001089.1, forward strand.
GTTGGGAAGCCTGTAGCTCTTGTAATCCGATTACTGTAGTCATTCATTGATCATCAGACAAGCAGATTAGAGTCACCTGAAAGCCTGTCAGGGTCCCTGCTGCAACCAGTTTATTGTAGTAGCGAAGAAAGATGCTTTCTGGAAAACCAGTTCGTTTTGTTCCTGGCACTCTTCAGCCCAGTGTGAGTGGAACCACAAAATATAACCAGGTGGAACAAAGGCTTTCAGGTAGGAGGCTTCTGTGCTGTCTTAGGAGATGCTGCCTTTAGGTAGTGGGTTGTTTTCTTTCTCTCTCTGAATGACCTCTCTTGGCCACTAATCTGTTAAAGAAGGTTATCTGTGCTATAATCAGCCTCTCTTTGAAGCCTTAACCAGGAGGCTGCAGTTTTGTTTCTCTGAGATAAATATTTCTGCCTAAGGTAAGCAAAGTATGATGTCTTAATTATCTAAAGTGATGAAATATTTGTGACAGCTTTTCAAAGCCACTAGGTATTTGAAAGCATTTTGCTGTATTTCAAGCATAACATAAATACAGAGAAGTATAGGAGACTTTCCAAAGTACACAAATCTAGTCTTGTTAAATGTCCAAAAGGCATTCCAGACCAGTAGCCTGTTTGAACTGTGTGGCTACAGAAGAACTGGTCCTGAACATTAAATAAAAGGGAGAAGTCTTTTGTCACTCTGCTGAGAGGTCAGAGCAGAGCTGCTGTGAGTAGGGCTAATACTAGCCATCACAGAAACTCTGTTCTGGTGCTTTCAGGAGTGTCCTCATGCTTTCAGCTGAGCATTCTGCATGTCACTAACAGCTGCACTACTTGCAGGACTGAGCTGTTTTCTTTTTTCTTTTTTTTTTTTTTCTCCTTTTTCCAAATAAATTTTCCTTCTTTCAGCACCTCAAGTACAAACGTGAAAAACAATGCTGGCCAGAGACCAAAAATGAGGGACAAAGGCAAAACATGTGTGGAAGCTTTTAATGATATAGGATTTGTGCCATTGAAATAAGTGATGTTCTCTAAAGAAAGCTTCTTGATATAAACCATTTCTAGTAAAAGGCGAACCAAATTTGGATGCAAAGGAGGGATGCATGCTTGCAGAATGAGCAGAAGTTAAATGCTAGGAATTATATTAATATTTCTGGTAAATGAAAAACAAAGATGAGATGCTGACAGACACAAATGTTTAATTTAAAAAGAAAAGAAAAAAGTCCAACAACAAAAACCTTAAATCTCATGGTGTCCTCAACTGTGAAGTGATCAAAAGCTATGCACGTTAGTCTATCATAACTAGAATGATGGAAAACAGATGGTTATTATAGCATCAGTCTTAGAAATGGCCCTGCATTGGCCAAGGGGCGAGCTGTCCCAGCAGAGTTTACCAACATCTGCAGTGCTGTAGATTTCACCAGAAAAGGGGAAGTCATCAAAATACATATAAAACCTGTTATTTGAATATACCCCTGAGAAATTTTAAAAGCAAGGATGTGATGTTACACTGAAGATAGTTTTCAAGAGCAGCTGATGTGTATTAGCTAATTGGAAGTCAAAAAGTCAACCATCAGACTATCTCATAGAATTAGCTTCATTTATAAACCTCTTCAGAAACTACAGGTGCCCAAAAGGTTTCTCATGCCAAATGAGGCTTTGGTCAAAGCTATCTGTATTAGAGATTCTTTCTGACACCAGCTCTCACCCAGAAAAATACGATTCTGCTGATTCTTTCATTTTTTCTTTATATTCCTGTAATTTCAAGTGTATCTTTGCCATCAAGCTGAGTCTTATTTGAAGTATCTGTTTAATGCATTCTTAGCACAGTGTCTGTTTGATAACTGATTCAGTGAGCAGAAGAATTTTAATATTACCTCAGATAACAGAATCATTCTGTTCCTGGTGTGCTTGTACTAGAGAAGGGCTGTAACTCCCTCTGTTAACAGCATCCTCGGGAATACATGCACTTTGTATGGCTGCCTGTTCCTTTTGTACTTCCATTGGAGCTTTTTTAAAATGGAACTGGTGTATCTACACATGTTGATGCATTGCATTTAATTTAAAGTCCACCCATGAAGATGAAATTCTGCCTACGCAATCAATATACACATTTTCACCGCAGAGTTTGGCCAGGTTTGTTTAATATATATGAAGCCCCTTTTTGGCAGTTCTCCATGTCAGACTGGTATAATTGTACTTACAGTAACATTGTGCATCGGCATGAATTTCTAGCAGGTTATCTAACATTGGGCATTTTGTTTTGATTCAGTGGGCCAGCTAAGCTGCCTTAGGTAGATGTACATTCTCATAAGCCTTCAACAGAGTTGCTGTCTGTGGCAGTGACAAAAGAGCAATCACTTGATGTAAATAGCTTGCAGACAGTGTTAGTCATTAGTAAGGCAGACAGTTCTGAAGGCAAAAGCAAATAGCGCTTTGGCAGCAAAAAATTTCAGTGAGACTGTCCCTGAGGAATTTAGTCTGCTGACTGCAAAGTGATTTGCAGTGAACTCAGCTGACTACTTTGTATCTCTGTCCTCTGAATTTAAAGTTCAGATTAACGCTATCTTTTTTTTTTTCCACAAATGCTGGGTCTTAATGGTATAGTCAGCGTTTTGACAGTCAGATTTCTGGGGTGATATACCTTTTCCAATACTGTGGGTTGCAGAAGTAACTGAGAAACCAAATCAGAGGTGAAAACACTGATAGTTTGGTGACATCCCATACAGAGGGAAAGATTCAAAGAAGAAAGGCAGAGCATTCATGAAGCTGCAGGAAAGGACTGGAGAACTAGCTTGCAGTCTTGCAGTAAAATAGTGAAATTGCCAGACTGGATGAAGACTCAATCTCCTAAATACATCCTTAAGCACTTTAGCTAAGGATATTGTCAGTCTTGGGTTAAGGGTTTTTTTCTGAATACGCAGACACGCATCATCCATGCCCAGTTCTTCATTGAAAGCATTTCCCAAGGCTATTTAAACCCCTAGCCTTCCATTTCCAGAAACATATCACAGAATGCCTAAGGTTGGAAGGGGCCTCTAGAGGTCATCTAGTCCAACCCCCCTGCACATGCAGGGCCACCTA
>JAWLRI010001089.1:784489-826741 GCA_034781795.1 Crypturellus tataupa
CCCAGCCTGTACTGGTGTCTGGGGTTGTTTCTCCCCAGGTGTAGGACCGTGCACTTGGCCTTGTTGAACTTCATGAGATTTTTGACCGCCCAGTTGTTCAGTCTGTCCAGGTCCCTCTGGATGGCAGCGCAGCCCTCTGGAGTATCTGCTACTCCTCCCAGCTTTTTATCATTGGCAAACTTGCTGAGGGAGCACTGTGCCTTCATCCAGGTCGTTGATGAATAAATTGAACAGGATTGGACCGAGGACTGACCCCTGGGGGACTCCGCTCAACACAGGCCTCCAACTAGACTCTGCACCGCTGATGGCCACCCTCTGCGCTCTGCCATCTAGCCAATTCCCAATCCACCTCACCAACCACTCATCCAGCCCACACCTCCAGAGCTTGTCCAGGAGGATTTTGTGAGGGACGATGTCAAAAGCCTTGGTGAAGTCAAGGTAGATGACATCCACCGCTTTCCCCTCATCTATCCAGCTAGTCATCCCATCATAGAAGGCTATTAGATTAGTCAAGCATGATTTCCCCTTGGTGAATCCATACTGACTAGTCTTGAGCACCTTCTTGTCCTCCAGTGGAGAATGCGGGCAATGATCCCGCTACCTCTCGCATATGATAACTAGAGAGAAAAAGAAAAAAAAGATGAAGTAGATGTCTAAACAACTTTGTGTGGTCGTCTAGTTCTTGTAGTCTAAGTTTATGAAATGAAATACCAACCTTATATCTTTGAAAAGACAGAAGTATCCCTACATGCTTCAAGTAGATACAGGGCTCATATTTTTTTATGTCAGTATGAATTAAGTTTGGAATTTTTGGAAAACTTGTAGAGTCAATTTTGCCCATACATTTCCAGCCTGAGACAAAGAAAATATTCAGGGGAAGAAAGACAGATGAGATGAAAGTCCTAATATCAATTTTCTGCCTATAAAATCTGTTATTCTTTGAGTCGGCAGCAGTGTTAGCATAAGATCTGCTAACACTTGGAGTTATTTACATTGAAAATGTGTGGGGAGGTAGAACTCAAAAGCCTGTAATTCAACTAGCCAGGTTCCTTTACAGGTCTGATTCTGTATATGTGTGAATGTGAGTCTTGCTCTGAGAGCTTTTAGTGGAGTCTGCTGCTTCTCTCTCCAAGTTGCTCACGTGGAGGCTTTCTCAGTTCAGCATTCTCTTCAGCTCAGTTGACATATTAGCCTCTGAGCCAAAATGATATTTAACCACCATAAATGGTCAATGTTGCTGAGACAGTCCTTTCACATGGCTCAGGCTAGGCGTTATTTGGCAGCTAACTGTAGGATTCTGGCAAACAGATTCCTCGAGTATAATTAAATCTCTTATAAGACTAAACAGCGTGTTTGCAGTTTCTGAATGTAAGGCAGCAAACACCTTTTTCTTTGTGTGTCCTTGACGATAACTAGCTGTAAGCCTCATCTTGTGTGTTGCTGAGCGTGCTGAAATCCTGATATTCCAACAGGAGATGTCAGCACTCTGCAGCTCACATTAAAAAGTCTTCAGTACGCCTGGGCAGGCAAACGAGCAAGGCTGTTTACTAGAATAAATGATGTCCATAAGATATTAACTGTTTCAGCTAGAGGCCAGGTGGAACCCAGGGACAGTCTTTGGACACCTTCTTAACATTTTTGTCCATGTATGGATTTTTTTGCTTCACTTCAGTTTCAGTAGCAGGTCTGGGAATGCAAATGCCGTGATACAATTCTTTTTTTCCTGCACTCTGTATGTATGGGTTTATCTGTATCTTTTACTTAGAAAGTAAATAGTTTGTTTTTCATTTTCATTTATGTCTATTGCACGGTTAGTTTGTAGTGGATTAAATTAACTATGTATGGCAGCCTGGATTTTTCCGTTTTTTCAGTTATACACTTACACCTCCAACACAGTAACTCACTGCTGCAAATCACTGTACAGTACAAGTGTGTTTACAGTATGTACAGCATGTTGCAAGTATGTTTCACGCACCAAATTCTGATTCAAGTCTAGACTTTCCAGCGTTCAGGTGTTTGGCTTGGGCTCATAGCGAACAGTAATAATTGTCTTGTAACAATTTCCAGTCTAAAGATATGGTGAATTTAAATTCATGCAAGGTACTTCTGAAATCCTGGAATGGGAAGAGCCAAAGAATAGCAAAGAATTATTTATTGCTTTAGATTATAGATATATAGATGTTGCTATAGATTATAGATACAATAACTTATATCTCCATTAATAGATGTTAACAGATCAACAGATGCTTGATATGGTAGCTGTAGATAGATTAATCTATTATTGATTACATCATCCCAGGAAGTTAGAAAAAGAGATGAATACAAATAGTTGTACATCAGAGGCAATATATCTCCTCCTTATTGCCTTCCAAAAATGCTGAGAATCTGCTTTTTCGTAAGAAACTGGAAGACTATGAATTCTCCTTAATCTCTGAGGACTTAATATCCTAAATGACTTTTTTTTTTTTTTAAACATAGCCTTGGATGCTTATTAAACTGTCTTTCTAATAAAAAAAATGAACCCTTGGGGTAGGAAAGTGCTGTGGGAAAAGCCTATGTTATTCTTGCTTGGTGTAAAACATATGTGGCATATAAGGTAGTTTTGCTTACAATTTCTGGTCTCCCAGACTGCACTCCTTGGAGTGATATATGTGGAGTGTTGTATTTGTTTCCCCCTGAGCTGTGCATGTTATTACTTGCTCTTTCCCAACATTCATGCATTTTAAAGCATGTAGAAAGAAAAAGAAACCAACCAACCAAACAAACAAACAAAAAGCACAGGAACTATGTAAGTGAGGTCATTGCGGTCATTGCGATGGCCATTTAAATCTATCACCCTTTGTAACACCTTACTGAAAGCCTGTCAAAATCACAGACGTTGCTCTTCAGAGAACATCCCAGCTGGGCTTATGTATTAAGCTAGAGTTCAGCTCCAAGAAAAAATTGTTAGTCCTTTTGAGCTGGGAATTTTATTAGAGCTTTTGGGACTCAGGTGCTCTACCAGCAGCCTTTGAGAAATCATATCTTGTGTATTATCTTGGGTGATTGGGCTTTCTGTGCAAAGTCAACAGTTGTGGCTAAAAATTATAGCTGTTTTTATAAGCTACAATAAAGTAAACTAGCTGTGTGGTCCAAAAATTAATAAAATGTACCTGTGTTTTATCAAGCCCATCCTATATAGTACATTCTGCTATTCCTCTTGAAGTGTCATGGTCACCCTGGAATGAACTTGCTGCGGTGGTGAAAGTTGACTAGGGAAGGGAAGGCAAGGGGCGAAATTAACTGCTTAGACTTAAATTTGTGTGCACGTTATGATAATATTGATATCTGTGATCTGCTACATTCCTTCTGTTCATTCTTAAAAGCAAAGCTACTCCTAATTCAAAGTAAAAGGAAGTAAGAGTGGTGAGGGAGCTGTTGAATGGCTGTAGATGATCAGAGTGCATTAAAGTGATAGGAAGAGATTGGATCTGCTGTATTTCACATCCAGTCAATTAAGCTTAAGGATACATAAGACCAGTCTATATTATTAGACCAACCTATATTATTAGTCAGTATTATATTAGTCCAGTGAACTGGTCTAAATCAGACAATGCTCATGCCGTATCATAGGTTTACAAACATAGGAATGTTATATACACAAAATTGCCTTTGTTTCTGCCCCTGGAGTGATCCTAAAGTTTTCAATATTTCAAACTTAATGGTCCATCTTAATGTTCCTCTGCATAATTATACTCAGCACCCCCTAATGAAATAACTCATTCATCTCTCCAGTAACTGTTCTTGCGCTGTTGAAGCTATGCCCTTTAAGTTTTAACTCAGCATATGCCGTAACATTTCTGTTACATTTGCAGCTTAGCCACCATAATAATCTTCTCTTAAAGTAGTAAAAAAAGAGATCAGCATACGCCTACACACTGCTTAAATTCAGCATAAACCCTATTTTTAAGATTTCTGTGATGTTTAGCCAAATTTCTTTAATATCTGTTAGGAAACATCACTTAAAAATAGTGAGCATTGATCAGTTTTAAGGGCTCATCCTCTAATCCTGTAGATTACCCTTTTAGGGGCAGAGGCCTGCCCCTGTGAATGATTTGCTTTCTTCCTTTTAAGGTTCTCACTGCTCTGTGCAAGAAGTTCATTTTATTCAAGGGCCTGTAGTTTTTTATATTTGTGGCACATGTTTGGGAAGAGTCAGCATTGTTGAAAAATTGTTTTTGGAAGGAGATTTTAGGCTATTTGTTCTGTATCCTGCTACCCATTTTTTCAATAAACTGAGGCTGTTACACCGTATTGCCTTCCTAATTTTTGTATTTAGACTGCACAGGACAGGTATGTGAGTCTACTAAAGCAAAGAGCAATCCGTGAGGGGTGTGTAGTGCTGTGAGCACACAGTGTCACCTGTGCTGGGGCTCTATGGGAGACAGTGTGGTCCGTTCTGGGAGAGCTGCTGTTGGAACCACTATCAGCAAATTCAGTGACTAGTCACTGTTACCCCTCTCAAGAGAGTAGTTTCAACTCATTTTCTCTTTTTTCCTCCATGTTCCTTCCCTGCCTTACTACTTTCATTTTTTCTCCTTTTCCTCCTTTCTTCTTGTCTTCCATCTTTTACGAATTTCTTCTTCCCTTGCCAGATCTCTTTCTGTCTGAGGGGCAAGAGAGTTTCCTGCAAGGCTTTAGAAATATAGTGAAGATCTGTGTGCTGGTAGCACCCAGTGCAGCAGGTGTGTGTGGCAATTTTCCTGAGAAAACGGTAGCAAATACAGGAATGTGGTGAATGACCAAAATTCATGGCTCTTTTCTGTACAGCATTAGTCACTTCCAGGTATGTGCTATAAAAAGCCTTAAGACTGATCAATGTGGCCTGATGGTAATTCAGGGTATTTGAGGGCTAAGTCCATTGCGGTAAGCAGAGCAGGTCTTGGCTCCTGTGTTTCCTTTCTCACATGCATTAGTGTCTCTCTACTCGGTGCCAAGGAAAGACCTGTGACATAAGCCAGCAGAGCAGGACTTTGGCTAGAAAAAGCATTGCTAGAGAAGAGGGAAAAACTTCCTCTCCAAGCAGCTTCCAAATTTATGTAGAGCTTGAATAACCCTGGGAGAAGCTTAACTTTTGGCCTCCAGGAGGTTCAGTAACTTTACTCAGTGAGATGCTTCCAGCTTTTCCAGTAACTACCCTTTTATAAATGGGTGCTTTGTTCCAGCCTGGAACCTCATGCTGCTGTAATGTTATTTTGGGTGCTCTGATAACACTTTTGAAAATTTTCAAGGTAGGAATAATTAAAACATAATTATTTTCATGTATAGACAGAAGGTAGAGTTGGCATTATAGTGGCAAGATGTAAGAGAACACAGGGAAGCAAATCAAAAACTGTACCAAATGTAGGAAGTCATAAATATTTATTAGTCACTTGGATAATGATCACTGCCTAGGCTCCAGATGTATCTTTGCTCAGGTCTTTAAAGCAAAAGTATCTTCCTAGTCTGATATACTGTACAGTCGAGGAAGCTTACTTCCTAGCCTGTAAATTTGAGGCAGAAAAGACCATTACGGATGGGGGAAATGCTCAGGTTTCAATCATAATTATATAGTTGGCTAAGTATAATACAGCAGAGGAGTATGATGAACTGATCTGTTATACTCAAACCCAATTGAAACTGGCAGTCTAGCAAACAAAATGCTTTTGTAGTTTCATACAGTGTGGCACATGCTATATTCCTGTGAGTTTAAATTTATAACTCATCAATTATGAGAAGAACACTTTGTCGTGTATTTTAACTTTCTTTTTTTTTTAAATTGTGAATTTAGCACAAGTAAAAGGCATTGAGTTACAAGGATGCTGTTATTTTGCACATGAGCATGATGAAAATTAATTCAAATTTCTGTGTGTTACTATGTCATGTATGTTAACATTGACTTAGGAAGCTCTCTGGAGAAAGGAGAGTTTCATTCCCCTTTTTTCTTGGACTGTTGCCAAGAGTGAACAATTATATTGGGGTGGTTACGGTGCTATTGTTCTCTGGGGGTGGTAGCAAAGCTGCTGATTCGAAGTCAGTTTGAACATAAAAGCAGTTGAAGCTCATTGAGAGAAATCCCAGTAAGAAATCCCCTCCATTTTTATTCTTCTCTTTTGACTTCACAGAAAAGAAGAGCAGCAAGAAGGTGGAAAGTGTGCAGGCTGCTAAACTAAACAAGGCTTTTGCACCCATCTTCCTTAAAGGCCTAACTGACCTCAAAGTAATGGATGGAAGTCAAGTGATAATGACAGTGGAGGTATCAGGTGTGTAGTCATAAAGAAATATTATTTTAAAAAACATTACTGCTGCTGCTAAGTTGTGCACATTTTATTGTTCTCCATTTCTCCAGCAAGTGGTTTTGTATTTGCAAATAATGTTTCAAGGAACCAAGTTTTAAGAAGCAAAAACTACGATTGCCTTATCTGATCCTTAAGCTGGATGAACATTGGCCAGTGCCGAATGTTCAGACCAATAGAAGGGTCTTTTTATTGGAATGATCAATTCATTTTCATCAGTGGTCCTCCTGTTCAACTAGAAGTAAGTGTCAGAGGACTGAGACTAATAGCCTGTGTTGTGAACTGAATGAATACCTGTCAGCTGGTGACAAGATTAGTATTGTAGAAGAGATTGGTCCTGTTATGATCTTAGGCATTCAAAACCCTTGATAGTTGCCTTCATAGTATCTACAAATCATTTTCCCTGCCTGTTGTGTTCACACTTAAACACAAAATCCAAATGAATGAATATCTCAGATTTTTTTTTTTTTTTAGCTAACCCACCTCCTGAAATTATCTGGCTGCACAATGGAAAAGAAATCCAGGAAACAGAAGATTTTCACTTTGAGAAGAAGGGCAATGAGTACAGTCTGTACATCCAGGAAGTGTTTCCTGAAGACACAGGCAAATACACCTGTGAAGCCTGGAATGACTTAGGAGAGACTCAAACTCAGGCTACTTTGACTGTACAAGGTATGAAGTTCTTCTCCACCTTAGGAAATCCAAAAAGAAAATCATTCTGATATGCTGGAGGAGTGTCTGTTTAAAGTGGATGAGCGTTTATAAGGTTTGCTGTGAAGGATACTTTAGTCTCTGCATCTGAATTAACATGGATATTGAGCAGAAGGAACTTAAAAAATTCTTTGCACTCGGGAACATTATGTTACTGTTTCAAAAATGCATTCCTCTGTCCTATTCCAAGGGACAGTGCAAAACTTCTGCTAAACGCACCTTCAGATTATAAGGCTTACTTAGCTGTGGACTAAACGTAAACCATGTAATGATGTTGTGTTTCCAATTAAAGCACTGAGCATTTGGAAAAGCTTCCCAGGAGCCAGGAATCTTGGCCTCTTTAATAGTAGCTCTGTAATGGTAACAGGTGAAGAATGATTTCCATAGTTTGAGGACCAAGGTCCTCAAATTTTGACTTTCAATATTCATATATGATATAAAGCCCTCAGTAAACACAGAAGTATTTAAATACCTCCTCTGATTTGGGCATTTACTAGCATCATGATACTAGAACTTGGCTAATCTTACTGTAATCCAACATTTTCATATCATCATTACTTAGAATTATGGGAAATTGATGGGAAACATTTATTATTTTTCATATAAATGGTCTTAACCCCAGGATTGCAGAGAGCTGTGCCTCATGGAGTGGATCTGCAGTCTGTCATCACTGTCTGCTCTAAATTCAGACCATTCTCTGTTCTCTAACATTCCCTGAGGTCTAGCCTCAGGGTCGGTGTTTTATATTAAATGCAGTTTTATGCTATTGCCAATGATGATTTAGTATATGACCTCTGAATTGCACAGCAGTCATAATGCTGTCGCTCGCCTTTAAAGCTATTCCTGCCCATGTTCTCCAAGGACAAATCTTCAAGATTCCTTTTAGGGCAGCTTTAAAGTCTCTTTTTTTTGGTCTTAATATAAGCCTGGGTTGAGCCAATAAAGTGCCAAGTAAGTGATAAATATTAGTACCAATGATAGTTACTTCCAAAATTAAAGCCTGACTTATCAGATTAAAAATTTATGCTCTAAGGGTTCAAAATAAATTTGCTTCTCTGCAATTTCCTCACCTAAAGTTTATTAGTTTCTTTTATACATTGTATTTTCTCTTGATTTGTAAACTGTGTTTGTAAACTACAGAACCTCAGGATGGTATCCAGCCTTGGTTTATTAGCAAACCAAGATCAGTGACTGCAGTTCCTGGGCAAAATGTCCTTATATCTTGTGCCATTGCTGGAGATCCTTTCCCTACTGTTCACTGGTTTAAAGATGGGCAAGAAATAACACCAGGAGCAGGATATGAGATTCTGCAAAATGAAGACATCTTCACACTGATCTTGAGGAATGTGCAGTCTCGTCATGCAGGACAATATGAAATTCAGCTTAGGTAGGTCTGCCATGAATAAAACTTCTTCCTGTGGAACACATATTTATATTTACCCTTGACTTTTCAACAGACGAGGTGGAGACAAATATCCCTTTTTTTTTCTCCTGTTCCTCCTTAAACAAGACAAAGTTCCTCCTTTTTGCACAGAAATTTTGAGTACTAAAGAAACTAGTTTTTTTCTGAGAGATGAAAGGAATGGATCTTTAATAAACTAAAAGAGGAGAGGAGAAGCACAAGAAAAGTCAAGAAGGACAAAGTGACATACAGTTTCTGTTTGGATCCTGAAAAGCAAAGCTTTGTAGCAATACTATGGGAAACAATGTTTGTTTCTAGTAAAGAAAGTCACAATCTGCGTGTCTATTTTGGAGCTTGTGTTTATCAGTTTGGCATCTCACTGGATATTTTTAATGGTGCCTCCTTTCTGTAGGAACAAAATGACAAGAAGGGCCATTCCATGTCTTTAAGATCCATATCTGTAAGAGAAGAGAGTATTTGAATCTGTTTACAGTGTCTGAATTTTATATGGCAAGTGGAGCATCATTTTTCTGACATAGCTCTGAACAGAGACCTCATTGCCCTACAAAATTGGAAGAGGTGTTCTGAATTTAGCTAATTTTCTTTTGGTAAAATAACTGTCTTTTAAGCCAAGCATCAGATTTGCTGCTGCTTTATCTTGTAGAAAGTGCTGTAGCATTTTCTACCTTTGATGGTGAAGACTGGGCCTACTTACATATTCCCTGTATGGCTTTAGGAAACTTGGTGCACAATTTTAAATTGATGTTATCATTCTACATTATTTACTTTGCATAGACATATTGCCTTATTTGGATAATATTTGTTACTTTATTAAAACTTATTTAGCCATCACAGATGTTTGAATCTGTGGCAGGGGAAGAGAATTATCTGCTTTGCTCTGCACAGTACCTTTTTAGTCCAGACTGACTAGTCCAGTCAGATACTGCTAGTCCAGACAAATACTGCTCACTTTTGCAAACTATTAGCATCACAGTTCTGTGCAATTGCAACAACAACTGCCTGTTGTTGCAAAAGAAACTATTTTTTTTTAATTTTGTGGGGGAGGGCTATCAACAAGCTATTTCTATTTCATATACTTCAGTTTAGTACAAAATTCAAAAAGTGAGTTGTCATTTGTTTGCTTGCAAGTAAATTACTCCTGTTTTAACTCAAAGAGAAAGGACATTTCTTAATACAGTTTATCCATCTAGCCTCTAAAGCAAGGAGTTTGCTGTTTTATTATTCTAGTTGGTTTTCCAACCAGTGCCAGAGATGGGGGGAAAAAAAAAGGCCCAATTACAGATTTCTCCTGTGTAGATGACTAGTTCGAAGGTGCGTTTCTGTCACTGCTACAGGCAACTTCAAACTAGCCTCAGTAGGCTGTGGTTTTGTATGCAATTCAGTAAAGGTTACCTATTCTTTAGAAAACAGTAGCTGGTTTATTGTAAGATTTACCATAAATAAGCTTTTCTACTGTTTATTCAAGTCTTGTTACTAACGATTGTACTACAGACTATTACTGACCGTCATTGTTTCTCTAGCTCCCCTTAAGGTAGTCAGGGCATCGTTTGCTACTTGCATTAGATACTTTCCATTTATCTTTTCCATTATTTCCAAGCCCTAACTGCTGTCCTAATCTCTCCACAATTTTCATTTTAAGTTGATTGCTCTGAAATTAAAAATCTGAGTTTAAAATTTCCAGTTTAAAAAAAAGAATCTCTTTGTCTCTTCCTGGTTCTTTCTCCTTTTATCCAAATGGACTGACAGACGACTGTAGTCCACTTATCCATCAGTGATTGCTGTTTGTCTGGCTCTTTCCCTTTTACTCCCGCCATATCATTTAGGGATGTATGCTTGCTTTGTCTTTTGTTATATGGCAGGCTATTAAGGCTGACTTGAAGTTGATCATTTTAGCATCTCCTGACCCTTGCTTTAAACCTGCACAGAACTCTGGTTTCTCTACATTGACATTGTTCATTTTGATTATTCTAATCATTTTCTACTCCTCTTGCTTTTGCTTAGGCTTCTGGGAGTGATGTTGCATAAATAAATAAATAAAAACAGATAATACATCCTCTACTGAGATTCATCTGTTCAAATTTGAGCATGGCAGTCTGGAAAACTACCAGCCCTATTCTGTTAAGAGACAAGAATTCAGTCAAGAGTCTCTGTGAAACCCTCCTGATTGGTTCTCAGTCAAAAAGGTGATATTTCTCACAGACACCCTTTTCTCCTTCCATTGATTCTGTTCTTCTAGTGATGCCAGCATAGGTATCCTTTTCCTAGTCCAGGGTATTCCATAGGTATCCCTATCCTAACCATGTTCTTTCAGGCAGTGTGCACACTCTTAACTGCAAGGATAAATAGAAAAATTGGGGCTACTGGACTGAAGGTGAATTTCTTGAGCAAAGCCTTTATAATGGTGTAGTCAACGTTGGAGACCTCAGAAATCTTCCTGTGGTTCCTTAAGTCATCTTTATTATCTATTGTCTTTTCAGGAGGTGAGTCCTTCTCCCTTTCCCCACCCCATCTTCCATAAAAATTTGGTTAATGATCCATACTCTTAGAACTTTTAATGACGTGATTAAAATCAGGAGTAAACATTCACTTCATAGATTAGGGCTATCTCAAATAGTCATACTTCAGCTTATCTTTAAAAAAAAAGTTATAAAGTTATAATCCATTACACCCCACAGGAAATATAGTTCTGTCTTTGTGTAAAATAAACTCTGCAAACCTTATTACAAGATAATACCTTAAAACTTGCAACCCTTATCAATGGGCTATTTTTAGAAGGAAAGTTATGACCCCCTTCCCATTCCCCTCTCCCACTCAATGCTGTAAAATGTAAATAAAGTGATTAGTCTTCCAGGTATTAAAACCTTTTGGCTGAATCATCAGCTGAGATAAATCAGTGCATCCTCATTGAAGGTAGCAGAGCTGCTCTGCTGTATATCAGCTAAAGGTCTGGTCCAGTAGATTAGTTCCTTTCTTTGTGGTTAAAGCTTCATAGGGTCTGCACTGTATCCCCATTTAACTAAGAAAAGAATTGCAAAACCTCATTTTGAGACTTTGCAGTGACCTGCATTGAAGTACCAGCTACAGCTAGGGATCAACTTACCTACCTTTTGCAATTCATTCTTAAAGAATCCAATTTACTCTGCTACTGTGCTATACTTGTTTCCTACTTGGTAGGCCAGTAGGAATTTTTGGTGTGTCCCACACTGTAATTAACAGTGCTTTTATTTTATTTTTTTTCTTCTTCTCCTTTCTCTCTCTCTTCTCTTCCGCTAGAGAGTGCTTGCTGGGGACATGCAGACAATAAGTCTCATCTAAGGTTCAGTGAAAATATTTGAGTAGGCCCTGCCAGGAAACTAGTATTTCAAGACGTTTTGGACATAAAAGACATCCTAGGGAAAATTTGATCCCACAATAGAACAGAAAGCTATTTTTAAAATTGCTTCAGGCTTTGCAGATGGAGTTTTATTTGTTTTTTTTTTTTTTTGCCTTTTTTTTTTTTTTAATTCCTTGACATATTAAAGATAAATCCCAAGCCTGGGCATTATACAGAACAATCCTGCAAAATCCAACACTTCCAAGCACCTCTTTGGCACGTCGCTACAAAACAAACATGTTCTGCACTACTCCATGATAAAGACTCCAGGGGGATCTAACTTCGTCTGGGGTTTTGGTGATATGATCCCAGCATGGAGACTGCAGTGTTGCAGAAGTGCTGTTGTCACTGCGGAAATCCAGAGCAGCAGAAGTAGGAAGTAGGGCTTGTACACTGCAAAGTTCTGTTTTTATCAGCTGTCCCTATGAACCTTGCCTTGACTGCATTCTGAAATTGCGTAAATGTAAAAATGTTTACAGAATTTTCAGCATTATTCTAGATTGCATTTAGTATCTAAACTACACAGTCCTCCGTAATTATTCTTGGCTTGTTTCTCTTTTTCCATCTTGTGAACTACAAGCACTTTGCAAAGGTGGGTCACTGGTTTTAACTTCACTTTTTTAGGCACTGAACTGAATTTAGAAGACAAAATCAGTGACAAAACTTGCTTTGATTTTATTGGGACCAAAACTTGCCCTCAGAAGGTTAAGCATTTGGACAGAGATGTCATGAATCAGACACAGACTGGATGTTTTTATTCAGTGGTCTGCTTATCAGCCATTCACTTCATAAATAAGAGCAAAACCCTATCTTGTAAATCATTTGTCCACGTAGGCACTTACATGGCCCACATGCTGTAATTTGTATGTGTTTCCTGGGTTTTAAAAACAGAAAGAACAAAATTCTTTCCTGCTTTCTTACTCCATCCCTTATTTTACAAACCCTATGAAAAATATCTTGTAGATCTGTTTTGTCTTCCTTGTTTGCATTCTTGTGTATGTGGAGACTTTGCTGAGGGAAAGATGCACTGCAGAACTGGGTCTTGCAGAAACAGTGTTTCTTGCAACACAGCATCGCTAGATCCTTCTCCTGGGAGAGTGTTGTGGTACTTCAGCCTTCCTCATTGGTGTCACAATTCTTGCTTTGCTTGTACAGTCATGGCAGAGGCTGAGCAGTACTGAGTGGCTCTCCATTTGGCGTACACTGTGACCTGTTAGTTCTTGAGCTTACGAGACTTCTCCTACTCTATCATCAGCTTTGGATTGGTTTTACATCCTAAAGGGAGAGTAACTGAACTCCAGAAGATCTGCTGGGAAGTGCTTTACCAACCCCACTGCTAGTAGCCCTATAGGTGTGGCGAATGAGAAAGTTCTTGAACAGTTTTAGAGTGCTCCCACCCATCTTCCAGGACTGATTGGTATGTTGGGAGCAGAGGGCACATCTTTTTTTTTTTTTTTTTTTTTCTCCTTTCTTTCTATTTATCCTGCTTCCCAGTGGAGATTGCACATAAGGGGCAGTAAGACTGCCAGGTCTCCAGCATTAAGCTCGCATTTCCTACGAGTGATTTGAATACTGGCTGTGCTGACTTGGGACTTCCCATGCCCTTTGGACAGGCTCTGGTACTCAGATATTCTCCAGACTTTTATATTGAGGAAAGTCTGTCTCTTTGAGTGCTTCCTTGGGGGTTGTTATCCATAACAGTTTATATATGTAAGAGTGCTTTATATATATGTATATATGTATATATATATATATATAAAGTGCTGAATGTGTTTCTATGACTTCTTTTTCTTAATGGCCTTAAGGACAAATAAGGTGTATTTTCTCCTTAATCAGACCTTAATCAATTCAGAGGGGTCAGTTTTTTAACAGGAATTCAGGAAAGCTGTGGCAACACTTAAAAAAACCCCCTACTGCCTGGAGGAGTTGCATTTTGCTTTTGGCATCTCCTGTGTTTAGTGGCGAAGAGCTGTTTGGGGCTGAAAAGATGATATATATCTGCTGGAGGGAGTGTGCAGTGGGGGCGGGGGCAGTGCACTAATGACTTCTTTAATGGGAGCCTTTTGCAGAAGGCATGCATGGTATTCCTCTGCAAAAGGAAGAATAAGTGCTCCGTACCATATATGGTGACACTTTTATGTTTTTTAATATAAACATGCACAGGCTGGAGCGATCCATGTAGATGGGTTTTGCTGATTGGTTGGGTCGGGGGGAGGGAAGGAAATGAGACCCTGCTTTTAATATCTTAGCATTAGGAAACTTAAGAGCTCAGGACTTGAATAAATAAACAGTAGGCAGAGTTGGGAGGAATTTCAACTTTCCAAAATAGCCCCTTCCTCTGCATGGATTTTCCAGCTTTTGTATTTGTTTTCCTTTAGCTAACTTGTTTGCAGCTGTTTCATTCTGTAAATTGTTTTGATTTTTGTTCAGGCAGAATACTGTTCCCAGTGTATAGAGCAATAAATCAGAAAAAGCTATTTGATATAGCATGACTCCAACTAGAAGGGGCCCAAACCCACTCAGCCAAACACTACAGTGCTGGCCTTAAGGAGGGAGCAACACACTATGTTTGAGCTGTGTTAGTGAAACACACAGTGCAGTTACTTTAGCTCAGGCAAGTTAGGGTTTTGGAAGGGGAAACCTCAGCTTTTCTGATTTCATTTAAACCTTTCAGGAACCAAGTTGGAGAATGCAGCTGCCAGGTGTCTCTGATGCTGCGAGAGAGTTCAGCTTCCAGAGCAGAAATGCTCAGAGAGTGAGTATTTTTCCCAGGGACTTGCATGGGTGGGTTCTATTTTTTGCTCCGTTAATTCCCTGCCCTTACAGACCCAGTCTGGCTGCTGTTCAACCTAATCCCCAAATGTGACCCAACAAATTGTTTTCATCATACAGGCTAAGCACACTGTACCAAGCCAGAGTAGAGAAGATCTTTTTTGTTTGTGCCCTTATATGGCTCCTGAAGTCATCATTGATGCAATAAACTAATGGAGTGTGCTCCTCTAATCAACCTCCCCTTCTATAAACACATTTTGTTCCTGCTCTGAGATTGTTCCCTGACATTTTTAAGCCAGCCCCTTTTCTGGCTGACTCTTTTCTTTTTCTGATTCTAGTGCAAGAGAGTCAGGCAGCTCTGGAGAGCGAAGAGATGGTGGAGATCATGGTACACTAACATTTGGTAGAGCAAGTGCTTTCAAAAAGAGCAGCAGTGAAATCAGAGCAGCTGAGGAAGAGCAGGAAGACGTCCGAGGAGTGCTGAAGAGGCGAGTGGAAACTCGGGAACACACGGAGGAGAGCCTGAGGCAGCAAGAAGCTGAGCAGCTTGATTTCCGTGACATTTTAGGCAAGAAAGTCAGCACCAAAAGTTTTTCTGAGGAGGAACTGAAGGAAATCCCAGCTGAGCAAATGGACTTCCGTGCTAACCTGCAACGGCAGGTCAAACCCAAGACCTTATCAGAGGAGGAAAGGAAAGTTCATGCTCCGCAGCAGGTGGACTTCCGCTCTGTGCTGGCCAAGAAAGGCACCCCAAAAACCCCTTTGCCAGAGAAGGTGCCACCTCCCAAGCCAGCCGCTCCAGATTTCAGGTCTGTGCTGGGGTCCAAGAAGAAGCCACCTGCAGAGAATGGCAGTGCTGCCACTCCAGCACCAAATGCCCGCACCAATTCTGAACCTCAGAAAGCTATCCCCAATTCTGAAGCTCCTGTTGCCAAACCAGTGGTGAAAAAAGAAGAGAAGAATGACAGGAACTGTGAACATGGGTGCTCAGTGGTGGATGGCGGTATAATTGGAAAAAAAGCTGAAAGTAAAGGAACCGCAAGCAAAGGAACAGCACCATCCTTCACAGAGAAGCTTAAGGATGCTCAAGTAATAGATGGAGAAAAATTAGTTTTACAATGTCGGATTTCCTCTGATCCCCCTGCAGCTGTCACCTGGATGCTAGACAGCAAACCCATCAAGTCATCAAAGTCCATTGTCATCTCTCAAGAAGGTAAATTAATTGAATTAGAAACAAGCTGGATGGCACACTATTATATGCAACTCTTGATTAATAATGTATAGTTCATTATAGGTAATGCAATCCTTTCTTAAGTCCTATGCCAGTAACTGGTTTCAGATGCATCTTTCTTCTTATTTCAGTGAAGTACACAAGGAACAGTGTTGTTTAACATTTCTTGCAGATTCTCTTTTAACAACCTGCAGGTGTAATATTTGAGAAAGTTGAACTTGATGCATTCTTAAAGGCTGTTTACATTGCTAACAGTGTTTAAGGAGCTGGTATGTGACATTTATTTCAGCTGAACTTTAAGGATTTAAAATGTTGAAAAAAAGAATAACTGGTTTATACATTCTGATTTAATTATTTTGTGTGTTTACCATTTCAGGCTTTTCTATTGCATTAAAAATGTGGAAGCAAAGAGGAATTGTGTTACTGAAATAATTACTGCAAGTTTGAGTTATACAGTTAAGATCAGAGTTCAGAATTGATTTCCAGTATGTTCAGTAGTTTGCCAGAAGGTGGTCATGTAGTCTGTGGAGACAATGAAGCATAAAAAATCAATAGCATGATGTTTTTTAACCAATTTCAAAACAACACATAGTTTGGTTAATGTCCTCAGGGAGAACATTAATGCCAAAATGAGTAATTTCTTTGTATTCCACTTTCTGGATAAACAGAGCGAACTAGACTGATTTTGTGCAGCATGAAAGTTAATATTGCAAATTTAGGCAAAATGTACTTTCCTTGGGACAGAAGTGGAGGAGATAACTGATACTGCAGAAAAAAAAAATCTTTATTTTATTTTGGATTCATAAAAGACCCAGGGAACTGTAAGGCAAATGATAGTGTCCCACCTATTTCATGCTAAAACATTTCACTATGGTTGTAACATACCCCAGCTTGATACAGGGATCTGCTCTCTTACTTATGAATCATTCTTCATTCAATCCTCATTTTATTTTAAGTGCTCACAAATGAGAACCAAAAGAATATGCACAGTGATTTACCACAACCACAATCCTTCCACAATGATACAAGCACTGAAACACAGGGATACCTTTATTTGAAGTTGATGAAATTGGAAACAACATTATTTTTGGATAGAACAAAACACTACCTGGGTGCAATGTTTGGGCATAAGAAAGTAAGTAGATGGGGATAGTGAAACAGGCATCTTGTGGCTGAAGTATCAGAAGGACTTTCCTCCTGAACATGTGTTGATTTTTACCAGAGAACTGTGCAGCACAGGGGTAACTCTCATGTACATGAGAAAAGGTAGAATGGGAAGAACAACATCCCTGTGAAAAGCATCAAAATAGTCAAAAAGGTGGGACCAAGTCTAAGTAGCCCTACCCTGAAAGAAGGCCAAAAACCCTGGATTTTCTTGGAGTTGCCTGGAGTAGCAGGAAATTGCACATCTGAAAGATTAATCTCCTCTCAGTGTAGACTGGAGAGAAACCATCCCTGCATCAGAATGAATCAGGTTCTCCCGAGCTATGGTGGAGCCCCACATAGTGCTGCAGCACTGGTGCTGTGGTGCTACAGAAACACTCAGAAAGCTGCTTTCTTGAGTGAAAGAAGCTGTTGCAATCCCCCAACTCATACAACTCAAAATAGTACCATGAAGCTGAAAATCCAGTGTAGCTGGGGTTTACTCTGAAGTGATCCTGATGTCCTTAAATGCTTTGCCACCTGTCTGAGCAGAGCGGGTGCCAGGTTCGGTCCAGTTCATCTCGGCTCATAACACACCAGAGCTGACACTGGCAGGGGATCTCAGTTTGGCAATGCTCTCCATTGGGATAAAAAGCAGAGATCACCATGGGAGAAGGAATCCACTGTTTCAGGACAGCCATCCTTCAAGGAGTGAAGAACCTCTGCTTTTGTTTGAGTGGTGCCTGTACTATTATCATGGTTAGATAATTGTATTACTTGTGCTTAAAAATTGTGCCGTCTTTTGCATATTTACAGAGGCCATTAGAAAGAAGTCTTACATAAGGAAGTAAATGATAAGGTTTTCTCTTTCAATGCCAAAAAAAAATAGAGCAAAGGTTACAAGTATTTTTTTTCCACCCTATCACCTGCCTTCTGCTATGTTGAAGGGAGACCATGCGTGATGCTCAGTTTATTTTTTTTTCCAGCAGTACCTACTTGCTTTGGCACTTGGCATTCCAAGTGTTGCTGCTGTCATGCTGTGAGGTGCCTTTATGCCAAGTGTTACGTAATTAGCCAGATACGCATGATACTTGCTCAAAGCAAGATCTAATTTTCTTAGAGATTGATTTGCTCTTTTTGCCTAATTAGGAACATGTGAATACTGTCAGCATCCAGAAGAAGGAATAGTTAACCCAACAAAAGAGAGTTTTACTGGGAACTACAGATTAGAATTGAGAAATTGCAACTTTAGGCTAAATACGAGGAAAGATTGCTCTGTAGTAGAGGCCTAGGGACTAATACCACAGAGACAGCTGTGAAACAGCTGTAAACACAGAGAACAACAGTAAAATGGGATGCAGTACTTGGCATCCCAATGTCAAACCCTGAGTTTATATCTTTTACCCAGAATGCTGAAAAGACAACTCAGTCAAGCCATGGGCATCATGTCCTTTTGTAACAGTTCATTTGGTCGACCTTGGAGCAACATTTATGGGCCCTGGAGCTAATCCCCTACAGTCATCCTCAGCTGAGGGAAGGTTGAGTCTGTGGGGAAGGAGACAAACTGAGAGCAAAAGCTAGCTCCCATTAATGGCCTTAGATTTTGCAAAGCCAGTTCCCACTTATTCAAAATGATCTTGCTGCCCTGTGTTTGGCAGCAAAATCCATTATGGGAGTGGATCCATTAATAGCTATTTCACCAACTGTTTAAGTGCAGCCTTGATGTTTGATGGCAGTCAGGTATGGAAAATACCATACATATATTTTCCTTAGGTGTCTCAGCAGAAGAGTTACTTCTTTGTGGTGGGCTGGATAGTGAAAAAACCTCCCTCTAGAGGAGGACCCCTTTTCATAGGGCAAGCCCATTTTAGTGAGTACAGACTAGTGGCCCATAAGCTACTCAGCACAAGTGGCACCTGAACTTGCAGGATGATGTGTGTTTGTCCTTTGGAAATCTGTCTCTGTCATTGCTGGGAAGCAAAAAGAGGCAGCGGTTTGGTGACTTCCTTGTGCCAAACATATCACTAAAATCCACAGAATCTCCTGGTTTCTTGAACACAGATACCTGCTAAAGCAAGTAGTACATTTGGCTAGGAAGGACAGACTTAAAATATATGCATTACACAAAATCTTTTGGGGTTTAGATAGGTGAGCCCGCTATGTAATAACTCACTGAAAGTAACTTTCCTTGTCATATTTGTCCCTAGCTGATGGAAGGCCCCTTAGCTGCTCTACACACTTCCATTCACCTGTCTCGTCCGTATTTGAAAAGGCTGCGTTCCCTCTCTGGGGCTGTTTAGCTGTCAGCTTGCAGAAGAGTCGATGTTAGCCCAACTTCTTTACAGATAGAGATGCCCAAATTTGAACATGAGAATAATCACTGATTCCTAAGGTTTTTAGCAAACGAAGAATTACATTCTTCTCCAAAAGCAAACTTTTACCTTCAGGCCTATTATTCTGTATATTTGCTGTATTCTTTTACTTAATCTAAGGCTTGCAATGTGCTTATTATTTCAGGGTAAAGTTTACATTAACAATTAGAAGTCAGAATCTGGGTAGCATTATACTAAATGTCACGATCACATACTTAAGAATCGTCTCATTCCTTCCATTTTACGCTCAGCTATTAAAAGTGTTTTATTGCTTTTTCAAATCATGAACATCAGCATTTTTTTCTCATTTCTTTTCATGGGATAGTTCCCCAAATAGCATTCTGTATTTCCATTTGCAGAAGTGATTTGTTGCTATAAAGTATCATTTTTTTATGGGAAAGTGAGCTGTTATACTATTTTCCTTCTCACCAGTATGTTTGACCTGGTAGGAGTTTATTAATGGTTTGATTTTATATTTTTCTCCTTTTAAACATTTATCAGAGTCTTCCCGTTTGGGATAGGCAACTGTGTATTTTTTTGTTTGTTTGTTTGTTTTTTACTTGTTAATCTAAAAATAAATGATAACTGTGTCAAATAAGAGGATGTCAGAGAGAGTGCTCACAAATCAGTGTTGTGAATGAACGTGAATGGTGTACGGTTAAAAGGTGGTTGATTTTAGTGTGAAAAAAACCACTGCTTTGTTTCGAGTAAGGAATTATTTTGTTTGTTTGAAACAGGATTTTAAGAAGCTGCTAGAGTGGTGTTAGACATATAAGGACCGTGTAGCACGAGCTTCCTCACACCGCGAGCTCTTGGGAGCGGGACCCATTTTGTTCTGTTTTCCAAGACTTGGTACAGCAGGGTCCTGTGCTGGTGGCCTGCTATGTGACTCACCCTTGGATGCTAGTACCAGGAAATTTTTGCCTGCTACAAAACCTGTTCTAGAAGCTAGTAGAAGGGGCCTGAGTTCTGGTGTGCTTAGTGGACTGCAGAGCACAAAGTAATTGAGGTGCACAGTGAATATGGTGCAAACTGGCAAACTTGCCATTTGCTAAATCAGTTTGCTCTACTTTTTTGGGCTGCTTTAGAACTGCAAGACTGTGTACATTGAGGACATACTGTGTAGGATATAGCTTAGAAAATGCCCAGAGTTTGTGTTACTTTGTATAAGACAGTTATTTCTCTTCTTTCTAAGTGTGTTGGCAGCATCAGCAGCTGCTAATCTTGTTAGCAGTAATGCCTTAACAACCTTCTTGTGACTTAACACAAGGCTTGTTATCAATTGTGCATGACTCTGTCTGAGTAGGATCTACCATGAATCTTGTGGGTATTTTTTAATTAACTAAGAGCAAGAGTTTGGTTTGTAATTAACAGATCTGCTTGTCCTGCTGAATTTAGCTGGACATTGCAAGACAAGAAAAGCTTAAACAGGCTCTATTAAATTCTTCTCCATAATTCATAAATCTCCACTCCCTGTAGTTTCTTTGCTTGTGTCATTTTAATACCTCCTCTTCAGTTGTTGCTTGTTTTGGTTTCTACTTTTTAGAAGACAAGCAGCAGACTCTTACCTTAATATCAGCATCAGTGAGATAGAAGTTGCCTTCCTATTGCTGTACTTATAGGAGATCATTAGATCATTTAGACAGAAGTCCCCTCTGAAGTCCTTTCCTGTACCTGGATATAAAATTAGATTTTTGTCTATATTAAGCCCCATTTTCTTAGGATAAGTAGAAACTAGTTAAACAGGTAAATAAGATCATTTATAATTGCCTGCCGTGTGCTCCCTCACACACTGTCTTCCTCTGTTTACCCTTTCCAAGGCTGAATACAGCCTTTCAATTGTGTGTATTTTTATCACCATTGACTTCTGAGTGCTTTACATCATTGGTTGAAATATTGAATAAATTTGGTCATAGTTTTATCACAGAGTAAACACACCAGAAACATACTGTGTTGATTTCCTCTGTCACCTTCTTCACAAAATCTTTATTTTGTCTGCGTTGACTCTGTGTAATGTGAATGCTGGTAACAGAGCATTAGTTTCAAGTAAATTGATATGAGATTCAGTAAATCAGTAAAATTACCTTTGCAGAGATACATTTGGCAGTTGTACATGTAATCCTCTAAAGAATGAAAGCAGTTTTGCTACTAACATTGTCTTTTTTAAAACCCTGTAAGTTAGCAATAATTAAATCTTGATTTTTTTTTTTCTTCCTTGAAACTCCCATGAGGTTTTCCATGGCATTGCTCATCACTGTCACTGTATTTGGTGAATAGTTTCCTGGTCAACCCACCTGCCATTTTTAAACTTCCCTCTGACATTAGTCCATTCTGCACTTTCCCACACAGTCTGTGATTTATTAAAAATTAACACCAATGGGCCAAAGAGCCCCTTCAGCCAATTTGTTGTGACTTGAAGGCACAATTTCCCTTGGCCTCGTATTTATTAATATCACCTAGATACGCCTCAGTATTTCTTATTGCCGTGGGATACAAATGCAAAAGACAACAGAAACTTCAGTCTGCGTCAGAAACATGGAGTCAGGAGTTTGGCCAGTTAGATGCCAGAACAGGGAATTAGACCAGGAGCTGTTCTTTGTTGGTTTGTGTATTTGTTTTATATCTGAAGTTCACTTTCTGCAGAGTTTCATGGAAAGAATGCAGAAGCCTAGAGATATTTTAAACTGGTTTGCACTATTTTTGAGTAAGTCTGAAAATCCTTTAATAGCTCAAAATGCAAGGGAAAGTTTTTGTGTATCTAAGCAAGAGTCTCCAGTAAACTGACAGCTTCTGTGGTTGTTAATATCTCTCTAGAGCTGCACCAGTTCCATGGCTCAAGTGGAGGATCCAAGAATTTGTGTTTATTCTATTGCTGCGCTTTGTGGCAGGGTTTTAAAGACTATGTCACTGAGCTGGTTCATATATATATATATATATATATATATATGAAAGAAATAGAGGGATGAAGGAGAAAATTAATTGTGAAATTTTTCAGTTGGCTGCCAGCATTCAGAATACCCAGCTGCAGTCACTGGTCTGAGCTTTCTTAGAGTCATGAGAAAACAGGCTTGTTTCAGGTCATGAAGGGCTTTTGTAGAGGAAATACCAAATACTTATTTGAAAGGCTTTCGCCTTCCAGCTCCGGGAATGGACTAGTGTTCTGGTTCGCAGAATATAGGCCTTTTGGGGAGTTTCCTGTCCTTATTAAATCTCATCAAGTCTTGCCTGCCTTTTTTTTTTTTTTTTTCTTATTTCCTGAGGAAATGAGTTTTCTACAGCCCTGCTGATCCTCTGCCTTTCCTGTTATCCCCCCAGCCTGGCTAGTATTTTTTGAACCTTTGGCTGATTTCATAAGAAATAAAAGGTAGTAGTCTGCAGCTTTGTGAAAACTAGTAGCTAAATAAAAGAGAATGGCAAAATTATTCT
The DNA here is from genome assembly GCA_034781795.1 of Crypturellus tataupa. NCBI lineage: Eukaryota > Metazoa > Chordata > Aves > Tinamiformes > Tinamidae > Crypturellus > Crypturellus tataupa. The sequence goes on from JAWLRI010001089.1 coordinate 807,255, forward strand.
TCTTTACTCCTCCGCTTGGGGCAGAATGCCACCATTACATCCACTGGCAGAAACAAGAAGCCCAGTGACCCCCATGTGCTTTGGATGTGCTGATGCAGTGTGGCTGCTAGAGAGTAGCTGAAGCGAGGAAGGGTACAAATCACTGCTGCAGGGAGGTGAAAATTAAGAGACAAAAGGGACAGCCCTTGAGAAACCAGGTTTCATTCATTCTTCTGCTCACCCGATAACTTGATTCAAGCTAAGCACGTACAAATACTCTTTTGGAATGGGAGTCCTCGGCATGACTTAGCATTATTTCATGAGGACTTAACTTCCAACTCAGTAATCCTAGTGCATCTTCACACAGATCTGCTTTGCAGCCTGGTCAATGCTGGATTATATAAGTACTGTTGACAGAGCACTGTATGCACATGGAAACTAGAGGATTTTCACGAGAAGCTGCTAGGATTTGTTTATAGGTTTGAGTTTAACTGTGGGGTTTGAGATGCTGTCAGGGAGGGTTCTTTCTGTTTGCGTGCTGCTGAAAAGTTTCTCTTCAGGAATTAACTTACACTTCCAGAGTGTGCTGTTTGGGCAGAGCACAACATTAGGAGTGGTGAATCTTAAATGAATTTAAATAAGCTGATGAGCATTCAGGTCAGGGAGGGCTATTGAAAAGGTAAGAGGGTTCCGGTAGCAACTAAAGCAAATGTTAGTCTGTTCCTGTCCCTCAAGGATCCAGTTATCCTTACAAACTGAGCTCTGTCATATAAGTAAGGTGGTGAGAGACCTACTTCATATGTGACTTGGTATGTGACTTAAGCTCTTTGGCAAAGTCATATTTAGTTTCTAATGTGCAATCTTTTCTGATCAAGTTATATAGACTCATACAAATTCCTTGTCTGGAATTTATCATTAGTTTGCTCTCCGATTGTCTCTTTAAGTAGCAGAGGTGCCTGAGTTTATATTTGTTAGATGCTTGACGGAGCACTTTTTAATGTCTGTCTATTTGGAAGGAGGCTGGAGCTCCAGCTGACTCACAGAGATGAGTTGCCCAGGGAAGGCATGTAGCTTTTATCTTCACTCCCTGAGTTGGCTGAGCACAGCCCATACAAGTGAGTGAGGGGCTGGTACTTCTGCTCTGAAATAACTCTCACTTAGTTTCTTGTGGGGAGGGAATGGCATTATTTAGAGCTTTTTTATTTTGCTTAAAATAAAGAGGAGGGAAAAAGTCATGTTCTTCTTGCATAATTCCGACAAAACAAATCTGTTGGGAACTCTTTGGATGTGTTTTGAAAGACTTGTCTTGGATAATAACATCCAGTCTTACACTGAAGGACAATCTTTGCCAAAGGCTGAGCTGCTGTGTCAGAACTGAGGTCCAGTCTCTGAGGGAAGTCTCGGAGTAAAGCAGATTCCCCATGTTGCTTTTCAAGGATCAGTGCCAGTTGTGACAGTGCCATCTCCCTCACTGCAAGGGAAGACGTGATGGGGAGCTACAGGCTGCCACTCCGGAAGGTAAAAGCTGGCCTGTACTTAGCCTAGAGAGAGAACTGTGGAAAATAGCCAGAGATGCTGGGGAATCTCCTGATGACCCAGGATATAGGGAAAAGCCTAAGAAAGATTGATTAGAGGACAGGTCAAGCTTCCCAGTGAGGAAGGAGAAAGCAGGATATTGCAAGGATATTTGGACAGGGAAAGTTTGGAGTATGCTTTTTTAAAGAGGGTTCTCCCCAGGGTGTGAAGTACTTTGTTGTTCCGTGCGCTGCAAGTGAAAGGGATTAGGTAAACCAGAGTTTTCCTTCCTCATCCCCCATAGTGGGAACAGCTTCTGCTTTGGTTCACAGAGGTTTATTTTTTAAGAGGAAATGTGTTTCCCTTGGGCCATACCAAGCTTCGCTTGGTAACCACAGAGCTTATGTCGCATCCTGTTTCTGCAGACCCAGTGAACCCAAATTCTGTGACTTTTTTGTTTGAAATGGGTTCATTGCAGTGATAGATTTGATTGCCATTGTTATATTGGGCTTTTTAAAGTATGCTTAACAAGATCGGACGTTTGGTCTTTGAATGATTTAAGCAAAAAGTTGGCCCTCAATACCATTTTAAAACACAGACACTAAGCTACTGTTCTGCTTTCAAACATGGATGCTGACAGGACTGCTAGAGACAAGGTTGAACCAAAATACTGCAGATGGAAACTTTATAGAAATTCTCTTATTTGCAGTCCTACACTACTAGCGCTTTTCAGAAAAGACCATCTCACTGAGCACTTCTTATCACTGTAAGCAGCTGGCAGCAGAAATTTTGTTCTACGTTTTCTGTATCTTCATGTTTTAATCACATGAGGGCTGCAGGCCTAGTTTTGAGAAACCTAAGGAATACTGATATAATCTAAATTATGCACCTATATATATTTATTCGGTCTTAATGAAGTTTGATCTCTATGGTGAATTCTAATGTTGAATTTTTAAGGTCAAGACATCTTTTTTCCAGCAGTGAACATCAACTGTATTAAAAATATGGATCATTTCATGCATTCTGTTCCTTAGTAACACTCAGCTTTTTGTGAACTACCATACATAATGCCCATTTGACCTCTTTTTTCTCTATATTAGGGGCCCTGTGTTCACTTACCATTGAGAAGGCTGTTCCTGAAAATGAAGGGGAGTACAAATGCATAGCTGAGAATGCAGCAGGAAAAGCTGAATGTGCTTGCAGAGTCCAGGTGGAAGGTAAGTGCTTTGCTGGATATGGGAAAACCGTTCCAGAGAACTTCCTTCTTTCCTGGTAGTTCAGCATCCACCATAAAGAAGCATGAGCAGAGAAACAGTGGAGTGCCTGATGCTCCCTCCTTTGTGATACAGTCCAAGCTCCTGATGGCCACTGTATTTCTATGAAGATACCATTCTTGTATACCACTGTCACAGAAGTCTGGTAGGAATAATTTGCAAACCAAGGTACTGGTTCTCAGCTTTGGTGAGGCTGATGACACTAAATTCAAATGCCAGATAGTCTTGGTCTTGGGCAAATACTTTGCATTGGAGTTGAAAGAATAGACTTTTAAAACTGTCATGGAATTTAAACCCAGGTAATTAAATGTGATCAGCTCATCTTCAGGTGAAGAGCTCATTCCTGAATACTCTGCATTGCAACTAAAAACACACAAAACTGAGAAACAAATGCAATACCTAACAAAACACAAATCTTGGATGATAATTTAAAGAAATCATGAGATTTTATTAGCACTGAAGTTAAGATTTTCTTGAGCCTTTAAGCAGAGTCTAATATCATATAACTCATTCAGTTCCACAGAAGTAGAAAGATAAAGGAGAAGATCATCAAGAGCTTAGTACTCAGTAGTTCCCTAAAGCTATCCTAGCATCTTTTAAATGTCTCAATCATCTTCATATTGTTTGTTTTTCTTTGTCTTCTGATCACCCTGAAGTAGTTGCCTTCTTTCATGAAGTCTCTTTCAGCATTATTGTTTCCCACTTTAAATTTCTTGCTGGCAATCCTAGGAGACTAGATGAAGACTTTGTTTTGCAAAAGCCTTGATCATGAGAGGCTGTCAGCTCATGACATTAATTACTTGATGACAAGGACAGTGTCCGATCAGCTGTCTGCCTCACACTGGCAGTGGCACCTATGGTGGCAGAAGTTAACTGCTCACATAACACTAGACACCAGATGACCACTTTCCCACCTCAGTACTGACCAAGTCATCTGTCCTTTCCATTCCCTACTGGCATGCTGCTTTGGCAGAAGAGGTTTTGAGGAATGGCACCAGAGCGAGCCCCAGGTACTAGGAGGGATGCCACTAGATATGTCTGCCATGTCTATGATTGGCAAACAGGACAACTGATACTTTTAAATTAGAATTGTGATCTAAAACAACAGTAAAAATTGCTCATTTCTATTCAATCTACAGCAAGCAAGCTAGTTTTTAGACTCCAAAATTAACCTTAGGTTTCATTGTTTCTTTTGACTCCATGGACTAAAATGGGCTCAGATGATTTGGTTCATTAACTCGGGGACAAATCTGTAGAATATAAGTGTCTAAAAACTAGCAGACTTCTGCTCTTAATTGCTTGCTAGAAGTTTCTGTTTTCCTCTGTTAATATTACAGGGGATTTAGAAAGACCAACTTTCATGCTCTGGCACCTACAGGCAGTTGACTGAAACAGGTTGTTCCATAACATTTATGCTGTCTTTTCTCTCTGTACATTTCATATAGTTATTTCCTGTATAGATCTTATGAAGTCTTAGTATTTGAAAACTGCAAGCTGTAAAGCTGGGATTAGAATCCATAACTGCATCTTCTTCCTAAAGAAGAGCTTTTTCCCAAAGAGGAATGTTGGTATCAAACATCCCAGAGACCACTTGTTAGAATTTGCATTGCATGACATGCTGTACCTGGGTAACCTGGCTGAAAAAAAGGTTGCATCTCCTAGCTATATGTGTCTATATAATATGCATATACTTGAAAGAGGACCAGTATTGACTCATGGATGTCAAGGCTCAGTATTGCTGGATAAGAGCTGTCTATCTTGAGAATGCTGAAATGCATCAAACTTGGATCCTCTTGATGCCACATTTACCATCCTCTTTAGGGACTGAACGAATGCATAATATCTTCTTAAAAATACTTAAATATACAGAGGAAATAAAATTTCAAAGAGTCCTCATCTATATGTATCACAGATACAATAGACTAGACAATGACATAGCAAGAGATTATTCTGGATGAGATGATGCTTCAAAGATGCCTTTGCTTCCCTTTTCCCATGTCCCATCTAAAGCAGCTTTGCTCTCTTCAGTTAATTAAGCCCATTGGCCTTGGTGGTGTCTCCCTTCTGTTTGCTTTCTCAGGTTTTCCGTGCGGCTGCTTCTGCTGAGTGTGTGTCTCTATGTTCTATCTGCCTTTTGGAATAAGATGCACTCAACAATTCTGCAGAAAATCTTGTTTAGAACCCTGGCAGCCAACAAGTTTCTCTAACTTTGCAAAAAGAGCCAGAACAGACTGATGTTAACAGGCAGTACTTTCATTTTTAATTTTTAAATTACTTTGCATTTTATTATCATTTTTGTTTTGATTGCAGATGCCTCATCCACAAAGACCGCAAAGCCTACTGAGAAGAAAACCAAGAAAACTGAGAAGCCTAAGAGCACACTTCCCCCTGTGCTGTCAACAGAGAGTAAGTGTCAGTGATTTTAATCGCTTCCTTTTCAATGGAAATAAAAGACTGCTTGGGGATTCTGTGGTCATTCCCTTCTGTTTGTAGGCATAGTGGCAGAAGCTTTTGCGGTTTCTTTAACCCTTACATATAGGTCATGTGAAATAAGAGTTTTTGCCTTGTAGAGAATGGAAGTGAAAGGTGAAACTGTGAGTTCAGACCTAGCCTACTCAGTTTCCCATAATGATGGAATAAACTTGGAACACGTTTCTCTTCAGCTGCCTCCCCAAAAGAGTGCAGAAATTCTCATTTATTTCAAATCATGTTGTGTCCTCTGCAGATGACCATCTTACCTTTGATAGACAAGTTATCTTAACTGAATTTCTCCTGTAACATATTGTGCCCTATTCTTTCTCTGTAAACATGGGAACTGGTTTTATGAGTTTCACATTTTTCATTCCAATCCTAAATACTTTGTTTGCTTTTAATGCTACTTAAAGTAACAAATCAGCAATAAAATCCAATATTTTTTCTACTCTGCATACATACATTTGATTAAGAGGAAACTTTAAATCATGGTAAAGGCACTGTAATATTAACACTTAGAAATACTGCTGGCAATACTGCTACTACTTTGGAAACCAAATGCCCACATAGTACAAATATCTCTTTGAAATGAAACACTTGACCTTGACAGTTGTCTACCTAGTTTGTATACGAGTTCCTAAAAAAAGGAGTAAAGACATAGCTGTAACAGAAACAAGAAATATTTTCTCCAAACATTTCAAAGTAATCAGGAACAAGCTCTTATCTGATTCTCCAGCATGGAATAGTTTCAGCCTTTTTTCAGATGGATGCAGTTTTGTATTTGTTAGTGATCACAAGTAGTACTTCTGTTTCTGGAATTGTTGACTTAGGTGCCCTTAGACTGTTCTGTCATGATATGCTCTATTTCTATGTGTTTTGGATGTTACCTCTTCTCCATTTCATTATCTTTGTGCTTTAAAGGTGACATTTGACTCAGGCTGCAGATATTCCCACCTTTCTGGCTGAATATTGGAACTTCTCCCTCCTGAAACTCATTTGAGAGGGGTCACACCAACACACTCCACTCCACACCTGTGCTTCAAAACCTGTAAATAATAGGAACTGAGAACAAGCATTTGTTCTTGAGCATCACTAGAAAACAAGATTTTAATGCCATTTAAAGCACCATAGGCTAGTGTCTTGAAGAGTGTTTTCTATGTACACAAACACACATATTTCCTCCCAGCCATGTTATCAGTTGCACCATTCCCAGGAGATTCTGTTAGTGGGAAGTAAGTCTAAATAGGTGGAGATGGTGCTCCACATTTTATTGGTATCAGTGCTTGCCTTGCTGTTGATTTTAATAGAAACTGGATATTGTCAGTAACGGAGAAACTAGCAACTCTGGTTTCAGAAATGACTGAACAATGATGAGGGCTGTTTTTCTTATGTTTGCTCCATGACATATTATACCAGTGTTTAAAGTTCTTAAGCTTCTCATAAGGTGTTTTTTGGAAGCACCTCTAAAACACCTTTCCTGTTGCCCTGAAAATATCATCAAGGTAACCAGACAGAATATTAGGAAGCTGGGCTTTGGGAGAGCGTTTGAAAACCTTTGGAGGAGTACCTATATCATTTTAAAATGATTTGTCCAAAATGATTTCACAGGCAGATTTTAACATCTCAGCTTCAGGCAGATTTTAACATCTCAGCTTCAGTCTCTGGAGGGATGTAGGTATTTATCTGCCTGAAATGTTATGTTTGTTTGCTTGTCAGTGGCACAGTGTACAAAACTGTTCTAGTACTCTTCACAGTTTCAGTGTATACTGAAACCCCTTTCAGATGTAGAGAATTTAAAGTTTCTTACCTAAAAGGGAACAGCTTTAACAAGTTATTTGCCTATCTTTACTGCTTCATTTCTCTCCAAAATGAATTAAAAAAAAATGATTGGGAGGTAAGATTCCCAATTTAGTAAGGAGTTAAGTTTGTCCTCTGATCTCTTCTAGTCTTTGTTGCCACGTCGACTCAGCAGCAGTAGGAATAGCAGATAAAATATAAGAAATGGTAAGGAAGAAGCAGAAAGCAAAACAAGCCTAAGAATCCCACTGCATAAATTCTGAATTTTCAATAGGGAATGCAAGTCTGACCCTTTCACCCCAGCTTCTCCAAAGGAATATTGGAGGACTAAAGAATTTACACAGAAGAGATGAAATATACTCAAGAAAGATATGATAAAATCTGTACAAGAATGACAGCATTGATATTTAATGCTAAGATTGGACATGACCATGAAATACCACTAATTTTTGAATAGAGGAACAGCATGACATTAAATGTGATCTACAGTTGTTTCCATCGCAAACTTGTCAGTCACTTTTTATTTGCCTTTACTGGCCTGACAGGATTCAATTCTGTTAAGTCACGACAGTATGTGCTATAGGGGTGTGGAAGCTATGTATTTCAGTTTTAGAAACACCCCTTCTTAGGAAAAAAAAATCCATATTGTTCATTGTCTGGAAAAAAAGTGCAAGTCAACCTCCACAGATAGCAGCTACCTTTTGATCCTTTCCTTAAACTTTTTATCCCTTCAGATAAATTGTAAGTGATCCCCAAAATTTTGCCCTAATAGGAACCTTCAGGAAATCTGATGAAAAACTTCTGATGCTTGAACACAGAGATAACATGGTTCTTTCTGAGAAGCAGAATGTGTGCTGATATGTTAATCTGTAGATTTTGTCACTGTGAGAAATGTTGTTGCTCCATGTCATTTGACTGGTTGTTCCGAGAGTTATTTTAGTATTTGAAGTTTAGGTTTTGCAAGCTACTGAAAGCTGCTAGTAAGATAACTTTTCCCAGCATGAACTGTTTTGAAATGATTCTAGACTCTCATTTAGAATAGGAAGTTGTTCTGTGCCAAATATCTGTGAAAGCACCTTTGTGCTTATCTTTGTGCAGTATCTATTAATGACCCATTTTCAAGCACACTGTGTTTTTATGTAGAAAGACTGTTCCCAGGCTAGCAGGTTAGGAAAATTAGGATGTATTTATTGCTCATAATTAATATTGTATAACCAGAATTAATAGTAATTATAGCTCTGTAGAATGCTACTCTGTGATGCTAAATAGAATAAATAATAATGTTTGGGAGAAAAATAAACAGCTTCAGCTTTGAATCTGAAGAAATCAATTGTGAGAAAGAAGGGAGAAGGACACTTTTTTTTGGACTTACAGAATCGATTCATTCTTCACTGACATTACTGACTTATGTATCTTTGCTAAGTGGATAAAAAATGCTACTGGATTAGAATAACAAAGTGTTATGTTTCCTTTGCACAGATATAAAAGATTAGAAGAGGCAGTGGAAAATTGGAACCTTTCATTATTTATCACACTGTGTACTCTGCGCCATGCCAGAACAATCAGTGAATAATCTAAGGTCTCCAAGTTTGACATAACCTTGCAGCAGAACTACTGAATTAATAATTCTTAGCAATTGATCACCTTTCTATGAAGTTGTGAAAGTATCTGATGTAAAGAGATTTAGGCACACGCATCTCATTAAAATTAGAAGTTAATTCAAATTAAGCTTAAAAGGAATTGGGTATTTAAATGATCATGACTATTTTTAAAATCTTTGGTGTTTATTATATAAACGTATTTTTTCCCAGTAGATTGCGGAAAAATGAAAGTGCAGCATTTTAGAAGTAAATGGGAATTTCCTGGTATATGAATAAATATTCTCCTTTATGAAAAAAAAAATCTACTGCTCAGTACTTCCTAAGATTTTGTCCCTTTAATATGTCTTAAACTGAGGAACAAAACAAGAATAAAACAGTCTGAACAGTCTGCCCAGGATGAGGCATATCCAGCTGCAACTCTAGAAACAAACTTTTTTGATTCTTAGTCATGTGAGTAGCATACCTTACATACCATGCCCTGAAAATATATATTTTTAACTGACATCCTCCACATTTGCATAAAACGTGTCAGATTTCCCAAAGCCAGATTTCTTTTTGAAAGGTTTGAAGTATTTTTCAAGATGTAGAGGAGGGAAAAAAAAAAAAAAGAGCATCCCAGAGGCTATTTCTTAGACTTCACCAGAGCTAAGCAGTGCAACAGAACTTTGCTATAGTAGGAAGAAACTGTATCCCTATCATTGCTTCTTAGAAAAAAATAGGCTTTAATGCATTAGAAATAAACCTTCCAAATCTAAGCACTGAATCAAAGTGTTTGGAAATAAATGCCAACTGTTTTGTTTAGGAATATTTCACAGCCATATTCTCAATAAATATTAAGAAATAGCAGCTCTCACCTGCCATAATCAGGGATGTAAAAACCTAACAGGATATCCTGGATTCCCTCATCTCAGCAATCTGCTCATTAAACCCACTATTCTCATACCCATAAATTAATACCCAGCAATTAAACCACGTACAGGACCCAGCACAGGGTTATCTGCACAAGTTTAAGTTCTGCTCAGTTAAAAATAAAGTTATTTCAAATTAAAAAACTAACTCCATGCATCTAAGTGAAGGAGTCCAAAATACATTATTTAGTAGTACTTGATATCTTCCTGATATACATTTTTTATATCTGCTACTATATAAAATCTGATTTCATGTCAAACACATTTTTGTTTAAGCAACGATGCATTCTCTTGCAGACATTTGTTAATAAATTGTCATTACTGACACTGTCCAGATCGAGTCCTCTGGAGGCTGAAGTGTTATCTTCCCAGATCTGACTTCTTCACCTTGTCGGTACTTGACCATAAGGCTGGCCTAAATGTAAATGTGTCAGACAGCGCTCTTTATATATTCTTATGGGCGGGAGAGGTCAAATCATTTTAATGACCGTGGACAAATTATCAGCCATGGCCAGTGGCCATGATTAGCATCCATTTATATCATTTGTTCTTCATAAATAGTCTGGTCAAAGAATGCAAATCTGCTGGCATCATTTTAAGAATGCAAAGGCTAAACTTGATGTGACTGACATAGATAATATGTAATTAAATCATTAAACACTTCACATATTTGTGGTCTTCTATTCTAGGAACTATCATTTTAATATTAGACAGGCCAGTAATAAATATAAAATGCCTCAAAATCTTCCTGTCAGATTAGATGTTTTTCTCCTCAGTATAAAACTTGTCACTTTCTAAGGGAAAATAACTAATCAGGACAGAGATATTCCTTTAATTGCAGAAATAAGGCACTGCTGGGTAGCTGCACCCTCTGTCAGGAAATGAGGGCAGCCGTCATCTGGTGCCTGTGCTGCTGCTGTCCTCCTTTCCCCGTGACAGTCTGAGATGCTTTTAAAGGTCAACGAGGCTATTCAAAACAGTTCCCTCCGGCCTGTCCCTTTCCCAGGAGGTCCATGCTGTTGCACTCCTTGAATGCTGCAAGAACTGAGCTGCCTTCTGTACAGTGGGCGCAAAGTATCTAGATCTCTGCTTCACATGCTGGAACAATATGGGTTTCATTGCCAGGGAAGTCATTGACCAAACTTTCTCAAAGAGAAAAAAAAAAGTCATTCTTTTTTATTAAGTGAAGTTAAAGCCTTCACTTTTGGTATATGTAAATAAACGCATTCTGAGCTGGTTTTAGGTATGATTTCTGTGAAACCCTGAAAAACGTGGGGTGATGAGTGCACACGTCAGGTCTAGAGTCTGGGGGTGAATAGCTGGCATGCAGCCTAACAACAAACTAGCTGAAGTAAAAAGGTAGTGTAAGATTTAACTTGGTGACTCTGAAGGTGGTTGTCTCCATAGATGAAAAGAGAATTCAGTTGCTGTATGTATATATAAAGCAATGAAGAAACACTGATCTGTTGTGTAAATCACTTCTCCTTGGCGCTGAGTGCAGCACCATTTAGCTAATGCCAGGTATGCAGTTTGAATCACTGCCAGGTTACTTTACAGCTTACCCCATACTGACGCTGTCTGAGTTAGCGTTGGCACGGAACAGTATTTTCCATGTGCTTTTCATACAATCCATCCCACATAGCTCTATGTTGACAGAAGAAAAGAGAGATGTCTATTTGACTGCCTCATGCAGAAAAAGATGAGCATAATTTTTGAAAGATATCCTTGCACAGAAGAGGTACTTTGCACCATAAATTCCTGTTTAAGCCATTGATTAGAAATTGCTGATCTCTGACATGTAATAGAAACATTGACTAAAGTTTCTTTTTTATACAAGAGAAGCCTACATCTGTGTGCTTAAATAATGTACAAAAGCACTAAACACTTAGCTTTTTTTACGGAAATCACTTCAAGTTGCTGAATGTCTAAACAGTCAGCCCTTCCTTTCCTACTTAGCAGGCTGGGTAGCAGGCAAGTAACCTAATTTAGATTGCAGTTCCTAAATGCATGGGCACAGCATCTTAGTGTCTAATTCTAGATGTCCTTGTAGGATGTGAGAAATACAAGAATCAAATTCTATATTTAAGAAGCTAACATTGTTGTCTTGCTCTCAGGAGAGCTTGTAATGGAAATCATACAGCTTGCGTTGTTCATAAGCCCTAAAAGTCTGCGTTGCTATTTGATACTGAATCTCTTTTCTGCTTCTCAGTTTGCCTTGCATATTTTCTCTCTCATTTTCTTTCAAATTGCTATAGATTTCTTTCTTCCTAGTGATGAGCTCTTTTTAAAAGTAGAGTTAATTTCAGTGTCCTATTTTGCATTACTCAAGCTGAGAGTGGGTTAATAGACACTAGCTCTCTCTTGACTGGAATGCAGGAGTGATTTTTTTTTTTTTTTGGAAGATGAAGGGGAGGAAGCTGGATTTTTTTTCAATTAGAGGACAAGCTGCATGAAATAGAAGATAAATACAGGGTGTTGCAACAAACTGTCAGTTGTTTTTAATGAACTAATAAAAACCATTAAAATTGTACTCAAATGCACAAACTCTAAAAAATGGCATATATGACAGTTATCTGATTTCCACATCTTATCAAATTTAAGTCAGAGTTCTTCTCTATTTTATTGTAGTTAAATAAAAAAACAGCTACTTGGAAAGAATGGGAGGAATTTGCTCTTCAAGAGGCAGTGGAGTAGAACTATTTAAACTTTCAAACTGTGGTGAAGGCTCAGGCTGTTGGTGCTAGCACATTATCTCTGCCTGCCTTTTTCTGTATAGCAATCAGTAGAGGTTTCTGAATTTAAAAGTGGTAAGTGATGATGAGCTGTCTTTTACTATAATCTTTACTATAATCTTATCCATCATCTTTCTTTTGTTTCAGCTTGTCTGTGCTGAGTGATACCTGTGATAAGCAAGGGTAGAACTGAGTTAGTCACAGCTTAACTGTGAGGCCAGACATTTTTTTTTTCTTTCATACTTATGGGTCTCTGTCAATCCACCCTTTCTAGCATCAGCAGTGAGTAATAAAGCTTTGCAGGTAACAGTCACCATTGACATTAGAATCCGATATTCCCAGGGTCAGAGAAAAGTTACACTGTGATGCATTTACCTGCGGGAGAAGTGTCGCATTCCACAGATCTGAGGGACTCAGGGGAGATGGAGCAGACACAGATTTGGGTCCATAGTATGAATCTGATACCTTCTTTCCATCTTTTCTATATTCATTCTTTTACTGTGGTATTTACCACGTTATGGATATGACTTCTTTTTCAGATTTTCACAAAGGAAACTCTGAAAATCTTGATTTAGTTCCCCTTGAAGATATTATCTAGAAAAGCTTTACATGATGGAAAAATATGTACCAATGTGGCTAGAGTATCTAGTATGATGTTAGCCCTTCTCCTTCCATGAGCTAAAATGAGACTATGCCAGAAGCAGGCACTCAGGCTGCTACCGTGCTCTCTACATTTGGAGGAGATGGGGATTCCTGATGTTTGATACCAGGTGCTGAAACTCATAACAACACTATGGACAGCAAGCACATAACTTTAGGCATGTGTTTCAAGGAGGATGGTAGGAATGATGGGCTGGCTGAATCTGGAGTGCTGATGTTTTTTTAGACTGCAGTAGATTTTTACTTCAAGCTTTGTGAAAGCAAGTTGTACAGAGAGTCATTTCAGGGGAGGCCTATGCCTATTTTTAGTAAAATTCCAAAAAAGGGAAACAAAAAGGAAAGACAGAGGCTTCTGAATATATTTGCTCTCATGAATTCAACGTCAGGGCAAGGCAACTGCACAACCAAATGTTCCACAGCTATCAGCCTGTATGGGATCTTTCCCTTTTAGTGTATATCCCCCCCAGACACAAGCTCTCTAAGAGGCAAACCTGCCTATAAAGTTATGTAAATACCAGCCTTGTAATGTTTACATTATGTCGTTTCTAGGAGGCAGATTCATTTAAGGAGGGAATATTATGTCCTTTTTCTTCCAGGCTGGTTTTTAGCTTCAGTCTCTTTCAATGTAAATACCAAAAGAGAGACAAACTGTCTTTAAAAAGGAAAAAAAAAATGGCAGAAGAGGACTTGAACTAACATTTCCAAGAGGCTGAAAGAGGCTGAAATATTTTAAGGAAAACAATCATTTGACCTTGTCAACTTTGGTTAATCTTATTAGATATCTTTCACTAACTGTCTTCAGTGGCATTGAACAAAAATTACTTTTCAAAAAGACGCATGAGTTAAGCTGAATTTTTTTTAAGGAAGGTCTGTGAAGAATGGAACATACTCCTTTAGCCAACGAAGTTAGGTTCATGGACACAGAGACATATTTTTGCACTCATTCCCTTCTGCGCTGTCCTCAACTTTTATCTGTGCTTTGGGCTGTTTGTTTCAGTCAGACCATCTAGCAACCCTTTGCAGTCTGCATGGTTTGATGAAATCCAATGACAGTCTGCATGGCCTCAAATATGTGAATGCTGTGTCCTGGGGGGTGAAAATGAAAAAGGAAACCAAAATCTTGTATTTATATATAAAAAGCAGTACCCCAGCTGAATGAGGTGGTCGGTTCATGTTTTTTGCCTAATTGTAGTGAAGATACTCATGATGTGAGAGTTCTCTAAGCTTTCTAAGCGTGAACCTTAGTCCTCCCAGGGAGTATAAATATAGTATGTGATGGTTCATTAGACCTCCTAGCCTATATACAAATATTGTTCTCTAACAATTATATTCAATTCATCACTGACTGTAGTTGCGAATGAACAAATTTTGTGATTAGGGTCCCTCCTCTGATGAACAGGGAGTGGATGACAATAGACAGATGGATGCAAGAGAGGGAGGTATTTGAGTATAAAGGTCCATGTTCTGTGTATGTTTGTGGAAAGGCAGAGAATGGTATTGTCAGTCAGGAGTTAAAAAATGCCACCTTGCCTGTTAACTGAGATATTGCAGCAAATGTACAACATCAGTCAAGAGACGACAGCTGAGTGTAAATCATGCTTGATTAGGGAATTTTAGTTTTCCTCCCATTTGTCTGCAGTGACATTTCTGAAAAGTGCTAGTTAGTATCGTTAATCCAAGACAGCATTTGACAAATGGTGCTTTTTCCTCATCACTGGTGTTCCTTATTCATATCAAGCTTAATGGAGCATTGAGGTAATAAGATTCATGTCACTGTTTTAGGTATTTAAAGTGTTGAAAGCCATTATAGCTCCAAGTATACCCAACAGTTATTTCATTCTCAGTTTAGGGAAAATGAGAAAATCTGGTGTCAAGTGCAGCAGAAAAAAAACACTATTATTGAACTATACAGCTGTGTTAGTTTGCACGGGATTATGCAGAGAGTGGGTTACTTCATGGCCTGAGGAGTTTGCCAGCAGGTGATAGGCCACAGTCAGCAGCCCTTACAAAGTGACACCTGATCATGGAAGCAGTTCCATGCACATTGCTGTGACTACAGAAATACAGGAGAGTTTCAGCATGCGGTAATAAAGAGGAGAGATGCTTTACAAATACTGCTTTTTGCTCTTTCTCACGCAGCTCACGGATGAGAGGAGCTGGAAATGTATTCACTCTCGCTTATCACATCAGGCAGGGCACATGATAGTCTGTTGGTGGCCTAAAAATTAATGGGTTCCTTTAGTGAACAGTGGTGCTCTTTAAAAGCATCCATTTAAGCATCACTAAGCCAGTGAAGAAGACATAGCAACACAGACATACATCTCGTGCCTTGGTGGTCCAGCTATGCTAGGATAAACACCTCACAAGTGCTAATCTAAATCTATAACTAGTTCTACTGAGCTTATATTGTTTCAGAAGAAAGGCTTTCTTGGGAGATATCCAGTTCTTATTATTTTTGACTCAGTTTTAAGTATTGCAAGAATAACCTACCTCTCTCTGTTATTATATTTCTGCTTCCAACAAAATCAGTAAATACAGAGCTAGGCTAAGCATGAAAGCTAAGCATACTTTGAGAGAAAATTGCTATGAGGTAGAACTATTTATTAAAAAAGGTGACAATGACTTCTGTATTCCATGCATATGAAATATTCCTCAAAATGAAGCGAATAAACAGTGGTGTGGACAGATAACCCATTATTTATTTGTATTTATAACATAAATGTTACAACATTTGCTGTTACAACAGCCTGTAGTACATGGGTTGCTATCAGTTACTATCTCCAACAACTCTAAAACTTAAAATCAGAGTCTTCACAATTGAGTATTGCTTGAGCTATAACAGAGAGAGCCCCACAGTGGGCTCCATCTCAGATGGCTCCTCCAAGTGACATGTTCACTGGGACACATTCAGAGCTTGCCATTTGCTGTCAGTGAGCAGACCTCATGCTCAGCACAAGGGAGACAAGGCAGGGCCTGTTACGTCTTCCAGAGCTTTAGAGGAAAGCAGTTCTGTAAACACAGAAGCCTGCACTTGGAGGTACAAAATGTGCAGGGTCTTATTGAAAGGGAGGTTAAAAGAAAAAAAGACTGAGTTTATTGTATTTATTTACTGCTCACTATTTTGCAATATTTTAAATAAGCAGTGAACCAAATAATTCAAACCTAGTTATGGCTGTCACTCTGCACATGGATATTGCCTGATACTAGAAAGCATTTAGGAGATGTTGCCTCCGTTGGAGGAATCAGCATCTTAAAAGTATTCAGTCAAGTTCCATATTTGAGCCTTAGAAAATAAGAAAAGGCTTTTGAGACCAGAGGGCATCCTCTGACAAAGATGCTTAGGATAGAAGAGGAGAGTACTCCAAAGGAATGAGCCCCTGCTTCTGGAATTCAGGGGGTGGAGGCATCCAGACTGTTGGGTTAATGGCCCGCACTAGATTCCTGTGAGTTTGCCCTTTAGAACCTGGTTATGCTTTTGGCCTGCAAAACATTCCTTGTCTATGAATCCTAACTTAAGGATGTGCTATATTTAAAAATAATTTGTGTTTGTAGCATGCTACCTGCTAATATAATGGTTTCTGTTTTCTGAGAAATAGTGCATAGCCATTTTCTGTCTACCTCCTCTACTCTCCTTCTACTTAACCATTCACAATTTTATAGAACATTGTCGTGATCACATTAAGTGTCCAGCTTTCAAATTCTAGCTCATATTTTTTGATGGCAAGACAGTGTGAATAAACATTTTTGAATAAACCAAACACTGCCCCTGCCTAGAGAAGATGAGGTGGTAAGGGGGTGATAACAGTATTTACTGCCTGTGTATGTCTGTTTCTTTGTTAGTTCACCAGTGGCATAAAAAGTGGGACATGGTGTTTACTACTTTTTAAACTGAGCTCATTCAGCAGAGTTTTTGTTAAAACTCTGAGCAGAAATTCAGTATGAGATGGATCTCAGCCCCACGTTGTTGTCCCATTTAAGTTGCTATAGGGAACTGAGGAGGACAGAGGACAGGAGACACATAACAGATTTCATTGCTTCAGCTGTGAATATTTTGAGGACCACCCAGCATAATACAAGTGACTTTTTAGAATAATTTTTAATTCTTGAGTTAATTTACATTATTTTTAAGTTGCCAAAATACATAAATTATAAATTACCAACAAAGCATCACAATGAATGTGTCTTTGCTGTTAAGGTGATACCTTCCAAAATTCACCTGTGCATTAACTCTTAACTTTTTTTTTTCCTAATTAGGTGAAGCAACAGTGAAGAAGAAACCAGCTCCAAAGACTCCTCCAAAAGCAGGTAATTAGTTGCATATATCGTACTGCATTAATAAATAATAAACCAATGCAGTTTTAAAAACAGGCAACAGATTTCTAGGTACAAGTGTTTACCTGCTACATTTGTTTTACATATGTGATTAAATGGTGATTGTGTTGTTCTATGAGGAGAAAACCAGACGGCAGAGTCCATTCCTCAAATTTGTTCATAAAGTTAAACGGGTAACAACAAAACAAAAGTAATAAGATCTTGTGGCGTGTTAACGGTGGAATTGGACCTCCTGCCCCTTTAGTATATCCACAACATAATCCTCAGGGAAAGAGACATTTTATTTAGCACCGAATGCCACATCTGCATGGGCAGCTACCATGGAGAAGCTGATATACATTTCCTCATAGCTGGTCTGGTGCTAACTTGCTCCTGTGTTTGTGTTCTCCTAGGCAAAGCTATCTATATTTAATGCTCAGCAGAATGTTCCATTACGGCAGGCTGCTTTCGGAGCCTTGAAACTTTCTCAGACTTTTTAACTGTTCAAGCTGTTTTCTCTGCCAGATGTGTGCATCTCTCAAATTTCTTTCAGATTAAAAAAAAAAAAAAGGGAAGTCTAGGGAAAAACATTTTGGTTTATGCATGTTGAAAAGAAAGTCCGTTTTTTGAAGCTCAATAGCTCAGTGCTTTGGACAGGAACCTTACATTTGGTGAAGTTATTCTAGTGTAAGGGGATGGCTTTTCTCACACCAGTCAAAATGCCCTCCAAAATATACCATTTACTGTGCTGTCCCTGTAAAACAACTAAAAATGTTTAACCCTCAAGCTATCAGAACTGTGATATTTCTGGTATCTATTGCTAAGAGCTGCCAGGGGTCTGTCAACAAAACAGCACAACTAAGAGCCAGGAAATAGCACTGAGAGCAAGGAGAGGTCCTGCCATCTATTGTTACCCTGACAGTGAGAAGGAAGAGAAGGAATAACTGACTCCAGCAGGATGGAATATGAATAGGACTGCAAGATTTAAAAGAAGCCCTGCAGTGCAGAAACCAAAGGATCATCATTGCTCACAGGAAAATTCAGCGTGGTGGGAAAACTTGCTGGTTTTCTTCTTTGCCTCTGTAATTAAGATTTCATACAGTGGTCACCTGGCTATTGAAATGAGGATGTTCAAAGCAGGCTCCTGAGCCCTAGATTTTCTGAATGCTGACACTTGGGAGCAGGTCTGCAGATTCACAGAGTACATACAGATAGACAGGACGTTAGCTGCGAACATTCTTTGAAAGCATAAAGTGCCACAAGAATGCTTGGTATTCTGAAAAACTCAATGCAAAATTTAGTAAGTTTTATGTTTGGAAATAATGATAAGTATTCACAGTTTTGACCTTCAGATTTCTGTATAGTAGTCTTGAATGAGCAAACTTTTGATGGTAGATTTTTTTCCTTCACTGCAACAGGATTAACAAAGTGTCCACAGAATTCATAGACTCCTTATGGTTAGAAAAGACCTTTGAGATCATCAAGTCCAACCATAGAATTGTTTCATAACAAGCCATAAATAATTCACAGTCTTTTCTCAATAACCATTCTGAAATGTATATGAAATATATGTATTTCACTATTAAAAAAGTATATAGTCAACTAAAAGGAAGTTTTTTGTTTGTTTGTTTTTGGCTTTATCAGCTACTCCCCCTCAGATTACTCAGTTCCCAGAAGACAGGAAAGTCCGTGCTGGTGAATCAGTGGAATTGTTTGCCAAGGTGGTAGGAACAGCACCCATCACTTGCACCTGGATGAAATTTCGTAAGCAGGTAAATTGTTTTCTGATCTTTTTTAACAATGTTAGAATAACAGACCTGGAAAGGAGCTCTAAAGACCCAACTAGTCTATATTCCCTCCTCAGTAACTTGCCATAACTGTCTTTTCTGACAGATGTTTTTCTTATCTTTTCTGAAAGCTTCCCAGAGATGGTGATTTCACAGCCTCCATTGGCATCCTATTGCACTGCTTAACTATCCTTAGTATTAGATTTTTTTTCTAATGACAAACCTAAATCTCTCTGGCTACAGTTTAAACCCATTTCTGCCTGTTCTCTCTTCCATGACGAATTATTATTCCTTTGAGAAGAGCCTTAGACCATATAATTAAAGGATAGGTAGTCTGAAGGATATATTATCTGAAAGATATTTATCACAGAATTTCCTTCAGAAATAACCTTTTCTTCAAGGATGCTTGGTTTAAAGCTATGTCAGAGGGACAAAATGTGACTTAGGAAGA
>JAWLRI010001089.1:838840-874145 GCA_034781795.1 Crypturellus tataupa
CTCAAGGGAGGCAGTGAGGAGGATGGGGCCGGCCTCTTTTCAGTGGTGGCCACTGACAGAACCAAAGGAAATGGCCAAAAACTTAAACATCAAAAGTTCCACAGGAACTTAAGGAAAAATTTTCTGACAGTGAGGATGACAGAGCACTGGCACAGGCTGCCCAGAGAGGTTGTGGAGTCTCCCTTCTCTGCAGATCTTCAAGACCTGCTTGGATGCAGCCCTGTGCCACGTGCTCCAGGTGACCCTGCGTGTGCAGGGGAGTTGGACTAGATGATCCTAGAGGTCCCTTCCAACCTTAGGCATTTTATGATTCTGTGATTCTATCTTTTTGTTTTGGTTTTCAATAGCAGCTAGTAGCCGGTATTTCTGTAGTGAGCAGGTCTGCAAGCAGCAGTCCATGGTAGACTTCAAAAAAAAAGTGATGCTTTGGCTCAAGAGAGTCTGGCCATGGTTATAGGTTTTCTTCCTTTCCTTCTGACCAAATTTATTAGAGAAGTGGAAACACTCCCAAGACTGGTAGATATTAGACTAAGCCACTGAGCATTTTCTTTATAGCTAGTGTGTCTCTGGCTGTGAATGTTTTCTCTCTAGTGCTTACATATTTAAGCTTTGCTTTTGTAAGCTATCAAAATGGATTCCAGTTATCTAGGTGAGTCATGGAAAGAGAGGGCACTAAGGTAACTGTGGTCTAGGCAACTGATAAATCCAAGCCCGTACATCGTTTAAAACAGAAGAGTGTTGGAAGTCAGCAGAGAGGGACTGCATATTCATGTCCTGCCTGGGCAGCAGGCAACAAGGCACTGAGAGATGCGTTTTTAACTCCTTCAGTGTCAGACTTGAGTCTCTAGTCAAACTGGTATCTAGTATTTATCTAGTCTAAAACTGTCAAGTATACAGCTCTCTGTAGGCTAGAGGCTAGTCTTTTCTTTGAAGGAAGGGCTTAGCACATTTAAAAAAAAAAGGAAAAAAGGAGGCACTTTCTCCTTAGCTGTCCCCATTTCGCTGTGTGCATGGCAGGAGTTGGAGAATCTGCAGCACTTCGGCAAACCCGCACAAACGCCTTTGGAGGGTGACAGACAGTTGCCTCAGCTTTTTCTTCAAAGTGTTTTCCTTTTGCTATCAGCAACCGCTCTGCTCTGTTTGGATTTAGGATGAGTCAGCTGTGGCTTGCTTGATTCTTATATCTGCGTCCTGGCATGATGCAGCAATAAATATGTAGCATGGGAAGCGAGACACACAGCTAAGTACTATTCCTCTGCATAGCACTTGGAGATGGCAGAGGCAGGAGGGCTTCCCACGAGGTCTCCACGGATGCCGGTTTGCAGGGAGCAGAGGGAGGTGGCTGAACGCAGCTCGTGCCGGCACCAGCCGGTGCCAACCCCGCGCATGGGCCCTCAGTCCTCACTTCTAGATCCGAGGAGGCCGAGGCAGCACCAGTGAGGAGGGAAGCTGCCGGTTATGCCCAGGAAATTGAGATTTAGTTCTCTTTCTTGCCACAATCTCTCTTTCTAGTCTTGGACAAATCATTTAACCCCTCTGTGATCCAGTCACAGTATCCAAACGCTAAGTTCGTGCTTGTTCGTAGGCCCTTTTATTGTGCTAGAGACTGGGCAGTAAAACGTGGCAGGGCAGTAGGCCTTTCCAGAGGCTAAGGACATCTGTGCTCTGATACTTGTGCCCAACTAGAGCGGTGCTGAATAATGATGACTCTTAGTGGGCTGGTGTTTTAAATATTGCCAAAATCAATACAGAAAACTGACATCTGAGCGGCTCTTTCTTCTCAGTCTGGCCTTTTCTATGCTGAATATGCTTCGTGTCCATCTCGTTTCCTCGCTCTACACCTCTGTTCTTATTTCTGAAAGTCAGAGGCCTCTCATATGTTTCAGCTTGGGGTGAATTTCTAGCACCAGTGTATTACAAAGAATTACATAAGAGAGATTTTTTTCAGAGTAGCTCTTGTTCAAGATAACAAAATGGCTTGCAGCCTGTAGGAAGAGCACTGCCCTGCTCCAGACACTGAGCTGGGCTGAATGTCAGTATCCTCACTGGGCTACACTATCTCGTTTTCCCGCTTATGATCTTTTACAGCAGTCAGAGGGGACATCCTTCTGTCCAAGAACTAAAGGTTGGTGTGTGGCAAAGCTTGGCCATTTCTGTCTGCCTAGTGGTTTTCCTGGCAATGATAATTTGAATTCACGGGAATAACTAACATAGGCTACAAGAGTAAGGCTTTGATCAAAGGTCACAGAGGTCTTCCTCAAGGATTTGGATTTTTTTTTTTTTATTACTGAGCAAGTGCTCATGTTTTTGGTTGATTTTGCAAGCCACCTCAGCTCTGCCTTTCTAAGGAAACTCTGATGTCCATTAGCAACAGTTATTCCTCAGTAGCTTTTATCAACAAAACAGGACACACAGCACAGTTGTCTTTTCATCTTTATTGAGTTTTCTGCCAAGCCCGGAGCAGGGGCGGTTCAGCGAACACACCTGGTGTTTGTGCAGCGCTCACGGTTCCTGTGCCCTGGCGCATGGGTGTGCAGCCCTGGCAGCTGCCTGTGATTTTGCAGTTCTACTCCTTTACCTAGAAATGCTGCATCACACTTAAGCCTCCCAGAGCTTCCAAGAACACTTTGTGCCAAATAGCAAGGGAGCACGAGAAAAAGCAAATGCAGGCAAACACGTTAAACTCCTTTCTCTTAGAATAGAGGAGTTGAATGCAATTTACCTTGCCTTATATGTTAAACTACTCTCTCTTAGAATAGAGGAGTTCAATGCCTGCATAAAGAAAACATATTCTTGTTTCTGTCCTGTCTGTTCATCTTTGTTATTTTGAGCATGAGGTGGTTGGAAATACCCATCTGGATGGTTGCCGCTTCAAGCAAAGGACAGGAATAGCTGATGAAGTTATTTGCCAGATTATTCACAGTTATCAAATTAATTAAATTTTGTCTATTGCTCATGGGCGCATGATGCAAAGTGGTGTCTTTGACGGAGGGTACATTGAAGATCAGTGATTTTCAGGAAAATAGATAATAAAACATTTGTGATAGTGGTTGCTTTTGTCTTCCCAACATTTTATTGTGAAATTCTTAGCTGTGGCCTTGGGGCATAGGGGCAGCAAAGGAGGGGTGAAATGAGAGAGTCACAGGCAAGGTGGCTGTGCCAGGGGTGACCCTGTAGGGAAGTTAAGCAAGGAAAGATGTCACTCCTGTGGGAGATTTGAGTCTCCGTAGTCCCTGTGATGGTGGTGGCTGTGAGGGGCAGAGCCTGCAGCGTGGCAGGGCAGGGTGCTCGGGTGCTGAGCAGCCAAGCTGAGTTCCACACAGGATTGGTACCTGTTGTAGCCAATTCACACACATCTGTCTGTGCTGTTCCTTTTTGCCCCAGGACAACCCTCAAGGCAGGGCAATGACACGGAGGAAACGGAGCTGTTAGCCAGGGCCGCCCACACCCCAGGGACAGGCCCACCTCATACTCTGGCTGTTTCATCTAACGGGTTCTGCTGTGTCCCTGCAGATAAACCGGACCCACCTGCCGGGACGCCGTGCGCGTCAGACATACGGAGTTCGTCCCTCACTCTCTCCTGGTACGGCTCTTCTTACGATGGTGGAAGTGCTGTGCAGTCCTACACCGTGGAGATCTGGAACTCCGTGGATAGCAAATGGACAGACCTCACTACCTGCCGCAGCACGTCTTTCAGTGTGCAGGACCTGCAAGCTGACAGGGAGTACAAATTCCGCGTGCGAGCTGCTAACGTGTATGGCATCAGCGAGCCCAGCCAGGAATCTGAGCTGGTAAAAGTTGGAGAGAAGCAGGAAGGTTAGTTTTGGAAATAAAAGAATACATTACACCATGTCCTAACGCATCCCCGGCGAGGTGAGGCAGCGGAACACGCTCTTTGCGTGGGCCTGTGTGCAGTGAGGGCTTGTCCTGCCTGCCTGGGTGCTCGTGTCCTCTTGCAAGCTTCACCTGCCTGTCCATATGGATTTGAGTTTTGCATGCACCTCTTGTGGGACATCAAATCCCAGCACGGGAGAACATCAAAAGAAAATCCTCAGTCCTCTTGACCCAGTATGTCTGATCTGATGGATTTCAGACTTGTATCACTTAGGGTACACTTAGAGTTTGCAGCATTGTGTGACTGTTAAAATACTTCTTGGGGATTTTTGATCTAAGTAAGCAGAATAAGAGCATTTCAGAAGTTATTCCAAAAGTGGTACAAAAGTTTTTGACACAAGAATATCAATATTATATTTTAAAAGTAGATATTGAATGTATCCACATCTGCCAACAGTACAAGGATCTTTTCAATACTCATGCCACACTAAAAAAACCCATGATAGGGAGAACAGGAATGATGCATTTTGACCTATTTCTTTTCTTTGGGGTCTTGTCTTAATGCTGCATCTCTCCATCCCTATTTATGTATGCATGACTTTGAGGTTTTAAGTGTCTCACATCACCCCTCTTTTAGTGTCACAGCAAGACAAAGTGACAACAAGGTTGTGCTGCACCACACAGCTGCGTAAAATCTCTCAGCAGATATTCCAACAGAAGGACATAATCTTCATCTTCAAGTGCTAAATTAGATGTATTGTGAGATATTGCGTTCCTCTATTTCACAGGTTTAAAAATTAGTGCAAAATCAAGATGCAGCTTCACTCAAAGCGATGGGAGGAAGCATTAGGAGTAGCAGTAAAATTGGCAGAAAGCTAGGTGGTGCTGGCTCTTCAGAATAAAAATCCCTGTGTTTGAATGCCCCCTTTCTTTACTTTTCCAAGGGACACCTTCGGGAGTTGGGGCCTGGACTTTTCCCTACTTTTGCTTTACCCAGAGCTTACGTTAATTGCACTGAGCCAACACTAACTTGTTTGCATTCCTTTCCTTTATAAGACTAAGAGTTTTTTTTTCACAGGTTTTAATGCAGAAAGACTAGAGAGGGTATGAATCGGTGACACATATAGGAAACATCAATATAGTTGCTTTGGGTGAAAAATCACTGCCTTCTGTTTACAGGAGAGTGCCTTGTCTTAGCAGTTCTCTGACTGCCAGCACTTCTTGAGGTCTCTTCTTAATCCTGAAGCTAGTGGGGAGAAAGGGCAAGGCATTTAAAGTCTGATTTTTCAACTGTGCAGAGCACAGTTAGTGTTCTAATTAAAACCGTTGGAAAATGTATGTGTTCAGCACCTCTGAAAGTCAGGGCTTCAAACTGTCATCCATATAAACACTTAGCTGAGTAAGTAAGGATTTCATTACCGCCAGAAAGAGCAATTGCTGATTTTTATACTGAGGTGGCCAGTGCACATCAGCCATCTCAGTCAAATGCCAGTGAAGAAAGGCATGGGAAACTTTTCACTGTGGATTCAGAGAAAAGAGCTACTAAAATAAGGCTGTATGTCACAAAGCATTAAAGCAGACATTGCCACGTTTGAGGAAAATCTGTTACTGTTGACTCAATTCTGAGAAAGTTTTTAACACAGCTATTCAGAGCTTCCCAAGCTCAGATGTTTCTTTTATCTAATTTGGGCTGCCCCTGGTAGACCTAAAGATTTCTAGCTCATGTCTTGAATATGGTGCTGCTGCAGGACAGGGAACTGACTTCTTTGTGTGTCTAATAGCCTTTTGGCAGGCATAG
Organism: Crypturellus tataupa; assembly: GCA_034781795.1. Taxonomy (NCBI): domain Eukaryota; kingdom Metazoa; phylum Chordata; class Aves; order Tinamiformes; family Tinamidae; genus Crypturellus; species Crypturellus tataupa. The sequence continues at coordinate 844,473 of JAWLRI010001089.1, forward strand.
CTACTTGGCAGCGTGGCTGGGATCAGCTCCCTCGTGCAGCCCTTAAAAGGGGAGGAAAATGTGATGTGCTCTGTGCGAGCGGGGTTTGTAGAGGAGGCAGATGTGAGGACAGCTCCCAGCGAGCGGGGAGGGCTCCTTCCCTCCCTGCTCTACCGGTGCCTCAGCTCCAGGCAGCCCTGCTTGTCTGTGCGGGGATGCACGAGTGTCGCAAATCCCGCAGAAGCAGAGAGGCTTCAGCACCCCAGTATAACCATTTCACTGGGTTGGCTACCAGAATCCAGGTGCAACAGCATGTGTGGGGCGGGTAGAAGATAGGGAGGAAGCTGGCCAGTTATATCAAAATGACCATGTGTCAGACTAGTTATCTGCTCCCTTTTCACCCCTTTTTTTCTGTTTTTATTTGTTATCTGCTGCATGTAGCTCAAAGTAGAGTGGGCGCATGTAAAGCACCCAACAGTGTCCGGAATGTCACGTTGATATATCCCAACATAAATCTATCGGCACAGCAGGGATGAATCCCTTGGCTGGGATTGCATTCGGCTGTAGCCAAGTGCTCTTCAGTGGTTACCAGGAGAGTTGTTCAGATCGTTGAACCCTCCCTCGCAGTTTCTCAAATTACTGGTCGCACCCGCAGGTCTTAGGAAGAAGTCCAAGCGGCACAAGTAATACAAACAACACTGCAGCTACAGCCCCTTTCCCCGGTACCTGCAGGCACCACAGGGAGCAACACACAAACCTGTGTCACTGACAGCTCTTTTGAGCAAGACGCTCGGGCAGCTTCACTCTGCCTGGCAGTCCTGGGCTAGCTGACGTCTCTGCCTGTGCATACACTGCGGGGCTGAGGCTCCGTTTGGACCTCGGCGTTTTAGAGCTCAGGAAGGTGCATGATTTCCAGGTTTCCCAATACTCCTGAGTCTCAAAATTAGTCTAGATGCTCTACAAGGCATTTCGTGTGAGAGTTTGTTTTAGATTTGTTTTTTTCAGTCCCCAAAATGTATAGACCAAAATGTATAAATCCAGAAAAATATTTGTCATTGTACTGATAGTATAGTTACTGGTTGTAATATTTTAATTTATTTTGCGTTTCATTAAGGTATCCTGAAAACAATTTATTAGATGATTTTGAACTCATTACTGTACCTGTGTCTCCAATAGACAAGTAAAATAGTTGAGCACTGCAAAACACTTGAACTTGTTTTATTTAGTAGTAGTTAATTGATAGATTTTGATTATGAAGTTAATGCACAAAGTCCCTGATTGCTTTTTTATGCTTAGCCATTAGGATCTGCTAACCGGTAGGCCCCTACTGCTGTGAATAATCTGATGCTTCTCTATAAATACTGTTTCCTAACTAATGAATTAATCATGACTTTCTCTTTTCTTCATAGAACTTAAAGATGAAGTGGAGCTATCTGATGATGGTGAGAAGTTTGTATTTTAATCAGGATAAACGCAAAGCTGCATGCTTAAGTTGTGCTGCACGGAGATGTTAATCACAATTCTTAATCCTCATTTATAGAAGGGAAAGAAACAGAAGTTGAATATCGGACAGTTACCATCAACACTGAACAAAAGGTTTCAGATGTCTACAATATTGAAGAAAGACTGGGATCGTAAGTACCGCGCTGTGCTTTTGCAGACACAGCATTTTTAAGGCTAAAAGTCAATTAAAAGGTCAGGTGTATTCATTCCTTGATGGTTTCTTGCACTTAGCATTTCAGGTGGGTTCTAATGGATGTTGGCCCCTACTGCATGAAGATCTTTTTTCATATTAAACAATCTTTTTAAAAAGGCATCGTGTGCATTTTTGGCAAGGAAGGTGGAGCCCACAAACGAATATAGAAGATTTGTTCGTTGTTCTGTGCTCTGAAAGTTAGCTGAAAGAAAAGGAACATGCCGTGCACTTGCATTTCCATCATATCCATTAGTGATAACAAGATTATCCTGCCCACAGGCTAGAATCTGTGTTGACAATGGTTATAATCCCAGGAGCATTAGTAGTGTTGCTCAGTGAAGGTCAGTGATTAACCTAGCTGTGTCTGTCAGTACTCGAGCTCGTGGTTATGGGAACTCTATGCTAGAATAATATTTGAGCAGTTTGTGCTCCTGGTGATGGTGAAGGCCAGGGGGATCCCGTGTGCTTCTCATAATGAATCTGCCCCTCTCCATCCTTCTGCCTGGTGAGTGTATTGCAGAGGTGTAACTGGGTATTCAGCAAACAGACAGCCTAGAAGCCTCTAGTGTTGGGGTTCTCATTTCACCTACATCTGAAATGCAGATAATACCTGTCCAGTTCCCTTCAGAGGTGTTTGGCCAACAGAAGAGCTTTCAGGATGCAGCAAAAACAATGAGTTGTATGAATTGAGGGCCTGCAGGAGGCTGCTCTTTTGAGCCCTCTTATACAGAAGGTGCTATTTGGGATATTGTTTATTAGAAAGTAAAGGATCTGGGAGTCCTCAGGCTGCAGTGTGATATTAATAGTATGGATGGATGGATGTCTGTACTTAATGTGCATGATTTTTTCAGCTGGTAACATCAGTGTGCAAATACAGTGCTGTATTTCTACTGTATCTTTGCTACCTACCAGCCTAATCAAATCTGGAGTGGAAGTTCCGGGGCAGTTCTTGTGCTGGTGCAGCTCAGCGCAATTCTGCTCATTTTGATATATTTAGAGCAACATTTGCTTTCTGGGTCTCTCTCTAGATATGTTATTCATTAAAAAGTTCTTGCAGATTACTCTGCACAAAATCAAAACTTGTTTTGATTACATTTTTATTTCAGACTATGGTGGTTGCACTGGAATATTTAGTAAAATGCCATTGCTATTCATGGTGAACCATACATTGCAAAAGCGTTTATGGAAATAGTTATATATTTTCAGGGGCAAATTTGGACAAGTCTTTAGGCTTGTTGAAAAGAAGACTGGAAAAGTTTGGGCCGGAAAATTTTTCAAAGCATATTCTGCTAAGGAAAAAGAAAACATAAGGGAAGAAATCAGCATTATGAATTGTCTCCATCATCCAAAACTTGTCCAATGCGTGGATGCCTTTGAAGAAAAAGCCAACATTGTTATGGTCTTGGAAATGTAAGTATAAAGGAGATCATACTAGAAAAACTAATAATGTTGAAAATAATGGTGTGTTCAAAAATAGTAACTTATCTAGACATAGGTGAGTGTCAAAGAGTGTCAAAGAGCTTCAGGGTTTGCAGGGCTTGAATGGTGTTTCACTCCTTAAAGGTTTTTCCAGGTGTTTACACAAATTCTTCAAACGGCACTTCATTCTCTCAAATCAGGGAAGAAGCGTTATGTTCATTATTGTCCAGCTTGGTTCCTTTCCAAATCAGTATGTGTGGTGCTTTTCTGTAGCTCACTGCTAATGCTGAATTGGGAAGGTGCAATTTTAAAAGCTGCAATTTGGGCTTGGTCTCAGAACCAGAAACTTGTTTGAGGAGGGGATCATTTATTTTTTCTGTAAAGGTTTCTAAGAATGTGTAGAAGATGCTTGTTTAGTGGTTTATTTAAACACTGGTCAGTTGTCTTTCCTAGAGAATTGAATGTTGATGTAGAACTGATTATAGGAGAGAAAGATAAGCTTAGTAATGCAAATCTCAAACTACAGTCTGACAAAATAGTGAAATTTTCATGAAAAACTCATCCAGGCAAATGTAGAGTACCCAAGAGGTATTGGGTACAGTTTAGTTTACATCAAGTGCAATATCCAGTTTTTACACTTTAAGAGATCTTAAAGGATTAGTGTGATGTATTTTTCTTATGAGATAACATAAATACTGTGATTGGAGAACATTTAGAGTGCTGCCTAAAAATCTCCATAGATAAACATGTTCATCTAAACTGTTCATCTAATGTTCTAAGTCAAGATCAGTAGATGTAGAAAAAAACTCATTAAACATGACTCCTTCTCCCTTTAACATGAATTAGCACCATTCTCTATGACTCTCCAAGTGCAGCAGTTGTGCAAGGGGATATTTCCTCCTTTTTCTGAAAGTCATTGCACTCTTCAGGCTAAGAACAGTTAAAGCTGAATCTGAGGACAGCCTATATTGCTGTCTTAGGTGTTGCTGACTTTAATGGCAAAAATATCTTCACCCTCCCTGAAACTGTTTTCTTTGTGGTATTTGCTCCATATCGCTGTGAGAAACAGCAGGGAAGAACCACAAGAGCAGTAGTGAAAAACATCTCACAGGGTTGTGGCTGAGGTATGTTTGTATCTGTAGATAGCAAATATTTGTTACTTTTAGAAAGGAGGAGATTTGAAACATATCCATGCACCACTATTCATTTTAAGGAAAGAATCTGCACGGTGTGGGTTGGAAAGCAATGGTCAGACTTCAAAGGCAATGAAAAAGTGCCATTTGCATCATCCATAATGCACCTAGCTTAGTGTAAATCCCAGACTTGTGGCTGGAGCAGTTGAAAAGAAAATTAAATCCTGGTCTGTACAATGTCTTTCCCCCAAAGGTACAGCAGCCACTGTGCTCCTGCCACATCTGCTTCATGTACTGTCTGCTGCGAGGGGGAGAAGCAGCTTTTTTGCTGCTAGGAAGGGGCTCGAGCCGGCCTCCGCTCACTGTCGGTCTGTCCAGGCTGCGGGAAGCTGCACGGGGCCCTCCCAGAGTCCTGGTTATGCAATCGTGGCCTTATGTGCAAGATGGTGCTTTTATATTTAGATTTAAAAGTTGAGCAAGTGGATGACGGTAAAGGAAGGGAACCCTACTTAGCTTGGAATTGGAAGCTGGCAGCCCTAATGGAAAACAAGGAAATGTATAAAGAGTTTTGAATAGCATATGGCTTTACACTCCATTAATTTCCCACTGCCAGCATAGGCTTTTTACTTTAAAAAAATATATAAAAATGCTATCAACTGTAAAATAATTCCGTTACCCAGTCTAACTAGGATGTGGGTTTTAGGTTGGGGTGGCCATACTTTCTGGTTCTGGGACCCCGATACAGAAATTTCCATTAACAAGCACTTCTGTTTTAGGTATTAAACTAGTATTTTCTTGTGTATCAAGAAGTTGTGAGACATATTTTCCAAAATTACTAGTGTCCAAGCTGTTCTCCCTTATTGCCATCAGGGTAAATATGAGGACTTCAAATAAATCAAGCTCATCTGCTTTCACTCTCCTTTTGCACCAGATTTTAGCAGTGACTGGAGTTTAGCAGCTCCCTATGCACCTACCTTGGAGCTGTGCTGAGCATTTTCCCTCCTAATACTTACCCTGAATTTGTCATTGTAATTTTATTCCTAGACCCTTTTGAACTTTGCCCAGTAACTACTCTTCCATTCTGCAGTTTATGCCATGACGCTATTTTATGTGGTTTGATTTCATACTTACAGTAGATTTTTCTTTTAAGAAAAGTGGTATTTATTAGTTTCTGATCATTCATTTTAAATCAGACATTCTAGGAATTCAAATAATTTGACATATTCTTGCAAGAAAACCCTCTCATTTGCTAGAAATCAGGAACAAATCTCAGTAGTTTCCTGTTCAATTGCAGCAATACACCAGTTCCACAATAGATATCTCAGTGGAAAATGAACATTTAAAAAATATTAACATGTTGTGCATGGCATTCAGCATTTGGCATTAGGTGTCTTAAAGTCTCCTCTTCTGGAGGAGGCTGAAAAGACAAGAATCCAGAAAGAAATCCTGTTGGTCTGATGGGGCATTTAGATTTGGCTGCAGCTGTGAACGTGGGAAGGAATTTCCCTCCTCCTCGCCTGTGTGTGCAGACCCTGAGCAGCAGTGGTTCCCTTCAGCATTCTGACCTGGGAAAAATGAAGCTCAAGATATCTGAGGCTCAGGATGTAAATTCAAAAACATGCACTCAAATAATGCATTTATAATTTAATTTGATCATGTTACAAGAATGTCTACCAGTCTTAGGTTAAAAAAAAAATATATATATATATATCTGCTTGCAAATACATTATCCAAATATGCACCAAAAAGCTGTGCTGCAGACAGTGGTATGGTTTCTGAAAATCGAGGGATCTAGAAAAAAAAATCCTACATTTTAGGATTAAAAATGAGTCATCATTTGCCTGGCTTAAACAGGCAAAAAGTAACTTATACTCTTCAGTATTAGAACCAAGTATTTCAGAGTTGCAGCATGCTCCAGCTGCAAGCAGTCTGCATACAGATGATTTCGTAAGCACCTGCATACTTGCTTCTTACTGAAGCAATAAAATACTTGATATTAGAATTTTCAGAGCTGTTTATCCAACAGCTGCAGCCATAATACTAGCTTTATGTTATGTATATGCTTTAATCCAGTGTAACCTCTGAGTTTACCAAGCCTCTGCTGTACTTACAGATTTCTTGTTAATAGAAAATGGCAGTAGCATTTGTAATTACTTATTTTCTGAAACCTTAGAGTCAAGGTTACAAATGCATTCAGAACTCCATATGTTTCAATTTCAGTTTAATACATGAGGGATATTACCATATATCTGACAACTTGCAAACATTGCAAAGCCATTTTTCAGTTGCGAGCTTTCTTTAAGTGAAGCGTGCAATTACATTTGGCAATGGGCAGGAACGCTGCCAAGTGTTCGGCTACATGAAGAGCATGTAGCGTCTCGTTTAAGAACAGATTTCTAAAAGCAAAGTTGCTTTCCCACAGAGGGGGTCATTCCCCCTCTCCATACAGAAAAGTATTTGCCATCTTTGGACATGAGCAGATGAACCAGTTAAGTGATTACTCAGAATTCCCCAAAAGACCAAGCACAATTTACATTTTATTATATCTAGATTAGAAATGTCCCACTTTGGTTTTGAAAGGAGTTTGATCCAGGAGATTCTATCCTGGAAAGAGCAATTACTTCACAACATATAAATACATAAGTAAGCATAAAATTGGAGTTGACCTAGAAGCAGTGTGATGAGAGTTCAGTTAAAAATACCAGCACGAAAGAATTGTGGGTTAAATCCTTGTCCTTAGAGCTAAGGAGGCAATTCCCATCGAGCTCACATGGGTCACTAATTTACCCTTTGAACCCTCCATTAATTCTATCATTTGAATTCTCCCTTCTGCAGCCATTCTTTACCGTTCTGAGCCTCTCAGCTTTAGCAGGTGGCTAAATGCTAAAGGCGGGATGTAAATCCAGCTGACTGGGTTGCTAATTTCAACATCTCGCAGTCTTAAGATGGGGAAATATTTCAGTAGGGAAAAGAGCTATTGAATCATACTACACACAAGAAGGGTTTTTTAACAGAGGGATCCTGATGTCTATGAAAAATACCATTATAGCACATAAATTGTGTCCTGAAGTGCTACTGCAAGTTTGAACTAACTGTATTTGTATAAAAGAAATAGTTTGAATACCCCAAAACAAAAATGCTACAGAAGTCCTCTTTTTTTCTTTCCTGTCTGTCCTAGTGTTTCTGGAGGAGAACTCTTTGAACGAATCATTGACGAAGATTTTGAACTCACAGAGAGAGAATGCATTAAATATATGAGGCAGATTTCAGAAGGAGTTCAGTATATCCATAAGCAGGGTATTGTCCATTTGGATTTGAAGCCAGAAAATATTATGTGCGTCAACAAGACCGGTACAAGTATCAAACTCATTGACTTTGGACTTGCAAGAAGATTAGGTAATGACTTTTCTGTCTACTTCATTGTGTCACGGGGAAAGGGCAAGAGAAGCAGTAAATCACAGTGTTATATTCTCTCCTATATAGAGAGTGAAGAGACAGGTTTTGTGTATATATATTGTACTGGGTTAAATTAAAAGAAACAGAAAAGGGAAAAATGAGACCTTCCAAAGAGAGTGCAGTACCTCAGGTCTATGAGAAGTTTGCAAGTAAATGTGTACAAAATAGTTACTGTTTCCTATAGGTAAGATATCCTTGTGGATTACAAGGTAAAATACACTGTAGTAGTCATGTTAATAAATATTTACATTTATTGCAGGTAATCTAAAAATCTTTTCTCTTTAAGAAACAGAACACTGGTCTTTAGTCTTCAGAGTTATTAAAAATTCTTAAAACTTTTGTGAGGACAGGAGGTAAGGTGATATTAAAAGATAGATGGGTACGCTCAATTTACACCTCCCCTTTGGTTTTATCACTTCCCATCACAAACAGCAGCATTTGCTGTATATGTTAAACACAGGATATACTTTATAGTGTTTTCATCATGCTCAAGGTGATTGATAAATTAGCACTCCTTGCAAGTAATAAAGGAGGATTGAAAAAAAAAAAACGCTTCAATTTGACAGTCTCCTCTTTTTAAACTATTCTCTGTTGCTTCCTGTAGTTCGAGTTGTTTCCAACCTGTAGGGCCATTAGGAAGCCATAGCAGGGCTCCTTTTCTTCCCAGCCTGCAGTATGAACTCTGCTCTAACAGCAGCCTTCTTGTTGTATTTTAGTATTAACATGTAATGATAAATAACTGTACCAACATCATATACTGATCCTTTTTGTCTTGTATTTACACAGGGAAGAAAAATGATTCCAAGAAGTAAAAAAGTAGCTCAAATAGTTTAGGAAGCTGTTATACTGCGAGAGCTGTTATTTGTGGCTTTCTTCCCATTACCTTGACAACTTAGAAGAATTGCTACTCTCTATTATAGTGGCTTATGGCTATATTCCTATTTGTGATCTTTTCCCTTTCTTCTTTAAACAAAATTGTATTCAATATTTAATCAAATGAAAATTGCTGTAAGAGTAAAGCCTGGAATTAGAACCTCCTAGTTTGCTATTTGCCTGCCTGCTTCTGCTCCTTGTTCTTTTGACACGTAACAGACCACGGCATACCCAAGAACATCATTTTACTAAATAAAACAAAAATTCTATGTTGAATGAATAGGAGAAAACACAGATTTCAGATTTCTTAGGGGAATTTCAACTCCAGAAGGGCATTATATGAATCTTGATTGCACGAACAGTATGAATTCAGTAAAATATCTGCTATTTCATTAATTAAAAAAGATTTTGATGCTGTTATGTTTGTTCACTAGAATGGAGCCAAAACTTTAGGGAAGCATAAACAAAATTTTGTTCTTTTTGAGGAAATAACTGTTAACTAAGTTACAATTGTGAAGTTTTTGTTGTCAGAGGTACCTGAAAGAATCCATACTCTAGCTGTCAGGTTGAAACCCCCTGCATTTATTGCTGAAGTGAGTAGATTTTATCAACAAGATATAATAATACACAGGGAACCACAGAATGGCCTTTTTGCAGAAATTTCTTCAGTACCTTGCTACCTTCAAGTTGCAATTAAAAGGCATTTAACAAAAGCAAGATCCTATTTTCAGCAGCCTGTTTGAATCAAGTATTCAATTTTTCTGTTAAAGCAGTGGTGTCACCGTGTATTCTGTATTGTTCACAGTAGCTTGTGAGCTGCTACAAGAAGGTTGTGTCTAGGGAATCTCTCCTTAAAACAACTTCTCTTTTGTGGAAGGAGGAGAGTTACGGGCACCGAAGCTGATGTTGGTTTTACAGTGCTACACACTTATTTGGCCTAATACAATGCTAACTCTTGCAAAGCTGCACTCTTTAAGTATTTGCTATGGTGGTTGTTGTTGTTTGCCTTTTTATTTCTTAGAGGAAGCTGGTCTATAACAAGAGCCTGGCACCTTGCACAATTTAGTGTGGCACATGCCCAGGAAGAGAAAGTGCCCTCCTGCCCCATGCACAAAAAAGCGACTGTTAATCACTAAAGTGTTCCTAAGGGTTGGCTGAGATGTGTTCCAAAATTAGAAAACAGTTTTTTACTGTCTCATTTCCTTACAAAAGGTCATTAAATTGTCAAAAACAATCCTTACTAAGTGCTGTCATGGTGTCAGTTGCCACAGGGGATACACGGAGGGCATGTTCCTCTGCACCAGTGCCTTGTTACTTTCTAATTGACCACTGGATTCCCTTGGGCTTGGACAGAGGCAGGATTAGGAGCCCATACTATGGTCTTGGCCCTGCTCAAGCAAGGGCTGCTAAAGGGAACAGTGGCTGTCCTTCAGCTCGTGAGATTTTTAGTAGTTATTTTGTAACACCTGAAGCTACATGCATCTAGATAGTAAATACCTAGCTCAGTTTTAAAGAAATTAAGATCAGCTCCTTGTGCAGTCACTGTCTGCAGTTAATTAGTTCCGTTATTTTGTCAGGAAATACCAAAGCTGCAGTGGGATATTTTCCTGACCTTTTTTGGTGTGCTGAGGAACACATGTAGAAAATTGTTTAAGATAAACTTCTTGAGAAGAAAAGGGAACCGTTTTTGAGTACTGTAAAGATTTTTTTTAATCAGTTGATTATACACAGTGACAGCAACAGTTTCCAGCTAGCTTGTCAGCCTTCTATCTGAACTAAGCGATATCCAAACATAGATCCTATTTGTGTACCAATCTTGTAAACATCTGGGCAAAGATTTGACATGCTATTCAGTAGAAAAGGCCTATTTCTTCCTTTCTTTCTTTTTTTTTTCAATACACAGAAAATGCTGTGTCAGTTCTTTGACACTCTATGCTTGCACTCAAATGCTGTGTTTTCAAAAAACATTTCTGTGACCTGTGGGCAGCACATTTCAGACCCCAGCTTTTGGCATACACAGTGGTTCATGGTAGTTTATACAGTGCACAGAAAAGCCTCCAAAATTGGATGTGAATGTCTGAGCCTCAGATTCCAAAGGTAATGATAAAGCTCTTAGAAAACAGGTCTTTTGTAACAAATTTAAGTAATTTTTCATAAGGACAGTTTGTAAAATGCTGCACTTAGAAAGAAGACAACTGAGAAGATGGAATCTCAAGACTTCCCTCAAGACTTGTGCTTAAGAAAGGGAGGGTGGCTAGAAAAGTGACAGTTCCCTCCTCACTGCCACTGTGGCAAAAACATTTGTCTTGTTTCTAGCTAAGACAGGTTAGACTGGATATCAAGAAGAGCTTCCTAACTTCTGGGGTAAGAAAAACATGAATGTGGGGATGTTAGGGAATTTGCATAAGATTTCTCAAAGTCTGTTCAGACATTTGACAGGAGGGATTTTGATGTTGGTGAATTTGCCTGGGATGCAGGCAATTCTCAGGGGCTCTTCTCTGTTTCGGTGCCTTGAAAGGGGGGCTCTGCACAGTGGAGTCTCTGAAAGAAGGGTGAAGGTGAGAAGATAGAATTTCTTGAATTAATAGACTATCACCACTTCCAAGCAGAGCACAAAGGGCTTCACAGCACTAAAGATGGGAACTGGCACAACTGTGAGGGAATTTTTTGTGGTAGGACCTAGAAGTTGCCTCAAACATGCTCTCAGTTCCTGAGTAAGTTTTTTAATCCTATGTATCTTTCAATTTTCATTTGATGAAATTTCATGAATACCTCAAAAGAGTATTGACTTAGGTGTATGATTAGATTTTATGAAATAACAGATTTCAGTGGCTATAGATGCATAGTCACTGTTTGGAGCAATTTTTATGTTTTTTTCTTCCCCTTCATGTCTATCATGTTTAGATGGTAGTGTCCCTTGGGGCAGGCATGGTGTCTCACTGTGTCCTTCTCTGCTAAGTCTGGATGCTGCTGTTGCACAAGAGTAACCGTAATGCAGTGGATCTTGCTGAATGCAAATGCTGATTGTTCAGGCAGGGACACTGCCTGAGTTTCCCAATCTAAATTCACACCTGTTTCAAGTCAGAAATGGCCTATCTCCTGGCATTTCTACATTTATTTCACATTTATATTTTATATAATACAAAATTTTATTATCTTTTTTTCCAATCTGTAATCTCTTCTTGTTTCTTACTACTTGTGATTTACTCCCTTCTTGACCTTTTATATTCTTTACTTCCAGCCTATTTAGAATGATCATCAGTGAAACGCACCCATCAGTGAAATGAGATTTGCCTAATAACTTCTATCTAAATGACTTGCACTGTGTCACGCTATTGCCAAAAGCTGGATGTATCACTGATAGCCGCACACTCGTAGCAATAGGTAGCAATACTAGGTTATATATAGTTGTATTAATCTACCTTCCTCGCTGCTGTACTGTAGGGTTTTCCAGCAGAGCACTGCTGGTGGATCAGCACCAGAAGGATGAGGAGACTGTTCATATGGGGCAGTCCTTCAGTTGCTATTGCTGGTAGTAGCTTAGCTGTAGTTCAATTTAAAAGCATCCACACTGTGCTTATGAAGAGCCACATGTGGGATGTCCCTGTCACCAACCAGCAGTGTAAGAGTTAGGCAGCTGATGACTAAGGATTCAGGGTCTCCCTTTCTTCACCACTGCAGAGCTTCAGGGCACCTATCATATGGTCTTAACAAGCCTCGTTTTGAGGGCAGGCTCAAACCCAGGCTTACTGACAAGGCAGAGCGATACACAGTGATACCACTTTACTATTAAGTTCAGATTTCTGGGCTTAGATAGAAAATATTTTTTTGATTAAAAATTCATAGCACTGGAATCCTGAAATCTTCTTGCACATCTGCTAAAGCGATGAAGGTTCAAACACTCCTGCACTTTAGGACTTTCAAATTAAAGCTATCCTCCTCCTTGCAAAAAAAGACCTGGTTTTGATGCAGCTCTTTGGAGTAGGAGCCCTCTTTCTACATAGAAGTGCTATGTCCTTGAGAATGCTTAATAAATAATTCTTTAATGCTATTCGTGTATGAACTGAGAGATTAGCAGTTCAGATGTTGTATAGCTTTCTGATAAGGTTCTTTAACTAAATCACAAATCTGAGTGCAAAATTGATTTTGCTCTTACTGCAGAATATTGCTTTTAAATATCTGCATGCAGAAGATAATGTTTTTTTCTTTCGTTCTTCACAGAAAATGCAGGTTCTCTGAAAGTTCTCTTTGGGACACCTGAATTTGTGGCTCCAGAAGTTATAAACTATGAACCTATTGGATATGAAACAGATATGTGGAGTATAGGAGTTATCTGCTACATTTTGTGAGTACCTTTGCTAGTCTTGACTTTAATCCTGACATTTCCCAAACATACGAAATTTGCATCAACTTCTATGTATTCTACAGCTTTCTTTTCTTTTGTAATTAGAAACTCCAGGATGATTAATAAAAATTAATCTGTTTGGCTGCAGCTGAGGAAAGCTGTTCTCTGAAGGATCTATTGATAAAACGCAGAATTAGCAGCTTTGGAGATTCAACCATTTGGTATTGTACATCTTATGTCATAGACCAGCAAAACTTCAACTCATTTTAAAAGACAATGTGACAGTATTTTGTTATTAACTTTAAATTTTTTCTCTTGCTCGACTGTTTAAGAGAAGTATTTGGGTGTGCACTAAATCTTCCCCCTTTTTATTCTCAAGAGAGAAAATCATAAGCAAATGGCAGATCTCCTTTTCATGCATTCTTCTAAAATACTTTTGCCACTGCTTTGTTTTTTCAAAGAACGCCCTCCTCCATGGGAACTCTCTTCCTCGACACCTAGCGCATTTGTTTGCCCAGCTTTTACTCCATCTTTCTGTGATTCTCCTTACCGTGTCAGCTTATTGTTGTTCTCTTACTCTTGTGTTTCCAAACTAAACCACCTCATTTTCTTTCCTGTTCTGTGCAAGAGCTACCACATCAACTCTGTTAGTTCCAACAAAGACAATGAAAAAGTGAATATTTCTGTTATCTTCTGTTTCACTCTATTTTCATATGTGAAGTGTGCTACACTCTTCAAGGTCACTTTGTTCTGCCAGTTTATTTACAGGTCCTTTATTTTCCATTCACTTCCAACATTTTTTTCTAGCTCTTGAAAGCTCGTTTGGGCCGTTCTGTAGTTCAGATAATTTAGACCACACAAGCAGTGCTCGGGAGACGAATTCATTTACTTTTTTAGCTTCTGAGGCCTCCTGAGCTACAAAGCACTTAGTGCAGAGATCCCAAACCAGAGTGCCGCGTTGCTAATGGCAAAACCACGAGTTAAATCAATGCAGCATTGCCCCCTAGAGGCATTTTACACGGTGAGGAACAAAACATTAAACTCCAAGGGTGTAATTGGCCCATTTAGGGGGGGTTTAACGTCTTTTGCTGTCATTTGACATTAAGTATTCTATGGGCTTCTGGGTGTTTGCAGCATGAGCAGGCCATTTCTAATATGAAATGTCAGACCAAAAAGGCAGAAAGCAGTGACAGCAGTTTGCGTGTGTTCCTGAGGGGTGCAGCTGGGGCTGCTGTTCCATTACAGCATGCGCAGGATAACACCATCCCCTCTAAGCAGGCAAGGCAAAAGGATTGGGAGAAAAAGATGAGAAATGGTAAAACGATTTGCCAAAGATCAGTCAGCACTGTGGACACAGAACTGCTTCCTTGCAGTTTACCTGTGCAAATAGAAACAAGATTTTAAAGTTTGAAATATTTGGATGCTGCAATGTTCAGCTGATGGGCTTGGAGTGGTGTTACACTTGGTTCAGATCATCTGATATGCCTTGCAAAATATATTATGAAATGTCTCATTTGCAAAGGTGTCTTTAAGCTCATTTAAAACCTCATGAAGGGAAACAGGTATTACCCAAACACAGTGAAAATCTTGGCCTTGTTGATGTGTAAGGGTTGACACAATAATCATTTGTAGCAATAATCCAAATCTTTCTGTCTTGCTAGAAATATAAAATAATAAAAGTTAGGGGAGACCTGCAAGTTTCCCCTCTCCACTCCAGTATCACATTCCCAGTCTGGCTTCACTTCCTTAAAGCTCAGCTATTTTTCCAGTCTTGCATACACAGGGAGCCATAACCTGAGGTGGACCATCACATCGTGACTGCAGATCGCAAGTAAAAGTAATTGAGCTTTGCCTCTCTAGGCATGACCTCCTTCTGCTTTGAGTTTAAACTCAGAGTGGTCAAATCTCGTGCGCTGAGTGAAAGACGCTCGTGTGGCACCTGCCTCCCAGCCCATCACTGCTTGTGTCTTAGTGCTTGCGCCTCCTCCGCCCAGCTCAGCGCGGGGCAGCGATGGGCAGGGCAGCCCTGCGATGGCGCCGGAGCTGGGGACAGGCCTCCTACAGGCACCTCATGGCCCAAAGCGGCTCTGCCCATAACACATGATTCGTGGTGGGATTTAAGGGGGTTGGGAGACTTGTAACATGCCTAGACAGAGACTGTGTCTCCACTGTGCCCTGTGCAGCACCAAATACAAACCAAGTTCAGCAAAGCGCTGCTGAAGGATCTCCGTGTGCGAGGAGGATTCTTTGTGGAAGAATAAACGGGAAGGATGTCCTCTCGAGTAAGAAAGAGGGTGACTTCACTCATCCAAAGCCCTGCAGCAAAATCCCTCTCT
Organism: Crypturellus tataupa; assembly: GCA_034781795.1. Taxonomy (NCBI): domain Eukaryota; kingdom Metazoa; phylum Chordata; class Aves; order Tinamiformes; family Tinamidae; genus Crypturellus; species Crypturellus tataupa. The sequence goes on from JAWLRI010001089.1 coordinate 859,710, forward strand.
CAGCTTTTTGTCATGTAGCCAGTCCAGATATTGCAGCCTCTGTCCTCTTTCTAGCATGATGGACTTAATTTCATCCTACAGCTCCTGGTACCTTATCTGCATTTCTAAGCTTCCCATGTTATATCCTTCTAAGTTTTCTGGATACTCGTCCATTCCTGTCTCGTTATCAGTCTTCGTTCTCTAAATTTCCCTCTTTGTATCCTCCACCTCAGTGTTTCCAATGCTTCTGCTTTTATCTTGCTCTCTGTCCTGTTCTGCATCACAATATTGACCCACATAGTTAAGTTGATCTATTCCTTTGAAGTAGCAGGCCACAGAAATTATGGCGTGTGTGTATCATCTCCATTTATGTCTATTTCAGTGTCTTTTCTTGCGTTTACAATAACCTTTATCTAATGAAGGTTAAACCTCTGGAATTCTTTCCAGCTCTTTCTGTCCCATTTATTCTTATAAGCATTGGTGAATTTCTTTTTTATTTTTTTTTCCATTTCTAGTTCTTTTCTGATGATCCTTTCAGATAGCCTGTGTTTCTAATATTTGGTGATCGGAAACATTTTCTAAATTATATTTTTATTTCAGAGCAAATTTCAGTGTATGATTTCAGCTATGTGTGTGCTTTGTGTGTACTTAGATTGAGCCTAGATAGCAATTTCCCTTCCTTCCCCCTAGCATCTGACTAGTGTAAGTGAGGAACCTGCTATTGCTGCTTCTAACCTCCACTTGCTGTTGAGTTCTTCTTACCCTCAGTTCCATGTATGATGTAGCTTTCTAGAGTCTGTCAGCTAATACTTTTGCTAAGCGATACCTTAGGCTGGTGCATTATGCTTCATCTTACTGCGGCCTCTCCAGTGCCTTCCTGATAGAGCCACTCACCTGATTCTTCAAACATTCCCCGCCTTCCTTTTTGTCTGCTGTGGTTTATCACTGCTGCTGGAGCTTCCTCTTTGGAGGTTTGGCTTGTCGTAAGATCTTCCAGTCCCCTTCATGTTTTGGGCATGCTGTTCAGGACTTTGGTAAGGCAAGGCACACGAGTGCTGGTTTTAACTTGGCTGCACGTGGTATAAAACTGTGAGCCTTGCTAATGCCCTTTGCTCTTCCTGTAAGGAAATTTAGAGCTCTTTAATGCCGTGATTGCTCTGCTCAAAGCAAATGAATTATGTGGTTCCGGGCACTGGCGGGGTGTGATTCTTCATTAATCTACTGGGCACATAAAACAAGGGCAAGAGCAGGGCGAGCCCCAGCTCCAGTGATGAGCTGTAATCCCTGTCTGGGGATCCCAGTGCCCTCCTTGAGAATGCCAGTAAGGGAGTCCCAGCGCGGGAGCACTCAGCTCAGGAGGAGGTAGGTGGTGCTGCCACGAGGATGCACAACCCCTGTAAAGTATACTGAGACCGTGGATTTCATTTCACTTGTAAACCAATTAAATTGCTACCTGATCTCTGGGGTAGCAACCTTATGTCCTCTGCCTAAATGAGCTTGTTTCACATGACTTGCACAGGTCCCACTTTTCTCCTACCGCTTACACAGAGCATGAGACTGCGAGGAGGAGCTCGGTGTCACCAGGCCTGATCCATTGCTGCTGCAAACACTGCTCGCGAAGCAGTGCCTGAAGTTTGGCTTTCTCAGGCATGCAGCACATTCACCTAGCCCAGATCAGCGATGGTCATAATGCAGAGATTGCCAAGTGAAATGTAGGCGCTCAGACCTCATGACCACAACGGACTCTGCTGATCTTAACATTTCTAAATCTGCACTCGGTGCTTTGTTAGAACATACAATAAATGTTGACCATCGTCTAGAGGATGAAATATCTTTCTTCTTTATGTAGAAGTGGAAACTGTGAAAGACTTTCTAAACAAATGGTGCTTAACATGCCAGGAAGATGCCTGGTTAAGTAGCTGGAAAAATGTTTTCAGTAAACAACTTGCTGCTTGTCTAATGGTAACTTCACAGTATAAGCTCAGTATTAATTTTCTGGAGAGGTAGCTCCTCTTTATCACTTAGCTTCAGCATTCCAAAATGAAATTGTTTCCATAATCTGTCAAAAGAGATGCTGGGGCATTATTACTTTAAATGGCTATTAAGGAAAGAACATGCGAGACCTAAGCCAGTGAGATCTGTGATACGATAAGAACTTTGGAGTAAAACCTACATGAGTTGTTGGTGTTTTGTTTTCTGACTATAGACAAGGATCTAGTAAAGTATTTCCATAACAAAGCCTGGGTTCACTGTATAAAACTGTGTGAGAAGGGGACAACTATTTTAGCTTTATAAATTTGCAACAGCACATTCAGATATCTAAAAATATGCTTGTTGAAACCTTTGAATGGGTATTGTTATACTGGTGTTTGGAAATGACAAAGTGCCTGGAGGTTTAACTGGTCCTAATTTAATTATAAGTCAAATACAGAGGACATTGAGGACATCATTTAAGATGCTATCAGACAATCCTGTCACCCAGTTCTTCAGAAAAAAAATACAAATCAAAACAACTGAGCTTTTTTCTTTCTTGCCTTATCTCCTTCCCTTTTACCCTCATCCTTCATAAGCTGTGTGACACATGCAATATCCCTTTGCCCAGAAAGCTTGATGTCTTTTTTTATCAGCAGTGCCTCTGAACTGTCACTGCAGAGCAATGGGCAGTGGTGTTCCCACACGAAGCAATGTCTCCGTATCTGTAGCAGTCTTTCCTCATGGAAAGTGAGCTGTCAACCTAGCAGCAAAGAGCCTTAATCTCTGGAAACTGGCCAAACTACAAACCACAAGAGCTGTACAATACTATTTGTGGTAATACTATGCAGAGGTCACGTTTGCCATACTTCAATCAAGTGTTGAAGAGAAGTGAGATGGTTCTTGCTCTCAATATTTCTTCTAGAATCTTAACTGGGAGGAGAGAGAAGACATTGAACTAAGCAGTGGCAATGAACTGAGGAAGTATTTTGCAAACTCATAGTTTATATAAAATACAAGCCCTTCTAAACTGCTGAATTAGTTGGGAGATTATTTATTTTACTTACAACATAATCAAAAAAAAATATGCAATTAAAAATGAAAATGTGGGACCCAGAACTTAGAATGGCAATCTAGATGAGGCTTTTTCACCTTGTAAAATGTTACGGAGGAAGATGATGTTGCTACAGATGTTCCTATGCATGAATATTGGAGTCGGGATAGATTCCAGGTGCTGCAGGAGCTTTGCAGCCTCCAGGACAGCGTGTGCAGCAGCGGCAGCTTCCCCGCCCGCAGGCTGCGTGTCTGCAGCTGCGGAGCACGTGTGCGTTCCGTGTCCCAGTGGGTGCCGCGCTCGGTGCTGCTGGGCAGGAAACTTGCCCCTTCCAGGAGCTGTGAAGAGCTGTGAAAGACAGAGACAGTGTGGTCAAGTAAGGTGCTCTTTTGTGTGAGCATTGCTCTGCATGCTCATCTTCGAGTTTTCTGTAATTTTTGAGCTTCTTCTCTAATCTTTGACCTTTCTGCTTTCATGCCTATAAGAAGTTCATAATTGGATTTATGGATTTTATACATTTATAAGAGCACTATAGACTGCTGTATTTTAATGTATCCCATATAGTTTAAAGTAAGGGAGCAAACACATCCCATTCTATTTCCTTCTTCCTCCCTGAGGCTAAATCAACCCTTTATCACTAGCAAATTTCTTTTTTTCCTGTCTATCTGAAATATGCCTGCAAGAGTCTAGACTGTACAGGCACTTTCCAGAAATGGTAAGAGATTTGTTATCTGCTTTGTCTGAGACATCAGAGAATGTGTATTTCTACTTTACTTATGGAAGTCAAATCCTCTGGAACAAATTTTGAATGAGATTTTGAATGAGATTTTGAATGTCACTTTATTTGGTCCCAGTGGATTTTTTCTACCATCCTAATAAATGATATTCAGTAGCATTGCAGTATTTTTCACTCTTAAGACTTTCTGAACCCTAGTAAGTTACACTTATTTTTCCATATTAAAGAAAAAGGCACTGCCGTTTAAATATAGCTGTCTGTTTAAGAGAGTGGTTAACATGACTGGAGTACAGGGAAAGCAAACCAAGTCTGTAAAATTTCATTCTGGAAAGTTTACAGCGTAAACTGGATGCCAGAAAGAAGAGCTGTAACTTGGAGTTCCAAAATATAAGCCAGCTTTTTGCCTGAATGTTTTTACTAACAGGGTAACTACAGATATCAAAAATATCTGCGTGCACAGAGGTAGAATACAATAAAGGATAAAGCTAAACTTGAGAAAGACACTCTGCAGAATGTTAGCTTGATGTTATGTGGTTTCCATTCACTTGCATTTTTTCAGCTGTGTTGCGTAAAGAGCCTTGCAAGCTCAACTTGCATTCTAGAAGAGTGTTATTTGCATTTCATGCGTCATTACTGAGAACATGAAGAGCATTTCGCTTTTGGATGCATCTGCATAACTCTGCAACCTGCAGTGAAGTAGCTGTTAATATGATTGGGGTTGTGCTGTTTTTGCTTATAAAATAAGTCTGTGACTTTCATGGCTTCATCTATTCCTTTATCTCTGCAGAGGTAAATGGAGTAAAATGTACAAACCCTCCTGTTTCTGACACTAAGAGTAGCAAAGTCACTCTGAATGCACCACAAAGCTATTCTGGTGATTTTGGTATGAAAACTGTGCTACTATTTCTGCAGAACCAGATAAGTCATTTAACAAACTAGTAGCAAGTGTCAATTCTCCATAGTCACCCAATTCTTAGTTCTCAGCCTAAAAAATCTCAGTAAAAGAACAAGAAAGAACAAAATTTCTCCATTAATCTTTGCGGTCAAAGTTCTAGTTTCCTTCCCTTATGATTCTCTGTAAAATGTTTTGAGGGTTTTTTGTTTGGTTTTTGAAATATCAGGGAATTTCCACATGTAAAGTTTTGCACGGTACAGGAGATGTCACACACGATCTTAATTTCTTCCTCTGATCATTTGCACTGTGACACTGTTTGTTTTGTGCCTGTCCATCTCTTTTATTCCCAGGGTCAGTGGACTTTCTCCTTTCATGGGAGACAACGACAACGAAACCTTAGCCAACGTTACCTCAGCGACGTGGGACTTTGATGATGAGGCTTTTGATGAAATCTCTGATGATGCCAAGGACTTTATCAGCAACCTGCTAAAGAAAGATATGAAGTAAAGCAGTTGGCCTTGCTACAGTAGTTGTGTTTGCATGCGTCTGAGCTCACCCTTCTTTTTTCCCCAGCATGAATCTCAAGTGCAGCGGGGCAGGCGCGCCTGGCAGCGCTGTGTGCGGAGCTCCATGTGCCCAGCTGTGCCCGTGTGCGCTGCTTGCATTTATGTTGCAGGCCCGGGGGTGAACAGGGCACTTTCATTTATATGCCTGCTCACTCTTCTCCTTTTCCTCAGGCAAAATGCGCCCTGAGGCCTGTGGGGCAGGTCCTTATCCTTGCTGTGGGGTGACCACACATAAGATCTACCAATTCCTGCATGATATGGGCTGTGCTAATCCAAATGGATTGCAGTTTGGCTAGATTTATTTCCATGAGTTGCTTTTAAATACAGTATCCCTGCGTAGATGGCTTTCCTATAAATCTAGCAGCTTGGCAAGAAGGAAAAAAAAAAAACAGGGAGCTCTGTTTACAGCAGGCTCTGGGCAAGCCAAGGAAAGAAAATGTTCTTTTTCCAGGGAGTTTACAATCAGCCAAGGACAGAGGGTTATTTATACATAGACCGTGAACAAAGTGAAGTATTGGGTGATTTGACTAGAGATGTATTTGGATAATTGTTTTGTTAAATGTTGTTTAGCATTGTGAGAAGAGGGGTATTCACCAATAGAAAAGGGAAAATTTCTATGAGTAAGGGAAAGGAGATCTGAGACAGGATTCTAGTCATAACGAGGAAGCTGAATCACAGCCATTGTGACTCTGTTGTATATATTTCATGACTAAAACATATGGCTGTTCATGCTTTATTTTATCATGTTTTATTAACACTTAAAAATGCACAGCTTCCCCTCAAAAAACTTTTAAAATTGTGAAAATGAGTTTGTGCAGTATGCATGGCTGAGATGGCAGTGCCATGTGGATTATGGTGCTAAATATTTTCTCAAAAAAAAAAAAAAAGAGAAATTGAAATAATGTAAAAGCAGGTAGGTTCTATCATCATTATTGGCAACACTGACTAGCCTTTTTATATAAAAACAGGAGCCGCTTAAATTGTACTCAATGTCTTCAGCACCCTTGGCTGCAAAAAGACACCAAAAACATGGAAGCCAAAAAACTTTCCAAAGAGAGGATGAAGAAATACATGGCCAGAAGAAAATGGCAGGTAATGAAGAGGACACAGAACTGGGCTAGTTGTGCTAATACATCTCTTTTGTTTCTAATGTTTGTGGTTCCAAGAAACATATCACGACAAGTAATCTCTACTGCTAATGAAAACTCCAGCGGGCCTAGTACGTGAATGTAGTAAAGCAGGTTGGGTCTGTGTGGGCGAGCAGTAGGAGGGTGTAGGGCTGCATTAATGTAACACGATTCCATTTCAGGCTACTAAATGGTGTATTCAAGTACAGATTTTCCTATTCTTTTAGGGGCTTTTCCCCATATGACTCTTTCCTCCCTGCCCTGTGCACGCAGCTGAGGCCAGGGAATTCTGAAATCCTTATCAAACCTGAGCCTATTAATGTGGCCTCTCTGAAGATATCTTCATTTCATGGTAGTTTCATCCTTCTAAGCTAGTTCCATCCTCTTAGAGCTTTAGAGCTTCCCACAGATTCAGTTAGGCTAGTTTAATAATTTTCTTGGAAATATTTAGTCTCTGTATCTTCTTTTTGCTAAAGCTGGAATTGATGTAATAGCTCCATCTGTGCTATTCTGACAGCTAGCGTAGCAGAAGCATTATATCCTGGATCCAGCTTTTTCATGAGCTTACAAAGTAATGATTTAGGTAAATTTACCTTATAGTTTGCCTTGTGTTCTATTTTACATGCTTTTTTGGTGCCCATGCAAGCTGTACAGAGATACGAGCGTCCATACTAGAGCAGAAGCAGTTTGAACGTGTTTTAGTGTCCTGGCAGGCGATTCTCAGGGCTGTCACAGGGCTGCATTTATCATGCAGACGCTACTTTCTCATTCATTTCGTATTAACTGCTTATTCGTTCTTGATGAAGCTCAGTCCAGCCCATAAAGCTGTTCAGAGATCCGTTTACCACTAGAGTTAAGTTCCACTTAAATGGTACATAGCTTTTTTGCTGGCTCTTCTCATGCAGCGCATTTTATCCTCTGCTAACAGAGACATTCATTTAGGTATGAGTTCATCAGGGGAAGCTCATATCTGCAACTAAATTTGGTAATTCAAACCAGTCCGCTCTGTCTCTGCTAGAACAACACAGCTATATATGAAGTAGTTTGTCCGCGAATTTCAGTGAGGTTTTCTGAGATCCTAAGTAATTGTAGTACCATTGTTACGGAAAATCACATGCCTTTTGGATTGGACTGACCAGAAGCCCTTGTGTTACGTCTTAGAAAACAGGCCATGCGGTTCGAGCAATAGGAAGATTGTCGTCCATGGCGATGATTTCCGGTATGAGTGGGAGGAAGGCCTCCGGGAGCTCGCCTACAAGCCCTATAAACACAGACAAAGTGGAGAACGAAGGTAAGGAACTTTGCTGCACCTGCCCTTTGATTCCTGCTAAACCTTTCGGCAAAATGCTAACAACCGGTCGACTCTGTTATTCCTGCTCGCTCGCTCCTGTTACCTTTTCCTTTTTTAAAGATCAAAAAGTCATTGTTGTTGTATTGTTCAGCTAGTTAAAATGTCCCGTTGTACAGGCTGTAAACTGCTTGCTTTCAGTACAAGGAATTAAGGCAGATTTGTCAGCTGCATTTTATATCAATCTGAGAATGCCTGTTTATGCAGAGATTGCAGAAACATATTGCCTGGTCATGCAAATGCTCAAACGATAAAGTAATAATGCTTGCTATCTGCAAGACATGTGCCATGTGCTCATCATGCTCCTCAGAGAGGGGCATTAAAAATAATAAAAACAAAACAAAAAAACAGGTATCAATAGTTATTCCACTAAACCCAGATTTGGAACGTGTATTTGTAGTGTATAACAGCCACGTAGACTGTGGGCCAAATCCAAGTTCAATTGGGTTGCCCCTTTGATCAGGAAGAGTCCAGAATTGATTATAAACATGTTCAAGGAAAAAATAAAGACTGTTTGTAGGATGGTGACCGGAACGTGGATTTAATTCTATTTATTGTCTGAATCTTTGTCTAACTCTGAAATACTGGCACAAAACTTAGCAGCTGACATCCTCACTGATCTATTAAAAAGCAAAAGATGCCTTCGTTACCTTTTTGGCTATTAAAAACTGAAACTCATGTTTTGAGAATGTCCTTTGTAAAACGATTAACCACCTCTTTGCTGTCTGTCAGATGCTTTCCTTGAGGAGGTGGCCGAGGAAAAGCCCCATGTAAAGCCATACTTTACTAAAACAATCCTTGACATGGAGGTTGTGGAAGGAAGTGCTGCTAGATTTGACTGCAAAATTGAAGGTACATTCAATATGCATCTCTCCACTACTCCTCCTTTCTTTCTGTGCCAGCTCTCTGTGTTGTGCTCTTGCTTAGCTGAGGTTTTTCTGTTATTGTGCAGGTGCTTTACCAATATCTGCATGTCACAGCATGAATGTGTTCCGATAAAATAAGCCCTTTGGAACTGCATCGGCTTGTTCTGTGCTTGCCGTAGAGCAGAAACCTCTAAAAGTAAATATGTGTGAGTCACTAATTCAGAATACTGAGACGGAACAGTAAGATGATTTTTGAGGATGAAAACAATAGAAGCAAGATGCAGTATAATGCTGTAAGGGGCAGAAATATACCCTTAGAGACTGCTCGGCAGAAGCCGTGAATAAGCAGGGAGCTGCGTGTCTGAAAAGGCAGACAGGCTTTAGGTGACCTCCAGCCATACATACACTGTGTTAAAGGCAACGCCCCTAGCAGTGCATTTGCAGAAGTAATGATAATAATCATGGTGCTGGTTACAAAATTCCCATCTAGAAAATACTGTGGGTATTTGGTTTTTATTAACTTATAAGCTCAAAAAAAAAAAGATAACTCGGACGGGAATATGTAGATAGAAAGAATAACTTTATGAGGCGTCACTAAAGGAGGGTAGGTTTGTCAGCCTAATAACCTGAAGGCCCAGATTGCTGGCACTTCTGCCATAGTGACATGGAGGTGTCTATCACGGCTGTTCATTAAACTAAAAATCAGGAAGAGATGTCACAACAAAACAGAGTTGGTACCGGAATGCATGGATTAAAAATTAAGTAATTTCTAATTTTAAGAAAGATGCCTAATTTTAATAAAAACAACCTCACAGATTTTTGCTTGTTTCTCTCTGTGCTCCTAATCTCTTTCACTGACTGTTTCCTACCTCACAGTGGAGATGTGAGGATGATTGTGTTGCTGATGGATGCTCAGTGTGAGGGGTATGTTTATAAATCCTGCATAGAATAAAAAAAAATAGATGTACCATGGCCAGTTTTCCAGACTTTCCGATTGTATTGCTGCAATGCTCGCGGTGTATTAGCAATTCCTGCATTTCATTGCTGTTCAGTGGGAAGTCATCCTCCTGTCATAGTCCAGAATTTGCCGCGTTCGGTTTGCTCTGGCAGCCAAGAGCACTGTGTGCTCCAGCATGTGTTGCACGGCCCTGCTCTGGACGCCTTGAGGATAGCAACCGTCTGCTTCACACAAGGCTCAGAAACTCCTACTGAGAAGCACAGCCACAAAGCTTTCCTCAGATCCCCTCACTTACCCTAGCAAAGACGTAGAGAAAGTGGGAGTGCTAAAGTCACCGAACAGGACAGGCTGGTACAAGAGAGCAGATTAGGTGGAGGAAGACTGAACAGCCACAACAAAGCAGGCTAAGGAGGACGGTAAATTGTAGCTGTAGCATAAAGCATCCTGAAATTCTAATTTCCCTGTTGGGATCTGTAGGCTCCAGAAAAACTGCATACTAAGGTAAGCCTCTATACACTGTTAATAGTTCCTGGCTGATGGCTGAGATGGCTGAGATTGTGTCTGCAATGAGGCAAAAAGTGGTGAAACATGATACCTAGTGAGTACCCCAGTGTTAACTTTTGATTTGTGCTATTCATAATGAGATCACTTCAGGCAGCTCTAAAGAGAAAAAGCCTTACAACATACTTACCTTTATTCTAAATAGAGTTCAGTTACATACTTATATGTCCGCATTTTGACATGTGCTGGATGTAGAATTGGAGCGTAAAGTAAGCACAGGGAACAGCTCATTTATTCATTTATTGCAATTGTTGATCTTTCTCCACCATTGCAGGCTATCCTGACCCTGAGGTAATCTGGTACAAAGATGATCAGCCTGTCAAAGAGTCTCGCCACTTCCAAATAGATTATGATGAAGATGGGAACTGTTCTTTGACTATTTCTGAAGTATGTGGGGACGATGATGCCAAATACACCTGCAAAGCTGTTAATAGCCTTGGGGAAGCAACATGCACCGCAGAACTCCTTGTGGAAACAATGGGAAAAGAAGGAGAAGAGGAGGAAGAGGAGGAGGAAGAATGAACCAAGGCTCAAAGAAATGTTTTTTGAAAAAGAAATATTTAAGGACTCTCTTTCTAAGGCTCAGAAAACCAAGTTATCAAAAGCACCTTGTGTGATAAGTAGGTCTTTGCGGGGGTGTTTTTTCAGCATGATCAGTTGAGACCTGTTTGTTTTATGTATGGGCATTAATTGAAATCAGCATGCACTTTAAGTTGCTCGCATGATTGGATTTCATTTAAGCAGGTCATCAATTAAGTTGCCCAGTCTGATTTTTAAATTAAAATATATGCAAAGTAAGTCTACAATTATATACTCTCAACTTACTGAAGAAAAAGAGCCTGTTTATTGAGGTCATTGGTCTATCCCACCATTGTCATCAGCCAGCACTACAGCTAAGTTGGCTCAAGATCTGCTTTACAAGGAATTGTTGGTCAGACACATGCAGTGAATCTCTTCAGTCTTAGGACAGGCTGCTCTCATAGCGGTGTCTTCTATAAGGGAAGGTCTGATATAGCGAGCATTGCATTTTATATGTTCATATTGTTCATTTTTCATTTGTTTTAAACAAAATTTCACTGTCCTAACTTTAAACACATTTACTCCCCTTTCTCAGTGTGCTGTTAGTTTAGTTCTATTACTGCTAATCTTAGACATCCATGTGTTTTTTCTGAGGTATTGCTGACCATACTGTGTCGACTTTCCCTTATAGAATCTGTCACTTTAATGCAGAATCTGTCACTTTAGTTCAATCTGTTTCTACTTAAGAAACAGACTGAAAATACAGAGACTGAGAAAAAATTCTGTTGTTCTGGACAGTTAATAATGATTTATGAATCATTTTTATGCTGCTGTGAAACATACGCTATTGCACAATCCGTGACTTCCATGCACATGTGTGTGAAGGAAATCCCAGTTAGTTAAATTAGTTAAAATTTTACTTGCATTTATTTGGCCATTGCAAAGCAGATTTCAACTGATAATAAGCTGGAAACTCCCACAGACTTTTTGAACAGCCAAAAAAGATAGTAGTCTGGATTAGAAACTCCTTTATCCTAAGCCACTTCCAAAGAATCTTAACCTATATTGGACTTATTTGTACTTTATGAGCTTGACTGTCTTATTTTTGTCTCAAACCTGCATCATAAGGGCTGTTGCCTTTTAAAAAAATGCAGGAACAAAAATCCAAAACCCATTTTTTTTTCTCAGAAATGGTTAATGCACTCAGATTAGTAACTTTGCTTTCCTTTCACAGTGTTGGCACTTTTTATTTTTTTTGTTGTTGTTCAGAGGTAATATCAGAGGCTGTAAGGTGATATGCATAATCCAAAACCAGTGTGTCCTGTATCTATGTATCATTCCAAAAGTGATTCTTTTTCTTTCCCACTTTTTTTCTATGTGTAAACTGCAACCATTTGCATTTCAAAGGTTACCTCTACAAAAAAAAAAAAAAAAAAAAAAAGAAAATATTTTAAATCTTCACAGTTAAGTAGTCAGTCTACTTTAATACAGGTGTGTACAATATCAGCCTTAGGTTGTTTGATATTACCTGGTTGCGTATGTGTTTTATATGATTCGCTCTTCTACATTCAAAACTCAACTAATGTGGATCACACGATGGTTTTTATAACTGCTTTACTCTTTATTGCTAGGTTCAGATTGCCAGCATGTCTTTTCTTTTTCAATGGATAAAGAACTCTTGTTATACTAAACACAATATTGCCACAATTCCTTATACAGAAAGGTTTTTAATCTGATTTAGAGCATACTGAGCTTTTCTCACGTTTTTTAAATGTTAGGCATCAATGGGGTGTATTTTGTACCTTAATAAAAATATGCTAATGTTTTCCCAGTTTGTTAAACCATCAGAATTGCAAAGATGAGAACGCTACAGCTGTAGTTACTCACAGTTCCTAAATAAATAATACCACAAAGCATGCTACTTGTATACTCTATTGCAGGCGTCACTGTGTTCCCACTGGCTAAGGCAGTCAGAATAAACGTCCTCTCCTGGTCGCTCCCTTGCTGCGACCTGGTTGGCACAAAAATGGGTGAGGTGGCGACACTGATCGTAGCGTTCGGTGCTTCTGCGCTTCTGACCACGCAGACTCCCTAAGGCAAAGATTGTGAAACCTCCTGCCCGTATTAACATGTTTCTTAAGCAAACTTTCAACCCTTGAAACAGTCATCTTTGCAAGATGAAGTCTCAAGGAACTTAACTTTATTCCCGGGACTGCTCTTTTCCATGCAGGTAGGCACACGCATAACGCTGTTCTGTACAGCCTAGGACACAGACATGGCAAGGTTTCAGGTACGTGTATGTGTACTGGCTATCAAACCCCACGGACTCAATATTGGTTTTACTGCACAGAATTTCCCTTCCTTTTCCTCCTCTACAAATCCCTTGGTGTTCAACAGGCTTCAAACAGCCTCTCTTGCTTTATTCCCTAGGATGTATCATCTAGGGATGATTCCATTCCCTAGGATGGCTTATCATCTAATTGATGAAGTAAAATGTCATGCTGATTCCTAGGAACAGCCAGTCTTTAAGAAACAAGGATGTTTACTTCAAAAACAATGGGATACATATCTAATTCTACTCTAAGCAATTGATTCCAGCTTGTATTTAGCCTTGATAGTTTTGTTTGACAAGTAGAGCAAAGGTTCTTCTGACTGAAGAATGATCTTCCATGCTTGAAATCCTGTCTAATTTTGCCAGCCATCCCAAACGGTGTAATAAAAGGTACTATCTCTTCCTATAAACCTTGTCTTGCCTGTATGTTTGCAGGGAACCACGTTGTGGGTGTGGTAAGGCGGGAACAACTCCCAATAGCAGAGGTTATGCAAGATATTGTTACTACTCAAGTTGGACCACTTTTTTATATATATATATATAAAACAGTCTCCTTAAGAGGCAAGGAAATTCAGGGACTAGCCACTGCTCTCTGTAACTCAGGTTTCTGGGTCTGCAGAAATCTAACTTGCTTAACTACAACCTGTCCAATATCCAAGTGCCCGGTGTGCAGTTGTGGCTGGTGAAGAGGCTTTGCAAAATGCACGCATGCCACGCAAAGCCACCTCGATCGCGGGGACAAACGCACAGGGCTTCCTAATTCTCTTCCTTTTGGTGTTTCAGGCTTGGAAAATACACAAGTATATTTTATATACTTATAAAGGCATGTATGTTGGAATATTGATTGAAAAGGTCCAGAACACTCACTAGGAAGATTGCTGTCTGAAAATGATATTGTCACACGTGGTCTTTGAATTCTAAGCTCTGCTGGCTGCGGGAGAGCAGCGCACAGTGTCACAGAGCGACGAGGAGACACAGACACTATGGCCAAAGCAGAAGTGGCTGGCGAGGGTGGAAGGGAAGCGAACGGGGGCTGCTCACAGAGGAACTGCACCACCTGCAGCATTGAAAACACATTGACAACTGTTCTTGAAAGCTGAGAAGTAACCCCACAGAATATTTCTGTTTTCTGTTACTTTTTATCTTTAAATCTTTTTCATTGCTGCACTTAAAAGAGGTGAGGATAATGTATGTAACTCTGGGAAAGCAGCACTATTCCTGTAAAAGGGCTGCTCAGCCTCGTGCAGAAACGATGCCCTGCCCTCCAGTTTTACCAAACTGTGCACAACTCCCGCAGCAGTCGTGCTCGTCAGCACCCAGTTACACTGTATAACGGTGCGTGGGGGGAGGAAGAGCAACAGAGCAACCACAAGGCCTGAGCCGGAGGACACGCTGCCCCCCGCGCCGCTGCCCGCAGCCGGCTCTGCACGTCCGCCCTGCGCAGCAGCGGCAGCGTCGCAGGAGGCCGAGTGTGGCCGGTGCCCTGAGGCCGCCTGGGGCCCGCGCGGGGACGAGACGCCAAGC
>JAWLRI010001089.1:874595-904643 GCA_034781795.1 Crypturellus tataupa
TATATCGTGTGTGCGCGCGCACACGTGCCGGCCGCGCGCGGGTCGCTGCCCGCCCGCCCTGCTGTCCCGCATCGCCCGTGCGAGCTCCGGCGCGCGGCGGAGCCGTCGCCACCCTAGGCCACCTCTTGCTGTCAGTGGCCATGCCCCAAACTTTCGGCAAGGTGGAAGGGCGAGATGCGAATTCCCCCTCCTGCCTTCCTCCTGGCCATGTGAAGTTTCCAGGTCCGTGCTCCATGTAGGTTATAGTAAGAGTCCCAGCACTGAAAATCGGTGCTCTGGGGGTGTCCTGCCTGTGTGCTGCACCGAGGTGCTGCGTGTCCTCGGCAGATCCTTCCTCCCGAAAGGAGGCAGCGAGCAGTACAAATGCTTGTTCACACTTTGGACAAGGTCCTCCTAGAAGAGCCAGCGCCGAGTCATGTATTTTGCCTGCCTCACCTTAACTTACTCCGTAGTTATCTTCTCATCTAGACAGCTGTGTAGATCATTGTGCTCAACTTTGTTTTATGGGTTCCAACAGCTTTTGGTAGAGAAATGAACCTAAACACGCTAAATTTACCCATACTAGTAATTGTAGAAAGCAAAGCTAAGGAGAAAAGAGCCTTAAAATGGATCCTGAATGAGCCCATTTTCTTCTAGATAAATCTGGTTAGGTGGGGAGTCAGACAAACAGACCAGACTGCTGCTCTGGGGGGAGATTGATATAGAATTGATATAGCACTTAGTGAGGCAGCTGGACAAGATGATTCTCATTTACACTAGTTGCAGAGCTGGTGTTATTTCAGCTTATAATGTGGTAACGCTTATGTGGAACAAAGGTAATTTACAGGGGAGAGCCTAGCTCTTCTGAAGTGCTAGCTACACCTATTGCACAAGAAGTGTATTGTTGTGAAATGCAGCTGTTAAGAGGACTTACGGCTCTAATTTGAAGGGTATTCTGCTTATAGAGTGGGATGGCAATTACCCACCATTTTAATACAGTTTAATCTTTTGTTTGAGAAATAATTACGTGAACAATACAACACAATACTGTCAGTCAGGAGAGCTTTTTTTTTTCAGTTTGTTATGATGTCCCAGCTGATATTATGATATTACCAAGTTAACCTCCCTGAGTTGTTCTTCCAAGTAAAAAAGCACTTGCTTCCTTATCCAGCTGCTGCTATTTAATTCACTTACATGTATTTATACAACATCTCAAAAACAGTGGCAGAGGTTGCAGGAGGAGTGGAAAGGTTTTTCTGAATGTCTTTTTTCTTAATTAGGCCAGCCTCTGATGTTGAGGTATCTATTTCTTCAAAAGATCTAAAAACATTGAAGTGCTGAAATCTGAGACGCAAATAGCTCCACACATCCTTTTTTTTGTCATAGAAGTCTTGATCAAAGTATTACCTGTTTTCCTAATTTATACTAAGCTTTCTAGAAAACTCCAGCTCTTGGTGGGATGTGCTGCCTTTCTGGGCATAGTTGTAATTCTGCGATTTGGGGAGCCAGCCTGGGAGTTCTGTTATCAGGGTTTCACATCTCTTCTGGAGTAGGTTCCTGAGGGTGCTCCCTGAGGACTGGGCTTCAAATGGATATGGTTTTTGCATCCCCCTGGCCACTGCTGAAGTGCTGCACTGTGCAGTGATGAGTGTTTATTGCTTACTTTTGTAAACACCTTATAATAAAGTAAATTTTCCGGTGGTGGTTGAGAGAAGCGCAGTTGTTCATGTGGTATCAATACAGAGCTGATGACAATAATTATTCATTGTCCTCATATAAATCAGTGTTCAGCTTAGTTTTGTGCCTGAAAAAGGCAATTGGTTGTTCTGCCTTGTAAAGAGAGCTGTGAAATGAGAACCAAAGCCCAAGGTGCCCAGATAATGTGCTGATGCCATAAAAGAAAAAAAAAAAAAAAAGGAAATTTATTTGTTTTTTTTGAGGGAGTTTACTGAAATTTATGACACTCTTTTTTTAATTTGAGCACACAACAGCTGTAATCACTCAATACTAAAGAAATATGTATTTTTTAAAATTTAGTTGATACAGCTGCATTTAAATTGGGTCAAGTGACAGTTGAAAATCCGTTTTAATTACCTTTTTCACTTTGGAAAACTTTCTTCTGTTGTGTTCAAATTGATAATTTCTGGTTATGATGTCAAATAGTTTAGTATGTTGGCATATGAAGCTCATTCCTGAAACATTATGCAGTATAGAAATAAAAATATATTTGACTAAAATCACTGATGATGGGTGTGAAGGTAAATGAGACATGACCCATTTGCTATTAGTTGGAGCTGAGTACAAATTTTTGAGATTGTGAAAAACTGATTTAAAATATCATGTTTCCTATTTTTAATCAAGTGCCGTAATTACTATTAGGGTAGCTGATGGTGGTATAAATAATGAATTTCAGAATTCTTTCATTCAACAAGTGGTATCTTTTCTATGTAATAGCTTTGTGGACTTACAGAGAATTGGAGCAATTTGTACAATTTGTACTGAGCAAACTATGTTCAAATTATGAACTTCAGGATCTGTATCTTCAATAACAAACTTCTTAGAATCAAAGTACACTTTCCTCCTCTTTTGCCTCATTCATGCTGTACCTTTGCTATTTTCATTCTCTGTGTAAAACAATTAAAATCTCAGTAAATTGGATTCTCAAAAATTAAAAAGGGGAGCAGGCCAAGAGTACATGAAGAACTGTCGCATCTGAGTAACTACAAAAAAACAAGCACCCCACAACTTGCATTTATGTAATATTCAATTTTCCTTGGTTTGTATTAATCGGAGAATGTAACATTCTAGCTAAAAGTTTATATGAATGACAGTAGTTATTTAATGAATTATAAGCTCCACATATAATGAAACTCCATACATCAAGTAGATCTTTTTAGTGTATATTGCAGAGCTGGAAAAGCTGACTTCAAACTCATATTCCATGTGACAGTGGTGCCCCTTACTAACCTTTTAATCTTCTAACCAAGTGTATGGTGTTTTTTTTTGTTTGTTTGTTTGTTTGTTGTTGATCTTTGCTGTTGTTGAGCTCAGTTGTTTTTAGCTAATCTTTCATTTACCTTCCTGTACTTTTTCTCTAGTTGGATTTTTTTCCTTTGCACTCTTTAAGAATCACAGAAGATGGACAGCGGTACTAAAAGCTTCAAAACTGAATAGCCACAGCTTTTAATTTTATGCAGTTTAACACTTCAATTGGTATTAAATGCCCTTTGAAGGACAGTAGTTGTAGTATTGAAGGAAAGGTGTGGTGTTTGGGACTATCCAGCAGAGAGGCTGGAAGAAGGCAAGCAAGAAGCTTGAACAGCTTTGAGAGCCATTTACTTTACCAGCTGAGTTTCAGTTAAGATGAAAACAAGGCTGCTGCAAGTCTGCAACAAGGAACTCTTATCTGCTGCCTCCTGAGAAGTTGCTCAATTTATCTAAGTTTTTCTGCAAACATGGAAGATGAGGGAAAAACAAAAACCAACAGCTATGAACAGGACAATATCAACTTGGTATTGGCTACTGGGGAATTAGTGTTGCGAAGAGTATCTGTTGTTCACTATAATACCTGCTGGTTTAGTCTACTTTGAAGCCTGAATACCAGATTAATTTGATTCTTCCTTTGTACCAGCTGTTGGCAAATGTTGTGTGTCTCTTGGTTTTGTAAGACGGCTTTAACAGAAATACAACTCTGTAGAAGGAGTCAGAGAGCAGCAGACCTTGCTAGAGAAGGGGAAGCCACACAAATAATGATCTTGCTCTTCCACCTGAACAGCTCAGTCAAAAGAGAGTGTCTGCTTGCAGGCTGAGCTTATTTCTGCATGAATTTGTGGTTCCTTCATCTGTAAACTGTCCCACAAGCACAATAGATCTCCATAAATGCTTTCCTTGTGACTGACCTAACTTCATTTGCTGTAAAATACCTTTCTGTGTTTTTATGTGCATCATCAATTCCTAACTGCATTTTTTTAAAGATTAATCATGACAAATAGTTATATAGGCTTTTGTTACCTAGGCCTTGAGGGCCAACATTACCCTCAAGGCTTTAGTTAATAGGCTCAGTTATATTGTAGTTACTTATTAATAACTTTTTAATCATAAAAAGAAGTTAAGCTCGATGGAGTATCGCAGACTAAGAGTGTATTTTGAACTGAAACATGAAAACGGATGCCATCTGAATCTTATGATTACTGTATTCTATCAAGAATCTGTGATTGGCAGGAAATGGTTTGCTGCTTAAACTAAACAAAATGTGATGTCAGTCATATATCATTAACGGCTTCCATAATTAAATACAGCTCGATAGAAAAATAAATTTACATATAAAGATATTGATGTTATGATGGTACTCTAAGGTATTTTTAAAAACACTTAATATTTAATTTTGATACATTTGCAGGGAATCCAGATGTATTTAATGTTTTCAGTGTAGCAGAGTAAGCAGGAAGTTGATATTTGGGCCATTATTTTCCTGTTGCCTTATTGCATAATGAAGTAGCTAATAAAGGTGAGAGATAATTTGCATGTGTGTTCTACTTAATATTTCCTTATCTTAGACACTTTTTTCTGTCTTGTTTCAGATGGCTTGTAATTGCAGTTGGTCTAGTTCGAGCATACCTGGCTAAAGGTAGCTACCACAGCCTTTACTATTCAATAGAAAAGCCTCTGAAATTCTTCCAAACTGGAGCTTTGCTTGAGGTAGGTGTAGTCTTCCTCCACAGTGTTACTAATGTTTGCCTGAGTGTTTTGTTTAGACACGAGGTAGCGGTTATTTAACAGGACTTTGTAGGTTACTGCCTTTTTTTTCCCCCTCATTAGCATTATAGAGTGGTTTTAAGGTAAACTTAAGTAAATTCAGTATCTGTTTGAGGTATTTCCTTTTAGCAGTCAAGAAGCTTACTGCTCTCCTGTTTAGCTGGAATATTGGAGCTAAATATTAAACTCAATTTTTGAAATAAAAATATTGAAACATAAGCACTTATAGACCTAAATATACTTTTGAATTTCTGCATTGGACATGTTAATGATTTGAAATTTTCCTTTTGTTCTAGATTCTGCACTGTGCATTTGGTAAGCCTTCAAATTTTCAGTTTTATTATTTTTATAGAAAACTGCTCTTTTAGCAATGTGTTGTCATGAAACAAATGTAACGGTGTGTAAATTGCTGATTTTAATTCTTGCTTAATTCCATCTTCTCTACTTTAAATATTCTCTTTTTTTAATAAATATTTTGGCAAGTTAAATCACAAATAGGAAAATAGTTGTCAATTACCTGACACACTATTTTAATCTAAGTCCTTCCAGTGCTACAAATCTTAGAGTGATTTGTAAATGTTTTACAGTAGGTTATGATTCTTTATATCATCTATTCTCTAATTTTCCATACCAAGTTCTTTCCTCAAATAATACTTCTATCTGGAAATGATTAAAATTCCAATAAAAGTAACGTGCCAAGCACTGGACTTTTCCCACATCCACAGAGTATAGGCAGGTGTTCCAAAATTAGGAAGGGTGAAACCACTGAGTATTCTAGATTTGGCTAGAATTAAATATGCTTAAATGAAGCTAAGAGTAAGGATTATCTGAGACTGGAGTTTATAGTTCCTTTTGGTCTGGTATTGTGAGGCTGATTCCTTAGCCTAGCAGCACAGTGTTAACTGGATGTCAGTGACCTGTGGTCAGTAGCAGCAGTGCTGTGTTTCAGAAACCTCGTGTCCAGGCTACAGTCCTGTGTGTTTTGTTAGTCTTCATCAGCAGTGGATGGTTTGGCCTCAATGGTTGGATGTTTGGTTTGTAGAACAGGTGATGGGTATAGATGCTGCTTCCTTTTATAGCAGTTTAGCTGTGACCTTGCAGAGATCTATCTGCACTGCTTTGCTTAATTCTGATTTTTCTAAACAATCCAGCCTTTGCAAAGAGATAGTCTTACATTCAGATAGCTCCTGTGATTTGAAATATTGTGCTTGATCTCGTATCTGGATGTTTGCTCGCTGCTGTTTGAGGAGTTGATAAGATTGTATTAAGGTTCCTAAAGCCTCAGCTACCAAAGCTGATTTTTTTTTGCATATTGTACAAACCCTGTACAAACTGTAGGCTGTATCACTCTGGGATCACTATGCCCACACTGATTTCCTGTGTAAAAGGTTTTTCTGAATAACCAAATATGGTTATTGAAAACTTAACATCATGTTCATAAACTTGTCAGCAGAGGGCAGTCTAATTCTGTATTTGGTACTAGAGTTCTTGCCTTCCCAAGTAATTTAGTTACTCTGAAAATGTTATTTTATAAAGGGCAGTTTATAAACTGTGCACAGATCATCCTAAGAAAAGAATACTAGATGTTCTTCAAATTGATGAAAATGGTTCTTGGAGCATCTCTCCATAGTTTAGTTGAAGGGAAATCACGTGCTACTAAATTTAAGCAACTTCAATTTTCTGAGATTCTTTAAAAAAAAATCTGCAAAATAGATGTTTGGTGCTCTCCTGAGGGTCATTTTACCTCTTTTATCTCAGAAAAAACTGCTTTTTCTACTTATTTCCAAATGATATCTTCTGGACAGTTTGTTTCACATCATTATAATTAGTATAAGATGAGGTTATTTATGCACTTCCTTCTTAGTTTAAGTAGAATGTATTTATGCCCATGCAGATTGTCTTAATCTTGGATATTCTAACACAGGTATTGAAATTCAGCGTCTTCTGAAATTCTTCAGAAAATTAGAGGTATTAGCTATTAAACCTAATATAACATGATATAGTTTGCCTCTGCTGCCAAAGAGATATTTTTAGTCCTGCTTTGCTTTATTAAATTTCAATTGTCATTTTCCCCAAATAATTCATTCTCACTTGAAAAAATATTTCAGTCTAAATTTTGACAAAATTTTGAAATTTTGAAATCCCATGCACCAGGTGGAGAAAAGGACAAGTTAAATTATCTCAATACTTGACTGAAATGTGCAAGCAAATGTTTTTTTTTACCATCCTAGATCTGCAATACAGTGGCATCAGCACTATGAAACTCTGGTTTCTTGAGCTAAACTCTGATGTCTACATTTATCAGTACCAGTTTGAAGAAGGAATATAAGCATTTTCTTGGATTATCGATCTTACCTGTTAGAATATATGCGCTGTCCAAGCAGTGAATTGCAGCACAGCTAGTCCTCTGTTTTCAACTCCAATATTGCTGCAGAGCAAGGATCAAGATGCCTGTGTCTTTGTGCCAGATTAATGATCCTGGATGAGTTGATTTGAGGTGTGGATCCATTTAGCCTGTGTTGTCCACAGTCTGTCAATGGAGAGAGCCATTAATGGAGTGCTGCAATATTTTGCACTGTTTTAACTCTTCATTTTTGCTAGCAAAGTTATTACAAAAATAGTAATTTTATGATAATCATCCATAGACCATTTTTTATTAATAAAGCAGGGTTTTTTCGCTAATTAAAATGAAGTTCTGTGCAGAGCTAGTTACAATGCTGCTGTGTGCTGTAGTGTACTTTCTGAATATTATAGCTAAACAGTTCAGGACTTTCAAGGAATGTTCTAGGTATTAGGGAGAAAGTCTCACTGAATCTGGTTTACAAACTTTTTGTAAGGAGAAATGGGAAACTTACAGGTTCTTTTGCCTCTGGTAAGCTATTTGCTATAACTAGAGCTTTAATTCTCTGTAGACAGAAGAGCTTTTCCAGGAAAGGTGGTAGTGTCTACCAGCATAACTTACTTTTTTTTTTTTTTTTTTGTCAGAGGTCTAGGCAAGACTTTCTTGCTGCTTGCTTCTGGACTAGAGCAAAAATTCTGTTTGCCAAGTCACACTCTAGCATGTACTGTATTGAATAACTCATGACCTGTATTGAATAACTCATGACAGATGTTCATAAAATTGTCTGTCAGGTACCTTTTCGGTATAATTAGCAAATAAACAGAGGCAAGTAGAGTTTCTACAGAGTTGTAGCTAGTGAGTCAGTCAGTTGGATCTCCTGTTTTTTGATATAGTTTGGCATCATCTAGGCCAAAATGAAAAAAATTGTTTATCTCACTTTTGAGATAAACCGGGTTCCTATATGGTCTTTTGGGCATATTTATAGTCTTTTGCATAAACATTGAATAAGCTATTTTGCTAAGCAAGGAATCATATCTTACATTCTGGGTTAGTGTTAGTGCTATTTTGGGTTAGTGTTTTCTAGTGTTAAGCTTTTGTGAAAAAGTCTGGAGACTGCTGAGGATATTCAGCGGTTCTTACCCTTGCATATGAAAATCTATTTGGAGAAAATATGTCCCCTTCCCTCCTTCCCAGTCAGAGTTTTCCTGTGAACATCAAGATCTAAAAAGATCATCATATTGTACGTGTGTGCCCTTAGAGAGTACAGATCATGGGGTTTTAGTGCAGCCCTTATTTTATTGTTGTCTGAAAAATTTATTCTGCTCCTGAGATTTTGGCATCGGAGAATGCATGACAAAATTGGAGAGATGTTTGTAGGACTTTTCTCTTTCTGCTGCTCCTCCCCTTGTCCCCCTCACTCCCTCTTCCACCTCTCCCTCTCCCAAAGAAAAAGGTGGGGGGAACATAATAAAAATGAAAATAAATCTAGTGAAATTTGTTTTTGGCTTTTCTTATTCTTCCTTTCCTTTCTCATTTCCAATTTGGTCTTTACTTGTTTCTTAGGCTTTTATGCTGTTTGCTGTGATTTGCATTAATTTTAGAAGCACTGTTGACTGTATTTTAGAAGCTGTAACTGCTCTTGCACTTGTCTTCATCATGATATTTGAAGAAGATAGAACTATGTGCCATGAAGTTTAGAAATTGGGTGTAATCTTGCAGTCTAAAACTATCCTGCTTTATCAGACCTGGGTATGTAGACCCATTTTATATTGGTTTGATCAGCACCTTAGAACTTGCTCAGAAATAAGAGAAACTTTGAAATTTTTTTTTAAGATTGTTTCTGTACCTACCAATGCATGAACTATTCCTTGTTTAAAAAGAAACTAGAGGAATTATAAGTCATATTTAACAGAGTATCAGGTAGCTCATTCGTTCTTCAAATCCATTCAATTTCGTTTGCTGTTTTTTGGAAAATATGCTTCAAGACTTTTTTTTTAAAGCTTTTAAGTCACAATAATGCAGATTCTTAAAAGATATTTTAATTAGGCTTTATTCAAACACTGTATCCCAAAAACTATTTGACTAAAACTATTTTATATTGTTCAGGTGTTTCATTTATTGAGGAATGTCCTGTGTTAGAACAAGAGCAATTACTTTTATTCTCATTTTTATGTACAAAGTTTTCGTCAGGGGATTCTGTTGCACTAGGCTGTGAAACAGACATTGTGATCTTAATTTGAAAAAAAAAATCAATTTCTTCATTTCTAAAAGTATCAAATAATTGGAGTTTTGTTTAGTTGACTGTATTTTACTCCCTTAGATATTAGGACATATTGACTAATTGCAAGGTATTTTCCAGGCATTGTTCCATCTTCTGTTGTCCTGACTGCTTTCCAAGTGATGTCAAGGGTTTTCCTCACCTGGGCAGTAACGCATAGTGTAAAAGAGGTAAGTTAAGCTACTATTTAGATTGAATAATAAATGGCTCATGCTAAAAAGCAAGTGTTGATTGCTACTTTGTTTTCCTTAAAAATAATTTCTGCTTTATCCCAACATGTGAAATTGTTTATATGAGTCAATGAGAATAAGAATAAATATATCTGATCCCATCTCATCACTCTTTGTCAATCAGGTAAATAGAGATCTGAATCTCTTGCTGTAAGACTTCTGTTCCTGAATAGCTTTTGCAGTATTACTGAAAATTGAAGAGGTTCCAGTGTGTAATACAGACTCCAGCATTCTAGTATTGTCATAATCGCTTCACTGCTGCCATCTTTCCTACTCAACTTGCTTTTTATACCATTGCATGTGGAAGCTCCCCCTGAACTGTTTGTCCACAGCAGTGCCTAGATGTTCTTGGTCACGATGTTCCCCTCTATTGTCCTTCGTTAAGTTTTCATGCTTTCCAGTGTAGGTGTGAGTCTGGGTGTCTTTTCTCATTGTTAACCACAGCAACTGTTATTTCATGCAAATTCCTGAAGAATCTTTTAGAATCAATCCAACTTGAAAACAGTTCCCAACTGGCAAATACTTCTAAATCTCAGTCTGTTTACATATGTCATCTGTTTACATATATGATACAGATCATACCAGGTATGGTACAGTTCTGCTGTTACTTTAACCACCTGATCTTATTATCTTGCTAAATAAAAATAGCCTTGTTGCTATTGTCAGTAGCATGTTGGAACAAAACATGGCTGCCTGAAAGAAGTGATAGATACCTAGTGTGATACATGGAAGATGTTTTGTGACTTGACATGGAAAATATCGTAAGAAGCTTGTCCCTTTCCCCAAAATCTTTGGGAAAGCTCTTATCTCTTCTGCTGTCCCAGCAAGTAACATATGTCACTAGTTCCTAATAATTAACTGCCCTTTCTTATTTTATGATGTTTGTTCTTGTGGAGCCTTCATTTCCTACTATTGAAAATTGTTACTTTTCTTAAAAACACAGTACTGTACATAAGTTTTTCCTTCCAATTTATTTCACTTTTGATGAGAATAAATATACTGCAGTTGCTATTAATTCAGACTCTCACAATAAATGCTATATTTGCAACAAGAAGATATGATCCTAAGACATTAGATCTTAGGTACATATATAAAACATTTTAAAGAAATAACCCTGTAGTTTTGCTTGTTATTGTTTGTAGTTGTATAATGTTGGATTTCACAGAATCCAGAAAAGAACAGAAATAGGAAGGTGAATTTTTCCTCAACCGTCAAACAGAACCTACCCAAACTAAAATGCAGTCTTATTTCAGAAGGATGTATTTAAAGTGTCACTAGTGTTGTACTTTTTCTAAAGGACTGTCTGCACAAGTGAGCTCCATGGTGAAGTCCAGGATTAAATTCTCATACAGCTTTATGGAACTTGTAAGCTATGCAGTTGCATGATGAGGTTCTTGTAAAATTCAGTTTTCCTCTTTAACTCTCTGAGTGAGGATCATTTAATATCTTTCTTCTGCAGACCGCTTTTATATATAATATAATTGAAAGAAGAAACATTTGTATTGCATCCCTCCTCTGTGTCAGAATACATTTCTGGATACTTGATGTGATTTCAAGCATGTTTCCTGCCACTAACATGGTTTTACTCTTTGTTTAGTGTTGACTTTTTCATAAATTTAGCGTTTATAATAAATGTTAAAGCATGGCAGACTTCTTGTAAGCACTGTACACTTGTTGTAGCCAAGAGATTTCCCCTTACCTCCATCACATGATATTTATCATCACACAAGTAGCTTTTAGCTCAGCCCAGGAGAGCCTAGCATGTCATATAATACTTGTAGGTCAGGATTTTCTTTTTTTTTTCCTTTTTTTTTTTTTTTTTTTTCCTTTTTTTTTTTTGCATTTTACTGTTTCTCATATGAAGGAAGGGGGAGATTGAGGAGTCTGAAGTGAAGACTTGGATGAAAATAACCATAGAAAAGTGATAGGAACCTTTATTGAATCTGTGTGTAAAAATAAGGTCATCCAGTGACATTTTGGGACCCTTCATGGAGTTTAGTGTTTGACCCAGTTTGACCTTTTTCAAGTTATCAAATTTGTTTCAGTTACAAAGCTCAAAGTAAGATATATATTTAGAGGAACTTTTCTAGAACACAGTGAAATTACATGAAGAAGTGGTGTGGAAAAGGTGTTACAGCGTGTGGGTAATTAAGACTCCAACATCTACAGCTGTGAACCTGACATCTTCTATCAGTAATAAAGCATACTTAAAGAGGAGCATTTTAATTTAAAATATTTTAAGGCTGAGCTGAAGTAAAAAGTCCACACTGAAAGTTTAGAACTCTAAGTTGATAGGCAATTGCAGTTGGCAAACTTGTTTCATTACTGCTTTACAGCTATGTGAAATTTGAGTAATCCTGTACAGTGCAAGTGTCTGTCAGGCCCTTTATGCCCATTCTGAACCTTCCTTTTTATTACTTTATTAATGTACAACAGACACAGATGTGCTGTTTCATCATTAGGGTTGCATCATGCCACTGTCTTATTCTTTTGTGTTAGTTTCCTTTGTGATGTATTTAGCTGAAATTTTCAGCAAATAATTTGTCAAATATTACACAATTTGATGAAATTTGTAGAATTTCTGGATTTCTCTCTTTCATACCTCTCAAACATTGCTTTATGTCTTCGGTAAATTTTTATGTATAAAGAGAGTGGTAAAAGAGGCTTCATTTAGCCAATTCCCAATTCTGAATCTCATGTTTGTATATTAAAAGGCTGTGGATTTTCATTTCTTTCTGAAATTGCTTGCTTGCTATTCATAATCATGAAGAAAAGCTAAAATATATTCAAGCCCCTGCTCGATGATAAAATAATTTTGAAGCGTATGCCAAAGTTTATGCTGATGATATGATTTACACTAATTAAGGTAGCTGGACAGAAAAGTCATAAATTATAAAATGTACTCTGACTTGAACCCCTCCTTCAAAGACTATCATGAAAAGGTGGAAGAAAAGTTGAGTTCTTAAGGCAACACTTGGTGTTATGAAGAGCCTGCTGTTGATCTGGTTGGACTATTCCTTGTTTCAGCTTGGAAGAGAAATGATACATGTGCAGCACTAGCAGTAGTTGTTTCTAAGTGAATAAATCTCTTGAGCATCTCTTCTGTATATCAGTCCCCTGGGATCAATAATGTGCATCTCAGACACCTTTATTTGAAATCCTAAAACAACAACAACAACAAAACTTGTAATGACATCTGGTAGATCTGTTAGTTTTAGGAAGTTAATCTTTTTAAATGATTAACTATGGAGGGTAGTTAAAATGTGATGATAAAATATACAGAAGTCTGTGTTATACAGAAGAGGACAACTCCTTAGGTTGTTTTTGTATCAAAACTACCACTATTTCCTCTATTCTTCCTTCCTTACATAGGACTAACAGGTGTGGTCTGTACTTATAGTTAAGTAACTTTAACAGGTCACATTTCCAAATATAATTCCATTAAACTAGATTGGGATGACTAGACTTCTGTAGCACTACTTTCTGAAGTCCTGTGATAGAACTAGATTGTAATTGCTGTGTTTCTTTCTTAATTCATCACTTATTGTCAGCATCGTAGTTTCTTGGATCCTGTTGTCCTCAGTCGTATCTTCAGGTGGTGGCTCAAACAATAAATTTGATTGTTTTTACTGACTTCTATAGGTAGAGAAAGAAGTGCAGCATCAAAGGGTAGACTGAGGTCTTTCATTTCATTTGCAGAAGACACAGACATTTAGATAAGCTCATTAAGCTGCTAGTTGTGATGTGACCAGAAGGTGCAGCTCTTGAGTGCTTGGGAATCATGTTGCTTTCAGGGAATAGCATCTTCTGAAGTGCTGCTAGCTCTGTTCCAGACTGAGAACTGAGCCTTACTTATCAAGCAGACCCAAAACAGGATCCTGTAGAAATACATAGCTAGGTCTCTTCTTTAAAGAGAAATCTGGGGCTTTATTCCTTTATGATGCTGTAAGGGAGATTAAAATGTAGACAAATTGCCAGAGTTTCATTTGGAAAAGAGCAAGATACATTTGCTGCAAAATGTGAAGTGACTTGAAGTCCTGCAGGCAACATCTCATGTAGTATTAAACCAGTTTACATATATATTTTTATATAATTCTTTCTGTATTTTGTAGTTTCTGTAATAGAGAGCTTTTTTATTGTTAGTCTTAATGAGCTTTTTTTTTTTTTACAATTAAATACATGACCAACCCCTTTGAAAAGATTTTATTTTTATGTATATACACACATGCGTACAAACACACACACACACACACACACACACACACACACATATATATATAGCCTTTATTTTTTTCACATGTGCTTTGCCCAGAATGAATAGGGCTTACTACCTGCAGTACACCTACTGACTTCCTTTCCACCCTTTTCAAGAGTGAAAGAAAAAAAACAAAAATGCAGGCACACCTGTGGTTGAGCTTTTTTTTTTTTTTTGCTTCTACAGTCCAGTGAATTTGGGCTTAAGGTTACTCATACTCATGACAGGTCACAGTGTGCTGTGGGTGAGGGGAAATCGAGAGCTGCATAAAAGTGATATGTGTGCTCTCATGCATTTATAGTATGGTTATGCGGCCCCATATACTCTTTCATAACTGGCATTCTGTTTCAAATTTAGTTTAAAACCATGCTCCCAAATTGAAGATTTCATTTTAAAATACCATACGCTTGTGAGTACTAACTCTCCAAATGTAGATGGACTATAGTTGGTTCAGCAGTGTACTGGTAAAATACTAGCCTAAAGAGGTATACAGCAGTGGAATTTAATGATGCCTTAAATGTAATGTTAGAGGAACAAGGCTGAATGCAGTAAGCAGAAAAAGGAGCATGAAGCAGTGAACCAGGCAGCTGTCAAGCTTACCTGAGTTGTCACAGGGAAAATCTGAGTGTCTCTCTTTGCAGCTTGTTTCCTTGTGTTAGCTGTCTTGTTGCTGTCCAACATTAGGATCTAGGTCCTCATCTGTGGAGAAAGAAAACAGTGTTCCTGGTAGTCAGAAATAGCATACAGTTTAAAACAAATTTCATGTTAGATTAAGCTTCTCTGCTTACAACACTAGGAAGCAATCACAGGATTGGAGTACAATTACTGTATAGGAATGGGAGGAGTTGTAAGTTGTTCTTAGTATTTCAATTTCTTGCAATAATTGTGTTATACAGGACGAGGGATTTTAACTTACCCAATCGCTAGAGCTATTATTAAGCCAAGCAGAAAAAATACAGAGCATGATATGAGTGTGGGGTTTTTTTGTTTTGCTTTTTGTTTTTGCTGTTGATACTAATGTTGCTTTTAAGCTCATTCTTGGAATCTCTTTTCTGAAATGATGCGATAAAATAATACATAGGAATTGATTTGTGTGTGTATGTGTGTGTATTTTTTTTTGTTTTGTTTTGATCTGCAAAGTAATTAGCAATACCTGATATGAACTTCTCTTTTATATAGGTGCAAACGGAAGATAGTGTCCTGTTGTTTGTTGTGGCCTGGACAATCACTGAGATCATCCGTTACTCTTTTTATACATTTAGCTTATTAAACCATCTCCCTTACCTCATCAAGTGGGCCAGGTATGAGGCATAATAAAAACTATAAACCTTAAAATATTGATTTGACAGAAATATTTATCTTCTAAAACAGCTGCAGTAAAAATAAATTAGTAAATCAGATGCTACCTGGTGGTAATTGCTTTATATGTGAATGTGATTCTTCTTGCCAGCAATTTTCCTGATTAATATTTATCAAATGTTGAAAAGCTGAAACCTTAGTTGGTCAAATTAAATTTCATTTACAAAGTGATTGTGTTTGTCAGAAAACTGCCATCTAAAAATAAGGAAAGAGCTTGGTGCTGCTTTTTTTTTTTTAAATGTATTTGCGTCTAACTATTATGACTGAAAATAATCGTAAGCTCCTTGATTTATATTGACAATGCTTGTTTTTAAGTAATATAACAATTTCTAACAGAGTTTGGAAGTCAAAGTAACTAAGTGGGGGTCATTTTAAGAGAACTTTCAGCTTTGCAAAGGGATTCTTAAAATAGTTCAAACTGAGCATTTTACCTTGCAGTAATTTACATACTTTATCATGCTCTAATAAAATAAAGATTAAGGGAAATAAATATAGAGTTGAGAATTTAAAAATTTGAATACCTTTAAGGGCATTTAACAAATACTTTGTAGGAGTTTGTCATGAGTTTTAATCCTTTCCTTAAATATTTTGTTCTAGGTACACTCTGTTTATAGTATTGTATCCAATGGGAGTCTCAGGCGAATTGCTCACAATATATGCTGCATTACCCTTCGTCAGACAGTCTGGCTTGTATTCCATTAGTTTACCTAACAAGTACAATTTTTCTTTTGACTATTATACATTCCTGATCCTGATTATGATCTCTTACATTCCAAGTAAGTATGAATTTATTAGCTTTTTTTTTAATGCTAAAAACAGTTTGAGGAAAAGCTGTGCGATTAAAGTATATATAACTTTAACAAAATATAACGCTTTTGTAAATAACTAAGTACTGTTTTTTTGTAAATAATTATGAACGTTACCTAAAGAAAAAAGCTTAGAGTTAAAACATCAAATGCTGATTTCTGCCAACACGTGTACTAGTTGACTAGTTGTACTAGTACTACTTGACTTCTGTCTGGCACATGCTGACTTCTTAATTTTTGTCTTAAATTCTTTTCTTAATTTTTAAATCTACAGAATTTTAGGAGAACAGGTGTTAACCAATCTATTAGAATTTGTTCGATTTTCAGTAGTAGGAACATTTCTTTTCCACTGATTGCTAGGAAGCATCTCTGTTTAAATACCTTGAATTGAGATAGTCTCAAATAGAAGTGTAAGTGAGCATTGCAGTGATGAAGTTGCCATTATTGGTTGTCTCTGTAGTTGTCTTTATCTGAACCTTGTTGTTTGGACAGAATGATGAATCACATACTAAGGTTTAAATTTCAGCACTGTGGTCTTTTATAATAAGCACTTTCTTAGTGAATTCTTTTGTAATTCCGATCTCAAGAGTTATAAATTTCTTCATCTGTTCTTAAAAATATTTTTCATTCATTTGTGTTTCCCTGCCCCCTCCTCCAAAAATGTCAATATTACTAACTCCAAGGAAGCAGAATAGTATCTTTTGTTTCACTCAGAATAAATATGAATTTTGCTTCCCTTGGAGTAGCTCAGTCACAGATGACAGACCATGTGGGAGAGAAGGAAACCCATTTAGCAACAATTTTAACCTTCTTTTTCTCCTCTAAAATATCTTATCTGACAGGCCACTTCTCTGTAGTTAAGATATTTTATGTCATCCATTTATCCGATGTGTAACTTGAGTGCAGTCTCTTCTTAATTTTTTTTAGTCATTATTGTGAATTGATATGTTTATTCTAAAAAGTAGAAATATGTGGATGATATTACTTCGGCCTAAGTCGTCTTAGGTGCTTTTTTTCATGACGGAATAGCCTATGGTATCCTGGAGATGCAAGAGGATGAACTTTCCTTGCATTTGTTCTGATTACACAAGTCTGTTGTTCCTTGATAAAGGCTCTCTGTGTGTGGAGTTTGTCTTTGAACTCCCTGAACATCTTGAAAATTTGGAGAATGCCAATATTGCAAAGACAGCACGCTTTGAAAGCTATGGTTGAAAACTGAGATTAACATTCCTGATGGAGATAAATGATGAATTGCAACTAACACCTGTCCCTCAGAGTTGGTATTGTGCCAAAAAAAAGAGATAATTAAATTATGTGCATAAAGAATCCTAGTTATGAATGAGTACCTGAATTTATGTAGACTTCTAATGGAAACACCACGTGGCTCTGTGTATTGCTATGTTTCTGACCAACTGAATTGACCACTTAACACTGGCAGAGTGAAATCAACTGGAATTCAGGAAAATTATAAGGAAATGCAGGGTAAAGAAAGCCAGAAAAAATGTCAACTTAAAGCAAACAGTAAATATTTTATGACACTAAGCAGTCTTTGGTCTACATTTATAACAAACATTTGGTGTGTATATAACCCATGTAATTGAGACTGTAGCTGACCTTGTTTAGTTTTCCTATGGTTCAAAGATGAAGGTTTAGAATCTAATGGCAGTTTTATCTTTTACTGTTCATGTATGTTTGTTTTCCATCTTCCATTTTGTTCTTCTCAAATGTGCTGTATAATGCAGCCTTAGAAAAGACCAAAAAACAGACACAAAAACTGTAAGGAGAGAAACAATTCTGAAAATGCTGTCCTTTTGGAAAGTGTTGCATTCTTTATGTTGCTTTTCTGGTTCCTTGCAAAATATTTTCTTTCTGTTGTGTGTGTGCAGCTCAGGAAACTTTGTCATCCTGCTTGTATACGCAGAGCTGATTAGAAAAGAAGGTATTTGGCATTTAATTCAAAATTAATTGCTCTGGCAAAAAATAAATAGTACACAGTACAAGTCTGAGGACTATACTATTTCCTTAAAAGACAATAAATGATATTGGTAGGAAGTGGATAAGCATGTTTTATTTTCAAAGAAAATTGGTGACCTTGAGTATGTGTCTGTGCATCTTGCGTTGACACACAAACCTGACTGCATACGTTATTTACTTATGTTTGTTTTCTCTTCAGTCTTTCCTCAGCTGTATTTTCACATGCTACATCAGAGGAGAAAGGTACTTTCCCACACTGAAGAACACAAGAAATCAGAGTAATTCCAACTCTTTTTCAGAACTTTTCAAACATCAAAATGCTGCAGATTTTTTCAATACTCAGCACGTTTATAGAGAATATACCAAGATAAACTAAGAGGTAAAAGACCCGTAATTTAGCAAGAATAACCAGTAAACCTAATTTCACTGAAATTCCACGGTGTAAAACATTGAAATAACTTTCAGCTTGCAATGCTTCAGAAAACTTCTAAACTTTAAATGGCTTTGGCAGTTAGCCTATTACTTTTCCTTAAATGATATGCTGAATGGTTTTCAGTTATTACAAAATGCCTGAGGGTTACAGTATGAGTGATAAAGTTGTACCCACTAAATGCTTGAATTAGGATTATATTACTGGTATCTTTATTATTTCTTTTAAGTGCTTGACTGCATGCCAGAAATTGTATGTATTGCTGTGGAAGCAAACAATATGCTCTGGAATGCTTTAGGATTTTTGTCAGAGACTCCAGTGGAGAATGTAACCAAGGCAGACTGTTAGAATTTAGAAAATGAGGTTGGGATTTTAAAAGGCAATGGAAAGAGGAACTAGAAGGCAAATATGGAAAATAAGGGGCTCTTCAGGAATTAAATACTAGGGTGTCTGACCCGAGTATGTTTTCTGAAGAACTTGTTTAAGCTGATAACTCAAATGCTAATGTTCATCCAGGGGCTATAATGCTGATCTGAAACACTAAATCTCCTCTTAAGTACTGCAGCCTTAGATATTTTTTTGATTTTTTTTGAACATAAATTAATATTTATCATAGTATTTCTCATGACATTAATGTTGAAGATGAATATTATAAGTAGGCAAGTGAACCAGAAACAGATATAGTTCTCCTTTTTGACTTTATATTATCATCTCTAATAACTATGAACTAGCTCAGTAGTGCTCATCTTTTTAAGTTGAGGACTATTTATCTACTGTAGAATCATTTGAGGGCCTTGTGCTTTAACATGTCTTTTCTCAAGTGACTAATATGTATCACTCTGGCACATCCAAACAGGCAGTTCCAGACACACTGCTTTTGAAATGTTGCACAAAATTAACTCATAAGCTTCTTCTTTGAAAACAAGTATCTCCACTGTTACATGCCGCTTTTGAAGGTTGGATAAGCCTTCCCTCGTCTTTTTATTCTCTTGAGGGAGCAGAAGGGCACAGAAAGGCAGATTTACCTAGATGCTTGCCCTGGTGTCTAGGGCCAAAGCTTCCCAATGGAAGATAAAGCAGATGATGAAGAGGTTGAGAAGTGTGGCAGGCCAGGATGTCTTAGTGCTGTGGGAGCAGTGGCCTGAGTTATGAACAAACTGTGTGCCAAGGAACAGTGGGAGCAATGAGGGGAGCAGGGAAATAAGCAGACATTCAAGGAACTGCAGAGCAAGGGCATCGCTCTGTTATGTACTGATAGTCCAGGTCTTGTATTTACCTCTTTAGAGCTACCTGATATCAAGACCAGGGCTTCTGTGTCTCCCCTCTTGTAACATCGCGATTCAGTGCACAAGTGAGACGTGGTTACTAACCTTGTGCCATGCTTTCCAGCACCTTCCCCAACCTCAGCCCACTTCTGTGTCCCAGGATGCTGACACATGGCAGTTTTCCCCATGTAGTGCAGTATGTACTAAATGCATGGCCTCTCTGCTCCGGCTGTTAGAGAGCTGGATTTACAATTACTTTTGTTTTACATTTGTCAGAGCTCTATTAAAAATAAAACCAAAAAAGACAACTTTTCTCTTTTTTTCTGTAATTTATTTTCTTAGCTCCGTGAAAGTTTGAATTTTCTTAGCACTCAGTAGTGTGCTGAATACCTTTCCTGTTCAACGCAAATGGAACTATTGTAAGTAAGGAGAGAATAAGAGGCAATAATGATCTTTGCTTCTATTTTAAGCAACGTTCTATGGACAGTTGTTGGA
This sequence comes from Crypturellus tataupa, assembly GCA_034781795.1. Lineage (NCBI taxonomy): Eukaryota > Metazoa > Chordata > Aves > Tinamiformes > Tinamidae > Crypturellus > Crypturellus tataupa. The sequence continues at coordinate 894,763 of JAWLRI010001089.1, forward strand.
TGCAATCAGAAATGCTATAGAGACATGCAGCTTAAAAGTGGCTTTGAATTGAAACACAATTCATTTCTCTATTACACTATGTTCCAGTAATCTGAGAAATGTTTTATGATATTCACCATTCCAAGATGTATATGTCACCTTTGAACAGTACATCTCCTTTTGCTTATACTTGTTCTCTGTTATTAGTGACTATTTCTGAAGGATGTCATTTAAAATCTGATTTTCTGATTTGCTCAGGTTACTAGTGTTGAGTATTCTGCTCCCAAATTTTGTCTTGGTTTGATTTGTATATCTGAATATAAGATTTGGATCCAAGTTGGTACTTGCAGGTTAGAGGGGGGAGCGAAATGCCTATATAGTGTTCTTGTGTCTGTATGACATTCTTTTTCCTTCTAAAAAGAAAAGTTGTTTTAAAGATAAGAAATCGCTAAGAAAAAATTGTTGATTAAAAAACCTTACAGTCCGAATGCAATTAATATAGAAGGATTCTAGCATTTATGATTGCAATGGCTTTTAAAGTTAAACTTTTAAACAAATCACTGGAAGGTGATCTTGAATAAGATACTGATTTGGGTCACGTGTATTTTTTTTTTCCTCCTTCAAAAAATGATAATAAATGTCCCCTCATCTATAAGTGAAAGTATAATGGGGTGTGGGTGAACTTTATAATGGAAGCTTTGATCAATGCTCATTTTCACAAATGTAAAGGGTGTTTGTTTTTATTTTTGTTTTTCACCACAAGTTTACTTGCCATACATATTTTCTATTGGTATTGTTGAACTGCTGCAAGAGACATCCTGTGTCCTTTGGTTGTCTTTTGAGTTGTGTGTTCTAGATCAATTGACCAGACTACCATGTTCTACCATGTCAGCTTTGTCAGAGTTGGTCATTACCCTTGAAAGGACCATGGTTCTTCCCAGTGCATAGTTTACAACTGGAGATGTAGAAATGTTCATATTGTAAATTACAGTCAGATGCAGACTTCAGTGCAGGTAAATTGTAATTTTTCACAATGTAATGTTTCTATCAAAGTTTTCTTACTTATCAGTAGAAAGGTTGGCATTTGTGTGGACCAATCTGCAATGTCATTTTAAAACGTATCTTTCAGATGCAAATTTTCATGAATATACATCAAATCATATGTTTTGATGTATATTTGTCCGTGAAATTTGGGTGAAAACTATATACGGTCATTTTTGTATTTTTTTCTATGTTGTGAAGAATACAATTGTAATTTTATAAGTCTGATTCACTAAGATTATTATAAGTTAAATGTATTTTTTGTATATTTAGCTATCTGGTATTACCTGGAGCTCTGAAAGATTAAGCATAGAGTTTTTATGCATGTTTGGAAGACATTTCTACTTGATAATGCAGTGAAATGGTTTGTATGCTAAAATACCAGTCTGTATTGTTGCCTTGTGAAATTGATTCTGTGCTCTCTGCCTGGATTTGGAATACTGACCAGTGATACTAAATGCTGTAATCCAAATAAAATAATTCTGAATGAAATGGGTTGTATTGCTACTGTTTAAGGAGAGAGGAGAAGGAAAAAAACTTTTAAAAGCCAGACACTGTGGAAATGTGAATTAGGGCTGATTTTTTCTTCATCTGTATATAACATTTATTTTGCGGTTTACAAGATTTTTGGCATAGATAACTTCTTGAACTCAAATGAAGACAAGGTTAACTTAAATTGTTACTAAGGTTCTGCTTTTCCACATTTGAAAGATGTGTTTATAGCACATTAAGTGATAAAATTCAAACTCCTTTTTAAACTTCCTGAAGGACCCCAAATAAACTGCTAGCTTTTTGTTCTTCTGTTGTCTATACTCTGCGAGGTGATGTTTTTCTACAAAAACATCTTTTGGGTATTACAAATATAGGGGAATGCTTAACTAAAGCAATAGAATACTTCAGAATTCATTTAGTAAATATAATGTGTCTGCTACCACAGCAATGTTCTTAGTATTTTTAACGCTTCCTGAGAGATTTAAATACTGTGTCTAGGTTCCATCAATTCTCAGAAATAACAAGTTACAGTTGCCTAATAGGAATTGAGTAGCAGTTTCAGAGTGAGTGTTATTATTCTAGGCATATGCTTGTCATAAGATTGCACAACTACAGTGATTTTTTTGTTTGACTGCAGAAGGGATGAAATAATGTTGTCATGCCCAGCATTAGCACATGTCCTACGCATGATAGCTGTGACTTAGCACTGCTGTGTAATTAAAATTCTCTTTGAGATGCTGTGCTGTGAGGACGGGTGCTGAGCTCCATTTGTGCCTTAGAATAACTATTACTTGTTATTTCTGTTTCCTCTTTGCATTTGAAAAATATCTGTGAAAGCAGTTTTAATTACTGAGGGTAAAATGAAAAAGTCTGAGAAGGGTAAGGATTCTGTGTTCCTAGGCAAATACATTTCACAACAGCAGTTAAGGCTCAAATAAAGTATTGGCAGTTCCTGACATAAGACTTGGAAGGATCTCTGCTGGTATAGTGAGTATAAAATAAAAAGGTTTGAATTTGTGTGTGACTCAGCTTTATTTACTTGGATGGAGCATTTCTGGAGAGTTGGGATCAGTGATGATTCAAGCTGCCCAACAGCCTGAACCTTTCACTCACAATCTAGGGGCTTTTACACTCTGCTTGCCTATCTCCTAAGCAAACAAGCTTGCACAATTGTCATAATGTTCTTAGAAATGTGGTGAGAGACAATTATAAAGTTTCTGTAATCATTTCTGAAGGCTAAATAGTAGTCAAAATTAAAAAACATGAATTAAAAATTAAAAACTTTTGATCTTGCTGATCACTAATTATCAGATTAATGATTTCCCCAAAGATGTGAAAGATCTTTTAGTCACTGAAGTCATTTTGATATGTTCACAACTTAACTTGGCCTTAATATTTTCAGAGGGACTTTTCTTTTTGATGTGATGACGTTGATAATGTGCTAGTATGAGGAAAAGAAATGTTGCTGTCAGTCTTTCACCTTATATTGTTCTAGTATTTAAGGTAGACCTATATTATTTCAAATCACCCCTATAAAAGCATAATTCAGAATGTTTAGAAAAACTTTCCGGCAATGCTTGCTGAGGCCCAAGTCCTAAGGTGTCACAATGAACTGGCTTTCTGTCCAGGTATGAAAATTTCTACATAGAAATTTTACATTAACTGGTACTACATAAGGATGGCATTATTGGGAAATTCATTACTGGAAGTGTTTTTAGAGGCTTTTTCAGTAGAATTGTGTGTGAATACTGAACTACATATTCTCCTGTTATTTCTGGATACCCTGTTATACCTTCATAGCATGTAATGTTCATACGTAATACGTAATGTAATACTCTGTTATAGCTTCACTATAGACACTATTAGACAGTCTCAGCACAGTCTTCTGCAACCGTATGTAGCTATTATTCAGGCACTGCTTAAAGCATTATAGTTGCCATATAGAAATATCATTTACATCAAGCCTACATTTAAAAACTTTTAACGCTGCCATTTTCTAACTTGGACCCTTGCAGAATCATGAATGCTGTGTAATCTAAACTGAACCTCTGAGGCATTACAATAGGCTAGACTTGCTCCAAAAACAATGAGCAATAATCTAAAGAACATAGAATTAACCTAAAATGCTACTTTTTATATTCCTTAAAACTGTTCTAGGTTTATGTCTGTTTAAAGGTCAGTCTTTTGTTTCTTCTGTATCTAGCATACCTACAAACAACTCCACTGTGGGGAGAATATAGGAAGTAGAGAGCTTTCTAATCAGCCTAACATAAGATTGCTTTATAATTTATTTGTTTATTTTTATTCAAAGTTTCTTAAGGTAAAACATAGCTCTTAGTGGATAAAGACAGGTATACTGAGTGTTGTGCTGATCTGATAAATGACATTCTTGGTACAAAGATGTGATAGAAGAAAGGGAGAGAGACTGGAAGATAGAGCTAACACTGACCTTTCCAAAAACATTTGAGAGTCAGTAAAACTTTCAGAATCTTCTTTCTTCCTTTGGTATCATGTAGTGGAAAAAAGAGCAGAATAATAGCATTACGTGTATTTGCTGACATGTTTTGACAATCCTGAGGCCCTCTACTAAGTGTTCATTGTATGTTTGTGGGAAACTGGATGCAATGGCTTAAGTCTTGTGTCTAAACTACTTTTATGAAAATACTGGACTGAGTAATAAACATTTTCCTATTCAGTCCTTCAGTACAACTTGAAGTGTTCTATATTTTTCCTTCCTCTTACTACATACACTAATGCAATTAACTTTAGTATATTGCTTTCTGCAGCAGTGGACTTGCTGCATAAAAGTAATTGGAACCAGTTTCATCTTCTGCAAATGCATTTGTAGAAACTATTTACTTATTGTTTTTCACAGCATGTGAAGGCATTTTATGCTGACTCATTCTAGTAGAACAAACACTGCATTATACAATACAGAGGACAGGATGCTGGCATGTATATAGCAAATGAGAAGTTCAGTTTGAGAGGACAGCACTGTTGATTGCTCATGCTGGCCTAATTTTATGATTGGAGTATGCTGCTACTCACTGCTATATGTGCTTGCTAGGACTGCCTGGCCAGACAGAAAGAGTGGCCACCAATAAAATTAATTGAAAAACAAAGCACTGTAGCTGTTCACTCATGGAAGCAGCAAAAACACTTCCTTGCCTCAGCAAGAAAAAAGGGCTGAGAGATAGAAAATAAGACATTGCTGGTCAAGTTTACTTAGTGAGGACTGGAAATTAACACTTGATACTATCAGTCCCAACCGGAAGTAGACTCTGCAACCGAGAGTTAGCTGGATTACTCTTCAAAAGCAACCCAAGGATATGCAGAAATCTGTACTAGCTATATGGATGCATCCAGACGTCAGGCATATGTGAGTATTTAACAGACAGTACTGTGGGTTCTTGGTGCTGCAAGGTTGCAGAGTGGGTCATAGCTTGCTGGCTTTTGAAGAAATGAGATTTTTGTGAAAAGATGTAAAACCACTATATATTACAGAGGTTGAAATTACATTATTTATGTATTCTCAGTTCTTTTAACATTGATATTTATTTGCATAATAAGTCATTGTCAGACTCTATTACATTAATTTTTAATAATAAAAGCATATTGTTTTATGACCATTGCAGTTGTGTGATTCTGAATAACTTTTGAATAAAAAATGTTCTGTTTTCATATATTTTTAGTCAAAGTCTGCTTACCTGAGGAAAATGGGATAGACAATTGTTTTCTCTGGGCCCTTTACCTCTTCCTCAGTGAGGCTACAGTTACTGCATAGAACTATCTGGATCCTAAAGAAGGATTGAAATCAGCCTGCCAGTTTCGCCTGTGTTTAGCTCCAGAGCATCTACAATGTGCCCTAATCTTATCACAGATAGGGAACATACATAGATAGTAAGATGGAAACAATTGAAAATAGGTTTCAATAGGAGCTCAGAGTAACTCTTCCATGTACTTTTTCCTCCCCACCTCCATCTGAAATGAGGAAGTGTTTCATTGAATAGTTGTGTTACAATATCAGGCTATTTCTTCTGGTGCACAAAGCTGTGACTTGAAGCAACTGGTAGATTTAATGAACGAAAGCACCTGACCGTTGGCCCTGGTTTCAAGTGTACTGAAGCTAGGCTTTCGAATGCTGGAAGTCAGTATGCTGCTCGTGTACTTAGCGCTGTAATGACGAGGCCTATCACACACTCCCATCTTAGACATTTGTGACTAAATTTATTAGTATTTCATTTGTGCTTCTGCTACAGATATTTTGTAAGTAATTTTTAAGTGGATTTTAAGACATTATGACCTATATATACAAGTACTTGATGAACTACTAAAAGCTGTCTAGCTTGTATGCCAAAAAGCATGACGTTTCTGAGCTTAATACAAGCCTCAGAAGTCCACTCTATCATTGCTTTGATGCTATCTGTGATTGAGCTAGCAAGACTAACATGAGCCTGAAAATTAAGTAAGTATATATATGTGGTATAGTAAACGAAGCGTTGCATACGATCTCTGAAAAGAACTGAAATCTTCAGATGTATTTTTTCTTGATGTCAGACATATTAAATCCCTGCAAGTAACTCACTTGATTTACATTAAGATGCAATTCATGATGTAGTCCATCAGTATTGCACATGTGCCTCTAGCTCTAGGTTGACCAAAACAGCTCAGACATGCAGTTCTAAATTTGCATTTTAGTGCTGCGGACACTGCTATGATAAAGTCTGATTGAATAAGTAAGTTATCTTTCCAGGTTTCTGTGTAGCCTTCAAACCACAACAGTCAATTATGACTCAGGCTGTATTTTATTTTTTTATGACTCTGTTACTATGTTTTCACAATATTCTACTTACCTTTGGGTCTGTTTCTTGTGCATCCTCAAGACTGAGGGAAAAAAAGGCTGAGAACATTACAGCAGCTTGTTCAGTTTCAAGATTTCATACCTTTTGATTGGATTCTCTTACTAGTCCTGAGCTTAAAGGGCTGTCTTGGCCTATGCAAAGACAGTCAGTGGAAGGACTACAAATCTGTTGTATAATGACTTTGCTAACTGATGGAGCATAGATATTCTAGAGATCTGTATTTAATACTTGTGTGAATCTTACAGTGCTAAAGATTATGAAAAGTGAAATGTACGGCACCTATTTTGACTAAGTAGCTAGACATTCTTCCCTATTTTAGGTAAATAATGCAAAGGCAGAATATTAATGTTTGCATCTACTGCACCGACTGTTAATAATACAGGTGAATTGTTATAATACTGATTTGTGACAACAGACTTTGTAGTTTGTGTGAACTGTTTTGTGTTTAAGAACTTTAGATGTACTTCACTTGGCTCTCTGACTGTACTTGCTGGATTCTGCTCAGCTGTCCTGGAAGATCTTAAACAATTAATATGACTCTGTAATTTTGTTTTTCTGTCCTTATTCTCTCAATCTCCCACATGCTTACTTCCATTTAAATACATTAACATCCTTGCTTAAAATACAAGGAGAAACACTTGTCTGAAGGAGAAGGAGCCCAGACAAAAGAAATTATTTCAAGTTTCTATTTTAATCCAGTATTTAATTAAATTATCATAGAAGGAATCCACTGGACTTTTTTTTTCCCCACAAAACCAGAGTAGCTTGAATAATTGAGTAAATAGAATTTGGAAAGGCTGGTGAGGGTGGAAGGTAGGACATTAGCCTTCTAGATAAGAGCAGTAAGGTCTCTATTTTGGCAATACATTGTCTTGTGATGTTTATGTTTGTTGATCTCTAAAACAGGGCAAGTAAATATTATCATTTTAAAGATTAGAAAATACAGAGACTACTTGTATTAACAAAGGTCATAGCTGGTTAATAGCCAATTGGGACTAAGGCATGGGTTCTTCTCACTTTTACTATCGTTCTCCATAAACTGGCTGGACTGAGCTACCAAATGAAAAGGTAAATATTACCCATAAATCACTCCTGTATTAGTAGGGAATATACTAATTGTCTGAATGTTTTTATAACAAATATTAGACTTTTTAAAATCACTTTATATCAGTTGAGCTAAGCGGTTGTTCCACTTTCTTGCATAACTCTTTCTATTGAGCCAAACATGCAATCCTGTGTCTAAATTGTAAATTTATTGCTTTTCCTTTTTAATACCCAAATTTTCACAAACCATAGACAACTTTTTTATGGTCTTTACTTATGAGTAATTTTGAAAACTAAGGATTTTTTTAAAAACAATTTTGTTATATTCAGCTATGGTATAAATTATTGTAACATTAAAAATAAGCAAAGCTGTTCCTATGACAGATAAGGTGGCATGATGAAAACAAGTATGAGTGATATTCCAGAACTGAAACAATCAGCGGCTCTTACCTGTACAGTAAACTTTCTGGAGAAAGTTCTGTAACTGTGTGATGGTACCCTGCCTTGGACTGAGGCAAATATTAAGTAACACCAAACCTGGTCCAGCAGGGGAGTATATGACCAATAAAATGTTTTGACCCATAACCTGAGCAATCTGTTGTTGATACCCAGAACTAAAGGCAGTAAGACTAGATGCGAATTCTGGCAAGTGCCGAATCCATACCTACTTAGTCATTTTCTATTATACAGAATTAGTTTTAATCATCTGATGGGCGTCATCTTTCTCTGCTCATTTTTACAGCTGCATATTTTGGGGGAAAATTGAGATCTTTATCTGCTGGTTTTGTGAGAACAACACCAAAATGGAATTTTATGAAAAAAAAAAAAAATCCTAATTTGCAGCAAGTATTAAGAGTTTTTTCACTGACTTTAATGTTAACATCAGGCACTTTGCAGCTAAAACACATAAAACCAAGGACATTAAAAAACAAAAACAACAAAACCAACAAAATAATTCTCAGATACAGTGAAATTCTACTTAGTAACATGTTGTACAATAATCTATGAATAAAGATAACTTGTCTGAAAGGTGGTAGTAATTACATGTATATATATAAGTATATAGTAGACAGGGAACTGTGAGGGTGATCTTGAGCAATCGTAAGGTTTAGCATCTGGCAAGAAAATGGCATGTAAGTGAGGATCACTGGAAGAGTTAGATGTGCTTTTTAGTGAAAGTCTTTAACTATTGTGGTAAGTTAAAGACCCTAGGTGTATGGAGGCAACTGCTGAAAATCCAGCATGTGATGTTACAAAGCCTTACTGAAAAGCAGAAAGACCTAGATTGTGATAATCTATGGAGTCAGCAGCAAGTGTAAAGGACATATGAAAGGTACTGGGCTTGTGTTTGGAAAATTACCTGTGGTTTTTTTTTGGTCTCTACAAATCTTACCTCATCTATGTCTCTAGATAATCACAGCTTCAGCAATAATACCACTAAAGGCTACTTGTGAGCAGGGATTTTAAGCTTGGACAAATATCTAGACAATTACCCATTTCAGCTAATCAAGCTAAACAACTATCCAATTTAACAATTTGTTTTTCATAAAACATGATACAGAGCATCAAGTAATAAATATTATTACTCTTAACACATGTGACACCTTCAAAACATTGTAAAATATTAATTACCTAACATCTGTAGAATCACTAGAAAAAGGCAGCTGCAGGCAGTCATCTGAGAGCAATGCATGGGGTTTGAAATGTGTTGGTAAATGCCTGGGTAGCTTTTGCATGTCCCAAAACTAGGCTGGTTAACAAGATTACAGAAAATGCCCTCGAGTAAGACTGTCATGACACTGTCAGATAAAAACTTGAGCTGTGTTTTAGGGGGTTCAGAAAATAGGCTTTAATATACAGTACAGTGACAGAATTCTTCCATGGCAGCATATATTCATAGATTATTCAGCCTTAATTACAGCATTAGTAGTAGGGTCAGTACTAAGTACCTGGGCTTGGGAGAGGTTCTCTGGGGCTTTCCCTTCTCTGTTTATCAGCTTTCAAACACTGATGCGCGCTGTTCTTAAAGTTTGCTTTTCTGTCGCCTTGACACTCCCGCCTTGACTGGGAGGCGACTTACTGCCCCCGCTGCCCGCGGTATTGCTACCAAACACGAATCCGCAGCCTCGCGGATGAGCTAGGGCGTTTGACACACTCCACTTACCTCCCGCTATGGCTGGGACACTTGGGCAGTCACCTCGAGGGCGCGGTGTCAGGATGGGACGTTTCGGGGAGGGGGTAACCTAAGCAGCGCTACCCGCAAGTGCTCGAGGCGCCGGGCTGAGGGGAGCGCGCTAAGGAGGCGCTAACGGCCGTAGCGCGAGGCCGACGCGCGTCCCACGGCGGTAACGGTCGGCCGCGCGCCTCCCACGAGACCGTTAACGGTCGCCCGCGCGCCCCACGCGAAGGAGTTAACGGCCGCGCCGTGGCCCAGGCCCCGCCCGCCCCTGCGGCGCGCGCATT
>JAWLRI010001089.1:904765-930398 GCA_034781795.1 Crypturellus tataupa
GTCGGAGCAGCGCGGGGCGGCGATGGCGCCGCGGCCCTGAGGGCCCCGCCGGGGCTCGGGGGACACCCGGGCTGCGCCGGGGGCGTTCCCGGGCTGTTGCTGTTATTAATTTTTCTATTTTTATTTTTCAATTTTGACTCCCCCCTCCCCTCCTCTTTTGGAGTTCCGTACCCAGAGAGCGCACCCCTCCAAATTTCTCCCCCTAACCCGCACTGGACTTGTGCCTCCTCCCTGCCCAGCCCCGCGACCTCGTCCCCCGGCCCCCCTGCCCCCTGGCATGTCCCGGTCCAACAGCGTGAGCCCCCCGGGCTTCGGCGGCCCCGCGCCCTGGGCGGGTGCCGAGCAGCACCGCTCGGCCTGGGGCGAAGCGGAGGCACGGGCCAATGGCTACTCCTACCCGCCGCCCCCCAGCCGCTCGTCGGGCAAGAAGGCCTCCCGCATGGCGAGCAGGTGGAGGAGCGAGGAAGACTACGAGCCCCAGGCGAGCCGGAGCCGCGGGGAGAGCGGCTGCAGGATGATGATGAGCTTCAGGTCCAAATCCGCCTGGCAGGAGCGCGGTGACGAAAGCCGGCGTCATCGGTCCCGCCACGCGCCTGGCGGAGATTCCTCCGCTGCCCCCAACGATGCCAGCCCCCGGCAGCTGGGGGAGCAGGGGGAGGTGCGGCCCCGCTCTGTGGAGCTGGGGCTGGAGGAGAGACGCATCAAGGCCAAGATCGAGGAGCTGGAGGAGGAGGACGGCGACGACGGGGACTCCGAGGTGGCCTTCTCCATGGGCAGCTGTTGCAGCAGCCTGCTGCAGATCTTCAGGTCCAAGAAGTTCCAGTCGGAGAAACTGGAGCGTCTCTACCAGCGCTACTTCTTCCGACTCAACCAGAGCAGCCTCACCATGCTGATGGCCGTGTTGGTGCTGGTCTGCGTGGTCATGCTGATATTCCACGCCGTGCACGGCCGCTACGAGGTGTCCTACGTCGTGGTGCTCTCCCTGGCCATCCTGCTCATGGTGGTGCTGTGCATGGTGTGCAACCGCAACGAGTTCCACCAGGACCACATGTGGCTGGCGTGCTACTCGGTCATCCTGGTGATCCTGGCAGTGCAAGTGGTGGGAGTGCTGCTCGTGTCGCCCCGGAGCGCCTCCGAGGGCATCTGGTGGACCGTCTTCTTTATCTACAGCATCTACACACTGCTACCGGTGCGGATGAGGGCCGCGGTCATCAGCGGCGTGGTGCTCTCCGCCATCCACCTGGCTGTCTCCCTCAAGATCAACGCTGAGGACAAGTTCCTCCTCAAGCAGGTAGGCGAGACCCTGGCATGTCCATGCAAGCGCTCAGCAGCCCCTCGCTTTGTGAAGCGAGGAGAAGGGGTTTGGCTGAGCCCTACAGGCTGCCTGGTGTCCAAAGACCTTCAGTTGGGATCCCACATTGCCCGATACTAAGCAGGATTTTGCTCGACGCGGTAGCTAGCCTGTAGTCCTGCTCTTCCAGGGTTGCCGTATTTCCTCCTTACTGCTTGTCATTAGTGTGCTGAACATTAAAAATAATAATTACTGGTTTCTAGTGACCACCGTGTTAGCATGCTGTCAGCCAGCCCTGCTGATGCCCTTGGGTTGTGTTTAGTGTAAACAGTCTCGCGCTGAGCCCACCTGTGGAATGGCATTGGCACTCGCTGCCATGTCACCGAGCAACGTGGGAGAAAGTCTTGTGACTTTTTTTTTTTTTTCCCCTAATAGAGGTTATCCTCGTGTGTAATTCTAGAAGCTGAATTCGGTGTTAGTGCAGTGTTTGCCTAGGCATCAGAGAGTGTGCTCCGTATAAACATTAAGTAAGCTGCTGGTAGAACAGGAGGGTTTTTGCTCTGAGATGTGCTGGAAATATCCACGGTAAAGAAGCCGGAACTGAATGTCGAGCCCGAACTCGACCATCAGAAAAGTGAGAAGTATAAATGCAGATGGTTATTTAGCTGTAGTCGTGATATCATGTTCAAGCGGAGCAGCTCAGTTCACAGGAACAATAAGGCTATTATTGAATGCATTACAGTGCATTTTTTAATTAGTATGTCTGTATAAACAACAGTTAAACAAGGAGCCACTCTTCCAAGCAAAGGAAGCAGCCCTGGGGGGTCATGTGCTTTAAGCTTTCAAGACACCTTGGCAATAGGAAAACCATGGACTTAAAAACACTGTAATGGTAATCGCTGTAGCTCTAAAGAGCAGGGGTCTGAGTAAGGATGAGTCTTATCACCAAGTCATCCCTGATGCTTGTGTGTAGTTGTTTTTTTATAGGATTTGGTGTTTGGTACCTTACAGTTCTAGTACCCAATGCCAGACGGAGAATTGCATGTTGTTGTGGCTAACATGAACTTCAGTACTTCTGAACTGTTCTGGTTTCCACTACTGCAGTGTCAGAAAAAGTTCTAGGGCTTTCTTTTAAATAAAACTCTGGTAGATCTGGGGTGTCACTGCTTTGTGCTACAGAACATCCTTTGAAATTATTATTTTAATTCTTCTATTTTTTTCTCCCTATTCTCTGTTCTCTTCAGTTACTCCTGCTTGGATAGTTTCTTTATTTTTCAAGTTTGTTACAGATATTCTTGTAAACTGTGCCTGACATACTTTTTCAATGCCTGATACATATTTTTGTGTGGACTTCCAGTAGAGCATACCCTATAAACAGGACAGTTATCGTTTTTCTGCTTCAGCTGGAAAAGTTGGCAAATGTGCCAACTTCCTTACTGGGTGCTCTTCCTTACTGGGGCTCTAATTCTGCAAAGCCCCGTGCATGTTCCAAACTTTATAAACAGAAGTTGTCCCATGCAGCTGAATGTATTTTTGACAGTATTTTCTTAAATGTGAAAGCAAAGCTCATCAGAATTAGGGCCAGAAGATTCAAAAATGTGATGCAAGCAAAGTTCAGTTTTGAGTATACTAATGAGTGCATGAAATGCCATTACACTGAAAAACAATGATAAGTACAGTTTAACAGGAAGAAGTCTAAATATCGGAGGCCAAGTCATTGACTCTCTCATCAGAGAATCTGGGATAAGCTCAGGCTTCCAGCTACTTATTCAGACCACCACACCTGTTCTTTCCCTTTCCAGACGCAGCGGAGAGATTTGTCAAAGATTAAGATTTACAAATGGACTTGTCAAAGGTGAGACGGGCAGCAGATGATGCAGAGATTTGTGAATATTTTGTCGTCAGTTCAGTTGTTTTTCCTCTCTCGATAATGTTTGGATTTACTGCAGGTTGTGAATAAGAGCTCAAGGAAAGAGATGCTTAGGAACGAAGGAAGATTCTTGGGCGTCTTTTTGCTCTTTCAGATACAAAGGTCTAGATCCTTATGTGGTCCCTAGAAATGCTGAGTTTGGTAGTGGTGTTGTTTAAGCTAGGAATCGAGTTCTGTGTGTGTTTGCATATGTACGTGAGCTGCTATCTCTAGCTGTTTGATAGAAAAATCTGTTTCTGCCGAGCACATTGCCTTGCAGTTATTAGCAGGCCTTTCTCACTGGGGCTGTAGCTCGTTGCCATGGAAATCCGTTTCCTTCAGCTCTGCCCCACTGCTGCGGATCAGCCCTATTGCTCCTTTCAAACTAACATTGGCAAAGGTAGATGGAGACCGGATAAATCAAGAGGAGGGTTTAGGTTGTTTTCAGTGACTTCATTCTGGTAGTCGCATCAGGCTAGTTTTTGTGGGACAGGAGTGGATAGTGAATTTGCATTTGTGACCAGATGGTTCTTTATTCATACCATTCACAGAAGAAAGACTGCTTAGAGCTTGTACCTCTCTCCTTATTCTAACCATAACTTTTAAGTGAGTTTCTATGTGTGTGTTATTTTTTTTTCCCTGCCTTGAGTCTCCTCTTGGTTGTTTCCAAGCCTGGAAAAATAATATGCTTTTGTAATGATCTGTTAAAATTCTTGTAATAAACTGGATGACTCTTCTACAGGCTCCTGAGCACTTTTATGAGTCTCCAGAGCCTGCTGAAAACCTTGAGGCTTCTCTAGGGAAAGAGGGTGATTGTAGGTGCCCTTTGGGAAAAAGGGAACTTGTTGGATTCCCTTGCTGAGGACACACAGCTTTCTTGTCTGAATTACACTGCTCTTAGCACTGCTGGACTTTTCTGTCATCAGACTTTCTAGTCCAAGGCTTACACTACTCAGGCTTGCATCTTTAAATGTGAAGGCCCCTCTGCCATTGATTCACAAAAGGGTAGAGGCTCTTAGCTTCTTCTGGACTGATATGGGGATGGGCATAAAGTTTGTTTGACTGAACAGTTTTTCTTAGTAATTCTTCTGAGTCACAGGACTTTCCAAGGAGGCTCTGGCTTCTTTTTGCTAACCTGACAAGCCTGAGGTCTCAGTCAAAGGAGTGCGGTGCTGCGAGTACACTTGGTGAAAGCAGCAGGCGTGCTTGGTACCCACACAAGCCGGGTCAGGGACAGGCAATGATTTTGGCTTCTTGTATTTTCTGTCCCAACTAAGCATCAGTTCCAATCAACATGATTTACTGCATTTATATGTCAGGCTTTCAGATGTATCCAGTGGTGAGGGAGGGAAGGAGAGAATAAAAAATAATCTTGTTTGAGAATTTAGTTGTATCCCAAGACTGCTGCTGGAAACAGAACATGTTAAATATGTAACACTACTCAAACTACCACTTTGTAAAGATTGCTTGTGTATCTGTGATGTTAATTCTATAGGGATTGCCTTCAGATTTATACAGGGGGAAGATGAGTGAATTTGTCGTTATGTTTTTGTCCTTGTGTTATTCTGGGAAAGTTTGGATTTCATATGTCGTTCGGTGCACACGTGTCTCCATCTTCCTTTCTTTTCGTATACTACGTATCTCTTCTGAGGCCAGGGTTTCCCATGTGATGATTTTGATGCACTTTCAGGCTCTGGAAATAGTGGACTCAAGAATTCATATGAAAAGTACTTTACATGCTAATGAGAGTAATACTTAACTATGTAGTTATTGTATGTATGTATAGTATAACTGAGTGTACTAGTTATTGATAACCTATCTTTCATTCACAATACAGATGATATCTCAGATGATACTGAGATTTTAATTTATGTTCCAGTAGAAGCAACCCACTTAGCTGGCCCACAAACTCTGTACAGACATATGGGAAGAACTTGCAGTATATGGGTTGCAGATGCTTAACTTAAATCATGTGAGTAGACCTATTGCCCTCAGCACAGATAGTCTTGAGTAAGCGCTGGCATTTTTGTAAGACTAGGGGCTAAGGGGCAGGGAATTTCACAAGAGAATTTATTGGGCTCTGAATCAGAGTTAAAAAGGGATGAGGATTGTGTGTAGGAGGGAATGGAGGAATAAGAGTAAGGGATAAGAATGCAATCTACAAACATCAAACAAACCTCACGGACTGAGGTTAGATTTAGTCTTATTTTCCCATCCAAACCTGTTTTATTGTAACTTTCTGAGGTTCCTTGTTCAAGGGTCTAGTTAAGCCTCTGCAGTTTATTAACTCATTGTGAGTGGGTGACTGCTAAGATATAAAAACAGAAGACTGAGATTTCATTTTTTTCCATTTTGTCTTGTGTCTGTAAGGTCATGAAAAGAGAAACTGAAATATTAACATCGCTTTCTTCCCCAACTAGTACTGCAAATCTTCTGCAAGTTATTTTAAATAGCTGAGTTTTGGACAGCTGTATCTGAACATGGCTTTTGCTTTGGGCACTTAGATGCAGGGTTCCTGATGCTGAGCTCCTTGTTGCTCAGCCCCACTCCATATGCCTCCATCGTAACAACTTTAAACTGATACTCCTCATCCTTCACTTCTGAGAACTCTGGATGTCTTGGTCTTTCTCCCTGTCAGTCCATGTGTGATTGATTCATAGCTGCATGGTGGCTCTCGCATAAGTGTAGTGTTTTCAGTTTAACTATTTCTAGGAAGGTGTTGCTATGAAAATGCATGTAGGTTTTCTGTTTTTCTAAACAAATTGTCATTTTGGCTAGACTAGAAACAACTTTTTACTATAATGGGATATTGACTTGTCTTGTGGGTATCTTCTGACATCTCATAAAGATGCTTTTTAGATGGAATTTAATTATCATTCAGTAAGATGGTTACATAGAAGGAGAAATGGAACTGTATGTTTCATATGAGTTTCAGCATGCTTAAGGCATGTAGATAATAAGTGATTTTGAGACCGACTAAAGTATGTGTTACTGAAGTCACTGTAATGCACTTTCATAGCTTGTAGTTTCTTTTATTCATAAAGAGAAATGTGCTGCTGAAATACAGATGTATGTGTTGTTTCTTTACAGGCTGTGTGCCTTGCTCCTCCCAAGCTGGGAGACAGATTTGAGTAATATTCATTTAGGAGCTGATGTTCAGTCCCTCAGCTTCATGGGGTCAGGTGCTGCATGTCTCAGTACTTAATATCTTGTTCTACATAAATGCTGATTTCGGTAGAACTGCTGATGCAATTAGATGTGCTCTGACAAAAGTGACAGTTGAAGAATTTGTCTGAGTTATAGGTTGACTAAAGTCAGTAAAAGTCTGGGATTTGTGGCCTTTAGTTTGGGAAAACAGGCATACAGAAGTATTCAACAACTGTTGTACTCATAATTGCCTTCCCTAGTATAATTCTCTAATAAACAAAATTAAATTAATCCCTGAGGTATTGTATATCAATTAGTCCTTAGCAGAAATATTGTCTATATCTCTTGGGAGTGTATGTGTTGCTTGAGGTTTATAAAGGCATATCTGTTTTTCTTTCCTATATCTTAAATAACCCTACGATCCTGCCCCCTCCTAACTGTACTCCTATGCTTACTCCTCTCTCTTACCCCAAATTTGTCTGCTATTTTACTAAAGTGTTCATTGGTACCAATAACTATTAGTGGAATTGTTTTTACTGGGTGCTGTGTGGCTGTTTTCTTCGTGGTACTGGGTTTGTGCTAAGTTTGTTGTTTGAGTAAAGTGACTTGTTTCACTAAGTCTTGTGGCAAAAATCAGTCTTGCGGTTGGCTTGGAACTTGGCAAACTGGGTGTGAAACTCGGTGAGGATGATGGAGATTCATTGCAGTTCTAGATGCACTAATTCCAGCAAAAATTTTATACTTCTAGGCGCTATTATGATACGCCTGAAAAAGCAGGGCATGCTAGGTCTGTTTATTTCTAGGGGGATGAAGATATTTCAGCAAAACGTTGGCATATTACATTAGGGTTTGTCATGCAGAACGATAGCTTTGGGGGCTCTGATCTTATAAAGCATTGGTTGACCTGTCCTTACATGTCCTGACTCTGTGTTTTGGTTTGACACAAATGGTTTGACCCTTCAATTCAGTCATAGACCTGTTCAAGACAGGATGTCTCATTTGCATTTTTCATTATTTGCATTCATATGAGACACAAATCTGAATTGCTGTAGAAAGAAAATTTGATGATCCTAGTGCTAAAGACTCGCAGGAACTTATTTTGCCTTCTCAGAGTCTGAATCAGCTGCTGGATTTTTTTTTTTTTTTTCTCCCCGAGTTAGCTGTTGCTTGGACAGTGCTGCCGAAGTCAGAATAGAGGAAGACTGGGACCCTGCCCAGCTGGAATGTGAACTTTGGGCATCAGGCCATTCTCCAAATACATTAAATTTGGATTCGATTAGCTAATCTTTCAGTCATGCACCACAGATCCATCTTAAGAAGAAAACTGGAGGAATTGCTAACTTTTTGGCCAGTACAGTAACTGAAGCCCAGTCTTTTGGGAATAACTGGTTTTGTCTTTAGATTTTGATACGGGATATTGCTCTCATCTGCTAAGCAAATGAACACAATCTTCCTCCTGTCTGGGTGCAACATACACTAAAAAGTCTCCAGAGGCACTTGATACCCTGACAGGTAAAAAGTGAAAATATTTTGACAGCAGCTTCCATTGTGTGGTGAAACAGTCTGTCCTGTAGTTGCTAGTGGCTTCTGAGAACCTGTGCTTTAGCATGTTCCTGTCCCCCCTTTCCTTTCTTTCTTTCTTTTTTTTTTTCCCCTTCTGCAGCTGGGTGCAGTTCAGAGAACGAACCTGCTTTTGTTTGAGGAGGTGGAAGACCATGCTCCAAATTTTGCTAGCCTTGGGCAAGCTTTATCTTCCCGTCTGCTTTTTATTGTAGCATTCACAAGCCACCTTGCACAGGTAATATGTACCCAAAAAAATGCAGTGAAGAGGCAGTTGGATTGCTCCAGTCTTGCCAGAGCCTTCCAGGTAGTACATGATTTGCCACATGCCTTTTTTGTGGCCCAGAGGGGTAGGATACTGACAAAGTGTGTGAGAGGAATGTAAAGATTCACAGCTTCTGGGAAGCGGGTGGGGTTCTTGTATAACTACTATGTGACTTTTTTCATCTCCTGTGAGTCCTGTGTTTTGATGTGGGGTGTAGTCAGTGTTAGTTCCTTCCCTGCTTCTGAAGTCTAGCCTAGTGATCTTAACTTCTGATATCTTGCATTCAGAGGATGCTTTCTTCTTGTTTCTAAACTCATGATACTTTTGTTTGTTTGGCCTTACCCAAGGTGTACCATTCTGGTGCCAGAAGTTTAAATTGGTTCATTATCATGGAGTCCTTAGGCAAGGTAAAAACCCAAGGGGAAATCTCACGTGAGTTTAAAAAAAAAAAAAACCAAAAAAAAAAAAACCAAAAAAACAACCCCAGAGATTAAAAAAGATAATCTAGGTATGCGGGGGTGTGAGAAAGAGTTAAGAATTTTCAAGTGTCTCTTGAACCCAAAATGTTCTCACATTGTTGCAGGAAAGCTGGAAATTTCTAGCAGTTAATAAGATCACACACAAAATAGTTGTCAGCCCAAGATAAGGCAATGATTTTTAGCACCTGTGACATTACCAAGAAAATATGCATTTGATATTTTATGATGATAAGTCTTGCCAGCCTCATCATTGGCAAATACAGGAATGGCACATTGGACATATTTGCAGTGGAATTTAGCATGGGATAATCCTTTTCTGACACTTAAAAATGGACTAAAACAATCTAAAACTCTTCTTTAAACTTCTGTTCCCAATCTTGCATTTGAACATTTGGGAAGCTCTCGCTCCCCAAAAGTCTAATAATCAGACAAGCTTGTGAGCTATTGCAACCAGACACATTTAGCTTTGCACTGCAAAGATGACTCAGTTGAGTGGCAAGAGACCCCACAGCTTCAGAATTTATTATAATGTTGGCATCACTGAGAAAATTCCTCTTAGTGCTGGGCTAGCCTCACTGATGCTAGCTGGGATTTCTTTTTTAGCATTTACTATAGAAAGTTTCATCATAGCTTTATTTGTTTTGCAAATAAAATACATTTATGTACTTTCTTCTCCATATCCATCATGGAATTGGAATCTATCTTTGTTCTCTTCCCTGGACATGAAGAGCACAAATCACCTTTGTGTGTTTAAGAAGTTACCCGGACTGTGTGTGGTGATAGCATTAGTGTGGCATGTGGTCATCAGCAAAGATACCAGAGAATGCATATCTCAGGGTAGTCTGAATTCTGCTTGTGTGACTCTGCATTTTGAGCTTTCAGATGCAATGTTAAACTTTTTCTTTCCTTAAATACTTTTTTTTTTTTTTTTTCCCTGGCAAGTGCTTCTTTACCGTGCTATACTGCCTAGCTATCATCCTTCTTTCTGGGAAGCTTCGGTTTTGGAGAGGGTAGAGTTGTGGATTAAAGCCATGCTGCAGATTTAACATACACATTCCACTACCACTGGAGTGCATCTCAGGTGGGGAACAAAGCACTGTGCTAATGCAACAGGGGAGGAATATGAATAGTTCCCCCCATCTAAGACACCAGAAATGCATCTCTCAAAACAGCAACTTGCACAAACTATTTATTCCTTAAATGTACTTGCAGCTTGTATAAGGCACGTTGTTTCATTGCTTGCAAGAACCTGTCATAAGACATTACTAATGCAGGTGGCTCTGACTGTATTTTCCTTTTCACAAAAAGCCATGGCTCTTTCTCTCCATCTTCATTTCTAGAGTAAATGCCACAGGCACCAATCTGTGTGCGCCTCCGACTCTGGAAACTGAATTCCTAGAGCTAGCGATGTGGTAAGGGACTACTCAAATCAGTATTTCTAAAAACAGTCAGCTTGCCAGTCAGCCCACAGATGACAGAGCTACTCAGACAGGCTTGCTGAGTGATGAATTCTTTCTGTTTGCTGGGAGGTGCCCAACAGCAGCTTTGTCCATATTCTGGCTTGATGTTATGGGGATTTATGCACAGAATTGCACAAATGGGCAGACCAAGGAATGCATTATTAATGAAGATGATGTTTCCAACTGAATGGGATTTCTTTTCTTCGGGTAGGTGGTTACTAATAATCTTGTAGAGGAAAGGACGAAATGCTGTGTGATACTAGAAAGGAGTATATCCTGCAGTGCGGTGGGGGATTGGGTAGTTAACATGTATCAGTCTTGCCAGCCTTTAAAGCTGACTGCAGTCCCTAAAGCTGTTATGTGAGAGGTTACTAGTACGGGTGCTGCTGCTCTGAAGTCTGTGGGTCTTAAGGCCGGAAAGGAGTATGATGATCTGATCATTTAATGCAGCCCACAGAAGTTTTCCCTGACACATAATGATTTCTTCTGTTCAGTTGGTATGGGGTGGGGGGAGGAAGTTAAATACTGAATTACACAGTATTTGTCAGTTGGGAAAGGAATCTGCAATGATCTCTGAGCTGAATGTGAACAGAACTAGCCATCTCTTCCACTCTCTCCCTTTGAAAGAAGATCATAACACCCTGTGATGGAACATATTGGGGGTAATTTGCTGCTCAGGGTGCTATCTTCCACCTAAGACATAATGCAGATGGTCATGTTAGTTTGTGAAGGGACTCTGACATCATGCCCAGATTTCATACTGCGTAATTATGTTCTTGCCTTCTTAACTGTAGTTCAAAATAGCATTTTTCTGTTCTCGTTTTCTATTCTGAACTCTTTTAACAGTAAAAGACAGCACTGCCGAATAGCTGCTGCACATGCAAGTGATTTTACACCATAGCTGAGAAATTTGCAAGGCTGTTGACAAGCCAGAAAAATGTGGGAATAAAATTATGAATTGTATCTGCTTAGTTATGCTAGTGTGCCCGAGTAAGCGCTGATAAGCCTGATAAGGGCAGTGATAACTTTGGAAAGCTACCGGCGATGATATGGTTGAAGCGTATTTTCTGAGGTCAGCTTCACCATCCCATGACATCAAGACAAGACCAACTCAGCCTCAACAGTTTCTGGCAAGTCCTAATCATACATCCATCTAAATAAAATGAATCCTATGCATATGTGCTTTAGGGGGTCACAAAGATTTTCTTTATTTTTAAAGAGCATGGATGGGTTTTGAGGAGGAAGTAGCAGGGAAGAGAAGTCCATGACTAGGACTCCCTGACTTCCTTTCCTCATCTCATGAAGCTGTCTTTTAGTTTCCTTGTTTTGTCTTCTCTCTACTTCCAAAAAATCCATTTGAAGCCTGCAGTTCTCCGTCTGTATTTGTAACAAAAAATGAATTTGTGTGATGCCTGACACAGCTGGGTCTTATTCCTGAGACAAGGCCTTCTACTGCAGTACAAACAGTAAACTTGGATACTGAATGTCCTTTCACAGGTGACTTCCCTTTCAGTGTGTGGTCCTTCTTGGCTGTCTTGGACAGATGCACTTAATTAACTCCACTCTTAACTCATTAGCACATTAAGGTTAGTTCAGGAGCTCTTAAGCTGCTCTTGCAGCTATCATAGAAATGGCTGTGAATACTTAAGGAAGCATTTCCAAAAATATTTCCCCCCCCCCCCAAATTTCCTTTCATTAGATAAAGTGAAGAGGCTTCCTTAACTGATGTAGCTAATGAGTATTTTGTCTGTGTGCCATTACAGAAACTGGTGTCCATAGCTGAAATGACCTTATTCTCATTTTAGATGCAAATAAGATCCAGTAAATTTAATTTCCTCTCAGAGGAAACACAAACTAAATAAAGTCACACTTGCAAAGAGGAATGTTTATACAGGTTTGACAAATCTTGCTCAATTTATTTTGATGAACTCTTGTGCACAGACAAACCTTTCTGTAATATCTTCAGGGTAAGACACTCCCACTCCAGCACCTGTAAGTTGGGAGTGCTTAATCTTACCTTAGTGCATTGCTCGTGTATGTTCCTTGCTATTAACAGAGATACTGTCACCCTCTGTTCTGGGTGCTTACCCCTCTGGCAAGGCCTGGGGCTGGTTTTGATAGGGCCAGAGCCAAGAGAGTAGCTTATCTGTCATGTTTAGCCTGCCCTTGACCCTGTTACCAAAGCTACTTCTCAGGATCCTGGTCATGAGTGTCTCCATGATATGGTCCCTTCTGTGCCAGGGGCTGCAGCAACAGCTCCCAACTCATCTCATGAAGAGGCAAGATTTGCTTTCAAAGCTCTGGGCTTTCAGCTCTGGTTGGGGCTGAGAAAGGATGTTTTTGTTGCCAATTCCCTAGAAGCTGTGTCCATAATTATATCCTGTAGTATTAGGTGGGCCTAGGAGCTGAAGTTGTTAAAAACTGAAGTGGCAGGTGACACTTCTTTGTCACACTTTAGGAGAAAAATCTTTACTTTGGAGCTTTCCTCACTTGCTTAGGTTCTTCTTATGTTTAAGCTACTCATAATACTGCATGCACTGATTTAACCAGTCCTTCCCCATGATGTAGCTGCATCCACTGTATGTAACATGTCATGGGTAGAGATCTTTACAGCCCCTTTACCTGCCAAACCTCCCGCTTGAGGTTGATGGAAACATAGGATGCTCTGCTGAAGCAGGTAGCATTAGAACTTTGGCTTGCTGGTAGAAACGTGGAATTTGCTTCAGGGTGGACTAGGAGAAGATACTGATTTCCTTTTAGTATGGAGGAGAGAAAAAACTAATTCATCCTGAAAGGTGCCTTTTGCACAGACAGTGGTTCTAAGTAGGGCTGCAGTTTGCTGGGCTGAGTTTTTTGAGCTTTTGAATCTTAATTGCCTGGATACCTCTTTCTCCCTCTGCTAATCCCTGTCCCATTCAGATTTAATAGTAATCTTGCCTCTGTTCAAACTGTACCTTAGTCCTTTATTGCCTTGTCTGGTTTTTATTTATCACCACTGGAAATGAGCTGGAGTCTAAATGTGTTCTGCCTAGCACCAAAAATATCTTCCTCCCCCCGCCCTGCAGCAGTTTGCAGAGTGCCTTTAACTTCCCTCAGGGCTTTTCTGTACGAAGGGACAGCTGGTGTAGAACAATAGTGACTGATTTACACTGATCAATCCCCACATTACTGAAAAGCATCTATTTTATACTAGCCACCCTGCAGCGCGTGCTTTTCAGAGACACTCTGGTGGGAGATGCATCTGCAGTGTCTCTTTTCCCAACCTGACTCCTTTGTAGGTCCCCAAAAAAGCCCTTGGGAAGAAATGCTATAAATATTTAATAGAGATGTGCATTTTTTCTCCTTCCTCAGTATAATAATTGATCACCAAGTCTTTGGTTTGCTGCAATAGAGCTTCAAACTCAGCAAAGGAGATGCTCTTACACCAGTCTGTTTTTCGGTCGGCTCTGAAATGGGCTAAGGAGTGCAGGATCCCACCTGAGCTGGTGGACTGGAGGGGTGTGTAACATCTAGGGGAGAGCAGCAGCAAGGGCTAGCACAGATGCAGCTAGAGGTGTATCCTGGTAGGGATGTGTGCTACTTCCAGGCTTTTGCTAGATGGAAAAGCATAAAGCTGCGTTTTCAGGAAGTCCTTGACATAATAGGAGAGAAGATGTCCCTAGGCATGGCTGTTCCACCTGCTGGGTACCTGCAGCCCACCTTTCCTTTCCTGTTTGCTTGCTCTTTTACTCCTGGGTGATGTGAACAGCCGTAGGAAGAGGCGTCAGGCAGTGTAGCTCCGTGTTCCTGCTGCTGGCACCAATTTTTATGGTGCACTGTACGTGTGTGGGTAGCTAGGCTGAGCCCTGCTGACAGCCATCAAATGTTGTTTCCCGTTGACAGGAGGAGAGGCAGTTGCATAAGGTACCTGCAGCTGCATCTTCATTGCCCCGTATACCAAAGAGATGGAAGAGAGCAGTTTGTTTCAGTAGCTGATCCCTTTTCTTACCTCAGTAAGAAACTCCAAGCCTTGCTTATATTTATTTTGAGTGCCTCCAGAAGTCTGGCGAAAGGTTACCTCGTTAGCCTTGAAACAAATTGTGGTCGATAACTTGATCAAAAAGAGACATTGTCCTAACTCCCTCCATCTTGCTCGGGTAAGAGTAGACCATGTGAGAGCATCATTCAGCAAGTGGTAATTTGGAAGCCTCCCCTATTCCAAGGAATTAGAGCAGTGCCTGCTCTCTTGCACTTCATGTAAGAGCTATTTGTTATCCCAGCATGGGAATTAGTGCTGCAAGTGAAGTCAACACAGGTGTTTTCTTGCTCTTTAATGGCTTGCTTTCCTCCTCTGCCAAAAGAGCAACCAGGTAGTCTCAAGGGAACCTGCTGCCTTCTGATATTTAATTTGCTTCAGGCTTCCTTTGGCTTTCTGCCTCTTTCTTCTGCTGCCTTCCTTGGCCCACTTGCCTGTTCCTGCTACCAGCACTGGAGAGGAAACACAAAATATTTCTACGAAGTCAGGCTGTGACTTGCTCAACATGATGCAGTTTGGCCTAACAGACCTCCAGTACTGTCCTTCTCTGAAGTGTTTTATCATTTTCAGTTTCTGATTTGTTTTCAGCAGAATTCTTAAATGATTTATGCTGAATTACAGGGAAAGTTTCACCATCCAGCAAAGGAAAATGCAGGTAAAAAATTTCAGAACAATTCTTGTTGTGCCTCTTTTTGATTAGGCACTTCAGTGGTAAAAGCCTTAAGATATCTACAATACACAGTGTTTATTTGTGACCACATGTGATTTTCATTGAAGTATGTACGTTTTGGAGCAAGCATGGAGCATGCATAAACTACATTTATAGGAGTTACATGGTATGCAACTTAAGTGGAATATTAATTGCTCCAGAAAATTTGTAGAACAGGAGACTGGATAGGAAATGCCTGGCAAAACAAATTGGCAGCTGAATACTGAGCAATTAGGGAAAAAAGCTCTGGGTTTAATGCTAGAAGAGACCTTGTGAGATACTGACAGTAAGAGGAAGTTATGGAAGTGCATGTGGAGCCTATTAATTTGATCATGTGTTTTGGTGCAGACCTCCTTGTATAGCTTTCCTTGTTGCAGCAGAGCATCTTGTAGCATGGACCACCCACCTACATTTGTTTTTTGAATGCCTAACAAACAATATCTGCAGAGTGGCTCCAAACATGCCTTTTCATAGGGAGCTTATAGTTTCTGAAATGCCTTTTTGAGATGGAAGCTATTTTGTATTGCAGGTAGGTTTGCTCAGTCATCCACTCTGAACGGGCATTGTTGGCAAGAGGGTAACGTTCAGCTTGAGTCCTTCCAGTCACTTCAGAAAGAAAAATTACCTCAGAGGACACGTGCACTGCAGACGATGTGCTGGGTGAATAGTGTTACTGAGAGCCGTGTTC
Organism: Crypturellus tataupa; assembly: GCA_034781795.1. NCBI lineage: Eukaryota > Metazoa > Chordata > Aves > Tinamiformes > Tinamidae > Crypturellus > Crypturellus tataupa. The sequence continues at coordinate 920,289 of JAWLRI010001089.1, forward strand.
TTATGCTCCGCGGATCATTGAGCCCACTCAAATATGGGCCAGTTCTTTCTTTCTACACATGGTTTGCACGCACAGAGAAGCAAACAAGCGGATGCTTTCTAGGTATGTGGATCAAGTGTTGCTTTGTTAAGGACTGGGGAGTTTTTTATTTAACCTGCATTAATGTACACATATTTCCTAATGTTAATGTGCTGAGTTCTTACACTGTGACTCTGCTGAATGTTTCTTTAACAGAAATGTGCTTCAAATCTAATTTTGTGTCTTTAGGAACTCTGGTTTATGTGATTTACTAAGGGAGAGGGAGTTCACAAAGGGCACACAAGCTGCATGGCTGTGGCAATTTTCAAGCCAGCTCCAAAATCTTAAAAAGCACTGACATGGAGGAACTGGATGGCTTTGGTGAGAAATGGGAACAGAAAGAGAGAAAAATGGAAAGGAAAGGACTGTGTATCGCTGTTCCATGAAGTTATAAGGATATGCAAGAGACTGTCGTTTAGGAGGTTTTTAGGGGGTGGAATATTAACAGTGGTGAAAACAGTACAGGAGGAGAACGTGCATCCATGCTGGCACTTGCTATATGTGTCGTCATGGAATTTCCAAAGAGGGCCTAAACAAAACAGCATTATAGAAAAACAATAAAGCATTGTCAGCAGTGGCCGAGGAAACTGTGCTGGCACCTCTCCCCATAATGGGGCTTTAAACTGGTTCTTGTTCCCAGTGTTTCTGTGGCCATCGCACGCACAGCTCTGTTAGCATCTGCCTTAAATGGGTCTGTGAAATTGTGTGATCGCAAACGGTGGCTGGGCTTCGCTGGGCTGTGCTGGCTTGGAGTTAGTGTTTGTTTTTGGAAATTGTTTAAACATAGCTACTTTTCCTATAAGTCTTTTCTTTCTTGTTGTTTTTCCTCCTTCTCAAATCCCACTAACTTGCCCTAAGGAAAAAACCATATGGAACAATGCAATTCTGACTGAACAACTGTGTTCATTTAGAGTTGCCTTACTTTGAGTCTAGGAGATTGTATTCTAGGCCCCTTTAGAGGCTGTGTGTCTGATCCCAGCTTTTATTCATTTGATCAGCCCCTTGAGCCAGCAGAATCTCTCTTAAAAGTTGGGGTATTTCTGAATAGCGTGACAAGAAAAGTGATCTGTTCTTCCCCAACGTGTATACAGAGAGTGTCTGTCTTGGCTGTAGTGGAGATACAGTACCCCAAAAGATGGCTTTGGGTGTATTATTGTGCATGTTATACTTGTCACAGTGAACTTGGAATAATTGGTTTAACCCACCTACCTAACAACCCAAGGGGAATGCTTATGGCTTCCTGGAGTCCTTGGCTTTTTGGTCTGCATATCTTGTTGACTAAGGAAAGGAAACCTTGTTTGCTGTATCTTTATATAAATATATATATAAACCTGCAAAACACATTTTTTCCAAAGCCACTCTTTCATCTAGTGCCTATGTACTCACCCTGGGTTACCTTAGGCATCTGAAAGCTGAGTTGGGCTTAAGTTCCCAGTAAGTCTTCCAATTTGTTTTTCTTATATTCTTCTTAAACAGTATTTTTCATTGACTAGATGGTGTGACTGCTTCCTCCTGCTTCTAGCCACTCCTACAGAACAAATAATAAGTTTGTGGACTTCTGTTTTTACTACTGCTCAGTCATGCTTCTGAATGTAGCTGCACTTGAATGCAAGACTGGTCAGGCAGCTCATGCTTATACTATAGCAGGATGGTTACATATGTGATCAGTAATAGAAATTGGTTGGTAAAAGGGGCTTGTAGGTCTGTATGGAAGGGGTAGGAGAACAGCCTGGAAAAGAAACAAGGAAGATCTATAGGGTGCTGCATGAAGCTGAGGCAAGGCGACTGAGAGACATTGCATGGGGTGGTTGTTCTTCAATGTAAAATTGTTCTGTTCTTTTCAAAACAAGGATTACTTTATATCTGGACTAGCCAATTCTTTAATTTTCCTCTGTATCTTGAACAAAAAGGAAAACATTACAAAGAACTTGCAATTAAAGTGGATTGTGGAGTGCTATCTGGTGCCTGCTGAGCAAAATCCTGACTACTTCATGAGCTGGCTGAGTTAGCAGCCTGGTAGCAGGTGACGGAGCAGAGTCTTGGCTGTTGTGGAGAGATGGGGCAACGAGACAGGCCAAGTCTGCCTGAGGCTGCTGCTGCTGCCCTGCTGGGGGGCAGTGGGTATCCAGTAACAGACTGTGCAGGTAACAACTGCTGGAAAGTGTCCAGGGAGGCCTGGAAGCAGAGGGTAGAGGTAAAATGGGCAGGCAGAAGCAGAGCCCAGTGCCCTGAAGATGCAACTGAGAATGTCCCGCTATGGATCTTATGTTGGGAATAGCGTTTATTGAAGCTTCCTGGCACGCACGTGTTCGTCCTCTCTTTCACTTGTGACTTCTTCTTAACAAACATCTCAGCTGGGACTGACAATGGAAAAATTGTAGGAAACTTTCACCAAACAACTCAGTGGTAGGGCTGCCTCCTGTTTTGTTCCTGAACTTTTCTACTTTAAAGGAACCATCTGCTGCATAACTGTAAACACAGCAGATTTTGCTCACAATCTTTATCACTGGAGGGTCAGCATCCATCTAACACGGACAGCTGGCAAAGGCAGCATGTTCATGGCAAAGTCCATGGCATGATGCAAAGTTACCTTTGCAGCAGGGTGGTAATGCCTGCATGGGCAGAATTGCTAGGAGCAGATTGAGCATGAGCCTTGTGTGTCGCTCCTTGGGTGTTAGTGTGGCTCAGCAGATGAGTCAGGTCCGACTGAGCAGGTGCATTTTGGTTTCCCTTTGCAGGCTGTTTTACAATGTCTAATCTTGTCAGGAAATCTGCAGACAGGCAAAGCGGAGCCCTGTGCAGAATCTCCTTTCTTGTGCCTTGCCCTGTGGCATGTGTCAACAGTTAAGTAAGGACGCATTACTCTGTGGGGACAAGATCTCATGTTGTACGCATATGCTAATTGTAGGGGTCTTTTGGTATTGTGCAAGGTGGGCTTGGTGCAGCTTTACTCTTGCTTTTTTTGAAGGTATATTTTGCTTGCAAAACCTTCTTCTGGGGGAAGAAAGTCAGGACTGGAAAGGGGAAAAGACAGAGATGGTTCACTAGCATGGTGAAGTCTGAAGAAGTGGTTGGAGGAAGGGCTGTCTGTACCCTACCAGATGTGATCTCTGTTCTGCAGAAGAGTTTTTTCCCTTTGCCTTTCTTTTTGTGCCAGAATAACTGCTGGCTTGTTTGCTCAGAAGGCCTGAAAGCCAACACCGCTCTAAGCACCGAGCATCCAGCCTGGCCTGGTTTAATGCATGCTAGGAGTCTGCATGGCCTCACATGGTCACCAAGTGAGGGGTTTGTTGTGGCAGCATGAGTATTTTTGTGGCATGCAGAGACCCAGATCTGGGAACTGACTGGATTTGACATTGCCTGGGATTGTGGTTAATGGGAGAGAGGACATAGTTGCAAATGGCAAAGGGGCAAGAAGGGAGTAGGGGAGGGCAGGATGTATGTGGTGTTGTTTTGTTTTGAGTGCGTGAGCTCAGTATGGATGATACTATGACCTGAATGCAGCTCCTGGGGGACATATCTCTGGTTTAATGCATCCAGCTAACAGGCCCTGAGCTTGACCTCATCAGAGTGAGAGAGGAGGAAGCAGTTAACATTTCCAGGGTTAATGAACTGGCCAGGGCACAGAGCTGAGCCGGTATGACACAAGTTTTGATCCATGTCTTTAAATTAACCTCTCGTCTCCAGCAGCTCTTTTTAATGTGTCAAACTCATCTTCAGTTAAACTGATGAGGAAATTAATGCATGTTTATAGAGACCACATCACAAGTGATATGACGAGCATCTAGTTCATGTTTAGCAGAGTACTTCTGAAGATGGGAAGCGGTATGAGAGTGCTGTTCTGACTGTTTTAAGATTACTCTGGAAATAAAAATGCATTTTTTAAAGGATGCATTTTTCTTCCCTTAATCATTGCAATTGCATTGAGTCTAAAATATATCCAGGTAGTCATTTATTGCCCAGTTGAGCATGCATAGCATTGCGAGGATGCTTTGGGTAGAGTTGTATAACCTCACAGCCTAAAGAGAGGTACGCTTCAGGTGAACGAAGCCGGGAGAAGGCCTCCTCAACAAGCATGCACTGCAAAGTGACTCAGCCAGCAGAATGCCACAAAGGAAACGTAGAACAAGGCTGAATCATTAGCAGTGAAGCATCTATTTTTCTTTTCTCATCTTGCTATTTGCATTTTGGGATGTGTCCATGTGGCCTTGAAATGTCCTTGCTAGCTTGCTTTCCTCTAAATGGGAGAAAGGAAGGTGTTGTGTTTAGTGTTTGATGGGTTATGGATCTTGGGCTACCTTCAAAGCATTATTTAGTGGAATTCTTGTATCTAGTCTGTAATATATTGCTAAAATCTTGTTCTGCATCATGCTAGTTTGGGCCATCATTCAGTCCTGCCTAAGGAGGCATCCAGATTCCAGGTATGGAGAGCAGGTCTCAGCCTTCTGTGAGCAAAAGGAAGAGACCTTGAATTTATTAGATAATTGAAATGTTTCCTGGCTTTTGCGGAGTACGCTAAGGTATCATTTTACCTGTGAATGTCTGCATCCGCAAATCCCACTGATAGAAAGGGAAGCATCACACTGAGGCAATATGCAGAATCACGTGAACTGCTATGAGCCATGCTGGAGTCCTGTGAAAAAACTGCTGCCCTGTAGCAGCAAAAGCTAGTCTTTGATTTCTGCACGGCAGTGGCAGCTCTGTGCTGCGTCATGCTTACCCAGCTCATGCTGTTGATAACGTTAGTCCTTCATGAGTACTGTGCTCACAACAGTCCCCAGCTCCTGAGTCCGGTAAGCCCAGGCCTGATGTGGGCAGGTTGGTAGCTGTGATTTAGAGGCCTCTGCTGGACTAGAAAGCCTGTTGTTGTCTATCAACACAGTGACCAGGCAGCACAACAGGGCGAGGTAAGCACTGGAAAAAGCAAGGTCAAAAGAGCTGACAATACCCTATTGTATTGTGTGACCCTGGACAAGTGCCGTGCACGCCTTGCTTCAGCAACCCTATGGGAACCCAGAATAATGCTCACTTTTATAAAAAATGCTTTATGGCCCATAGGTGGAAGACATTTGTTTGAATGTGAAATATTTCTGCTTCAAGATTAGTCTTACTTAGCATAGTATCATGTTCCCAGACCTAATTCTCAGGAGAGATCAGATGCGCAGGTTCCTTTTGAGGATGGAAACCTCTCTGTAGCTGTTCTGTATTTCATTCATCACGGTCCATCTGGAAATGCTTTTTGGAATGATCCACTTTGTGGCTTTGGCTGGATTTGCATACTCCAAATAGCAAAGAGTGTGGTTTGGGCTTTGTAATGGGATATATGGCCTTTTTGGTCTTGTTCCATCACAGGTTGAGAAGGACTGAAAGGCTGTAAGTCTTATCCTTTAAGGTACAAGCAAAATCCTGGGTACTTACTAGAAGAAGCAGGTCTAAGTGCTTAGTTACAAGCAAGGCTCTGTGGCATAATTTGGTCAGTTACTGATTCAGATTGCTCCTTACAAGTGATCCCCGCTGATCAGGCTTGATGTGCTGGGTTGTCAGTTTTTATGGCACCCTTGTCTAGTTCTTGCTAGACAGGGACCTCTCATAGAATTCAGAAGCTGTTGCCTGCTTTGCCACTGTATGGAAAGGGCACATGTACCTGCCAGGTGAGCCAGCACCTTCTCCTTCCAGGCAATGTGGTGCCCAAAAGAATTGCAAGAATTTAAGCCTGTTAAGCCACAAACTCCCTTAGAAGTTTTTTTGCTCTTCAGTAAGACAGGACCAGCTATTATAATTAACCTCTCCCCCTACCTCCCAGCTAGCTTTCCGTTGAGTGTCTGCATTTTTAGATTCTGTCTGTCTGCGGTCCAGCCCCAAGATAGTTAAACTTAATAAATAAATAATGATAAAAATAGTCTCCTGAGGACTTGGTAGGCAGCAGGCCAAGGAATCTGGGCAGATTGCCAAAAGCTCTTCCACTTGAAATCTAAAGTTAACTCAAACTATGGTGCCTTGCATTGCCCCGTTCGGACTATTTTTTTAAGATACCTCTTTTTCTTCCTCATCTGGCATGTTAAATGGTACCGTGTCTCCAGGGGTCTCCCGGTGGCAAAAGCACCCCAGCCTTGTGGGCTTTCAGAACTGCAGTACAAAGCTGGGAAGGTGCTTTCCCAGGTACAAACCTTCCCCTCCTGGCTAACAGGAGAGAGAGCTCCCCATCACATGGGGCAGAGCTGCCTTTCAGAGGGGGAAGGCTGAGGGGTCAGCGCTCCTGTTAGTGAAAGTGGGAGCGTTAACACAGGCAAGACTCTTCTAAGTGCCAAAACCACAGAAAAGCTTCAACCAGAGTGAGCAGGTCGGCCCCAAGGTTGCAAGCATGGAAGAAAACAGCTTTTGTGAGAACTAACTGCTCGTTCTGTTAAGTGTGCTCTGATTTTTTTTTAAGCTTTTGTCATGCCACAGGGACTCCCTTTTTTTTATCCTGGTGGTAGATTTATTGCTGGGTGATGTCCCACTCTAGGCTCCAAGTTGCATCTCAGGGTAGTAGCTGTCACGCTGCGTCATTACCATGTCTGTATTCAGCCAGTGCCTGCATATTCCTGTTTCTTATCATGCCATTTATTTATTCCCTATAATTCTGAGAGCTGAAAAGAATTCTCCCAGAATGCTAGGCAGGCAGTTACCACTATCAAGAATATCTGGAAAATTATGTGTCCTAAAATGAATGCCCTCTTTCCTCTGGTGAGAAACAGCTTGCTGGTGTGTGGGAAGATGAGTAAAAGAGATGAGATTCCCCTTTAAGGAGAAGCAATGTTGGCTTGCGAGAACGAAGCTATCTGAACTTATCTGCGTGTAGCAATCAGTACAGTTCCTGCAGAATCGCGCCTAGAACAGAGCAGTGGAAAGTACAAATACAGACCTGTGCTTTCTCTCCCTGCCAGGAACACTCCCCAAACCAGCCCCATTGCACTCAAGTGAGCTGATAACTATTTTAAACCTTCTAAAAGAATCTGCCAGCGCTTTCAGACGTGCAGACACATTCCTGCAACAGTGGCCACACTGGGAACTGGTAGTAACTGGGTTTAAGTCTAGCTCTTGCTCACTTTAAAAAGCCTTTGTGTGGGATAGTCAAGTGACCCTGGATAGGCACACCCCTGCTGCGCTCGCAGGGACACATGTTCCAGTAAGGGCTGGTTTCAGGCACAGTACCTTGTTTTGCAGGCAAGGCCAGGCCCAGAACTTATTTCTGGATTTACCTGTGCTGGTAATGTGTGGCCTGGGAAGCAGGTAAGGTAGCAGAGATCAGTGCACGCTTAAAATTACACAGAGTCCTTGTGCATATGTGATTAGTCTCACCTGGGCTTGGGAGTGTAAAATATACTGTTTATAGTAAGTGAAGGAAGGTCCTAGGATGCTTTTACCTCCAATACCAGGGACAGTGTCTCAGATGACAGTGGTATAACTAGGGACAGGAAGACAACTTCTGGGTATCCAAGATGCCTGTTCCATTTCGAGCCATCAGAGGAAGCACAGTGTATCCGAAGGAGGAACAGTGGTGATTTAGGAAGCTATCTCAGCAGTTCCCTGTCATCCAGGGCTCTGTGAGGTGCAAAGGGCTGTTGGAAGGAAGGGGACTGGAAACATCTGTTGGGTGCAGGCTAGAGGTGCAGTTTGCTTCATTTGTAATGCTTTCTTCCCCTCATCCTGCGTTTAAAAGCCTGATCTGCCTGCTTTCCTAGACTTGCCTGTTGTGCTCATAAAAGGCTGCTGATCCCTGCAGGAGAGGTGGACCCTGGGTCAAACGTATCTCTTTCTGAGACCAATGAGTCAAACTAAAACAGCCTCAAAGAATCAGCAATTCCAGGTGTGTGTGTGGAGAGCAAAGGGTCCCTGGGATGCTGATGCTGCCAGCTATCCAGTTTTGGGAGGGAGTTCCCTCTGGCAGGGCTTACAGCAGGAAGCAGGCACAGAGAGAAAATCATTGGCTTTAGAAACATCCCTGGAGCTTCTCCGTGCTTGAGACCTCTGTACCCTCTTTGCGAGCTGATGAGAAAACAGTGTTAAGTTTGAAGTCTTTGTAAATGCTCCTTGAGAGGGAGAGCACTTAGTTTTTATTACAAAGTTCAAGTGCCAGCGCTCTCCTTTCCCCTAGCACCAAGTGCACCTTCTACAGCAGTGAAAAGTGAGACCTCCTTCAGGGCAATGTAGTAGTGATGGAGTGGGTAAATTGGTAAATTGTAAGGGCTGGTTTCTAGGTGTGGCAAGTCCATATAGGCGAGAGGGCTCACAGTGTGTCTAACCTCAGAGAGGGTCCATGTCTGCTGCTTCCACAGTAAAAATTCCTCCTTGGCATGTAAAAGATTAGACTGATTTTTTGTGGAAATACATTAAGCCGTATAATGTTGGTCATGACCTGTGACCCTAGATAAACTGAAAGGTGAGGGATTTCCTTTGGCTCAGGAACCGTCCTAGAGAAAATATTTACAAATTCCCTGAAAAGTCAAGTACTTTTTGCAACAGGCTATTACTGTATGTGCAGCACCTCATCCTGGTATTAGCCTGGCCATAAGCCCTTGCTGCAGTGAGACAGATGCTTCATTTCAGTTATTTAATAGTTAAGTACTCGGGTTCTATTGCAGGAACTGCTTAACTTAATAGTTCATTGACTTCAGTGGGTCATGGATTGTGCGTAATAATGCACTTACAGTTTCTATTCCCTGCAAATCCTATGGGTAGATGCTAGAAGAGGGGGGATAGATTGAATGTTTTTGTACCCAAATGTAAGTCAGGAGTAGTTTTGCTGATGCAGTGGGCTCTGTTCAGCCTAAAAGGGCTTTAAATGTCTTCTATTATTTTATTGAAATACATACATATTACCCGGGCCCCAGGAAGAGGCTGGAAGGGAGCTCCTGCCAGGTCAGCATGTACAGCAGTAGCTGTGAGATCAGCAGTTTGTCAGGCAGAAGACCAAGCAGGCCAACTAATTGCATGTTGGCAAAAAAGTGTAATTAGGAAAGCGAGGTAAGGCGGCTGCTCAGCTGGCCGAGTGCCCCTCCTCTGCCTCATGTCACAACCCTCTTGCATGGAGCTCTTTGGAGATTCCCACAGCGGTGGGAGTCTGAACACGCTGGTGATCACAGCAGCCCACGCTTGAATTATCTCTTTAGCAGGAGACATTTGCAAATAGACAAAAAGGGAACAGCTTGTTCTGACTTCGACTTTCCAGGCCTTGGGAAGGCGCAGCCTTCAGCTTGCAGGGGCAGTTAATCCCTGGGATAACCCCATCAAAAGCGGTGCCACTGGCCTGGGTGTTGTGCTGGTCCAAGAGCTGCGGTGGCCCTTGAGGTGCCTTCTTGAGCAAGCTGGCTCCTCATTGCAAAGAAGAAAACTTCACAGGTCTTAACAAATGCCTTTCAAATGGCTTTTGAGCTGTAACCAACAACTACTCTCTGAATTTCCATGGACAGATCAGATGTTTTCTTGACAGAGCTGCCACCCATTACTCCATTGATTCAGTTAACTTTTTGCCTCATTTCTTTGCTCATCGGTCGCCCTCCATGAGCCTGGCTACTTCATTCAGATAACTTGGCCATTTCCAGGAAGGGAGGGTCTTTGCAGTCTCCTCTGTTACTTTTTTGCTTCTAGTAGCTCTGCCTCCCCTGTAACAAAATGTTTTTGGTCAGTAGACATCAGCTGCTCTGCTTTTGCTGTTAATTTGGTCTGGTTTTGTCTCTCCTCTCCTGTCCCTGTATCTTCATGATATCCCTAAGCAACGTATTTTTGTGTTATTGGATTTGCATCTCTTGATCCTCAGAAGCTATGTAGGGTCTGTAGGAGTAGAGAAGACACTGGAGGTTTTATTTAAATTGCTTGCCAGGCTATATGTGTGGCCTTCACACCTGAAAGGAGGAATTGTGACTTACGGTAGCCAGAGGCATGGGAGACCTTGGTTCTTTTGCTGGCTGTCACCAAGGCACAGAGTGCTCCCTCAGCAAATTTGCAGATGATACGAAGCTGGGGGGAGTAGCTGACACCCCAGAGGGCTGC